>QDHC01000144.1:906268-1019131 GCA_013186455.1 Papilio dardanus tibullus | reverse complement strand
GCCGCCCGCGCCGCCCGCGCCGCGCACGCACACCACGCCCGCTGACAGCCACGTCATACGCTGCGACAGCGTCGCACCGGACCTAACACACATTCAAAAATAAAATAAAAAACTTTTATGCATCAAAGCATTTTTAACAAATTGGGACTCTGTCTCCTGTAGTAGTTTTTCAGTGTCTGACGAAGGAGACCTTCTATTAAGCTTTGTTCGGACTAGGACAGTATTTTAGTGAAGGAGCAAGAATTTTAGTAAAAAACGTGTCCGAACAGCAACATTTTAGTAGAGTAGATTAGTAAATCTAGAGGTCTCTTGTGTCGGAGGCCAAAACCCACCTTGGTTCAGTGCGTCAGCGGAGTAACATTAGTAAATCCTTTGGTCGGATACTTATTACTTGCTACTAGACTAAAATACTATCCTAATGCGAACAAGGCTTTAAGTGCAGTAAAGAGTAAGTTATACAACTAATTTTATATTGGTGTGGGCACGTGCTTTTTTTATCTCTATAATAATCTGGTGACATTATGAATGAAAAGTTTACATTCCATTCAAATAATAAATTTGTTCAAATAATCCTACGTTGATACTAAATTTAAGCAAAAAATCTATACAACAAAAGTGAGGAACAAAGTGGTTTTTGAGTATATGGAAGAAAATAAACTTTAACTTAATCAACCTACCTAATTTGGTCACATTAAGTAACCAACTAGAGTGACGTCATAAGCCGAAGTGGCTCTAATACTTCGACTTGGTTATTTTAATTTACGAAATTTACTACTTTTACCCTTCGGCATCATTAGACCAAGTTTGCGATAAAACGGAGATTTTGCTTCCGCTTAAGTCCGTTTTTATCACGAACTCGGGCAAATGTAGCCGTGAGGTTACAACTTACCCAGGTCTAGTAGCGAGTCCTTCTAAAACTTCAGCAGCTGCGAGATGTTCACCGGCGCGTTCTAGAACCTTCCAGAGCAAGTCGAGCAGCTGCAGCGCGGCGGCCGGCGGCGCGGCGCGCGCGGCTCGCTGCAGGTACGTGCGCAGCGACGCCGGCGGACACGCGCCCAATGATATCAACTCTGAAAACGAAGAAATTAAATAAATATCAATATGTGAAATCCATTCTTAATTAGTACTAGCTGTTGTTCGAGACTTCGGCTGTGTATAATTAAAAAAATATAGCCTATGTTACTAGCGGATATAAGTTTTGAAATCGGCTCGATAGTTCTTGAGTACATACAATTTTTTTTTTTTCATTATAATACTAGTATAGATGACAAATCTACGCTTACCCTACACTTCATTAAACCAATTGGCGATAAAAAAGAAGATTTTGATTCGGTGTAAATCCGTTTTAATCGCGAACTCGTTCTAATAAAGCCGTAGGGTTACGAACTCTGGAAGTTAACAATTATATTTATCAACTATGGTATCCTACCTGAACCTAAATTCTTGGACACCAGCCACTCGTAAACCGCTACGTGGAGCAATTCGTCGTCGCGCGACAAACATTCCCAAACTAATTTTCTACCCTGAAAAAGTCATATTGTTATTAAAAACTAATCATTATTCATAAATCATTTTGTTTTAATCTCTCGGATATATTGTTAACCTTTACAAATGCTTTTTATGTGCCTAAGATTTCAAATTAACCTGATAATTAGCATCAGCGGGTGACAATGTGAGTGTCGCGTCAGCGGAGGTGTTGAGTCTGGTAGGCGACATGGGCGACATGGGCGACGAGGGCGACATGGGCGATGTAGGCGACATCGAGAGGTCGCTGCCGGCCTCCGCGCTGCGCTCGTACAGACGCTCCAGCGCGCCGCACACCTCCCGGTATATCTCCATCCTGGATCACAATTACTTTGTTATCCTGGACTTTTTGGAGAAATGTTTGTATGGAACAATATTGACATCACTCATATTTAAAAAAAAATGTATTTGTGAAAAAAATACACGAATAATGTAGAATTCAACGCTAAACACAGATTTTCATTCTGAGTCATAAAAGATTAACCTAAAATGATTTAATTATTTAATGATTTAATTTAAATAAATTAAATTAAAAAAAAGTTATTTCTAGTGTTAACGGAGATTTTGCTTCGGCGAAGTCCGTTTTTATCGCGAATTCGGTCTAATGAAGCCGTCGGGTAAAGCATACCTTCTATAATAAGCTAGATGTCCCTCCCTATCCTGCGAGGGCTGGTCACTCTTGTAGTAGTGCACCGCCTTGTCCTGGGGGTCCATCTTGGTGGCGCACGCCACGCACAGCTCCACCACGCCAGAGTAGTACCCCACTGATAGTAACTTGGAGCAGATCAATGGTAGATTCACATTTGGCGCTACATCCTGCAAAAAAGTGAATTAGTTATTACAAAAGAGCCTAACATGGACGTCGTTAGGGGGGGTAACCTGCCCCCCCTCCCCCACCTAGACCTAACCTAGATGATCAGCTGGCGACGCCCATAAGCCTGAACGGTCTTAATATTTTTTACTTTAGTTTTTCGTTACTGTACTAAAAAAAAACTGAAAAAAACTTCTTAAAAAAACCAGAATGACTTATTTTTTTATTTCAAATGAGTAGATAAAAAAATCCTGCATTAAAAATTCTGTATTGGAAATGCTACTGTTCAAATAGGAAGTATAAAACTTTATTTACCTTACACAATTTCAAAGCATGTTGTAACATTTCTTCCCTTTCAGCTGGATTCTTTTGTTGTTTCGCAAATATTAATAATTCATTTGCCTGAAAAGTAAAAATAATCGATAATTAAATCAGCAAACTAATGTTTTTTTCTTGCAATATATTACATCTCGTTTTGTATACCTTCGAGCATGTGGCATCCTCTTGTCTGTACAGGGTAGGACAGAATTGACGTAATTTTTGTGATATTCCGTCTACAGAAGCGTTGTCGCGAAGATAACCGGCCACTAGGGACCCCAGCAATAAACATGCTACTTCCTGTCCACCCACTAAAAGCTCCCTAAAACAAAAAAATTATGCTATTTACCCTATGGCTTTATTAGACCGAGACTGCGATAAAAACAGAGATTTTGCTTCGGTGTAAGTCCGTTTTATCGCAAACTCGGTCTAATGAATCCGTAGGGTTATATAAAACCTTCTATTAGTATAGTCTATACTGGAAAAACATGGAAAGTGATAGAATATTCAAAAAATGATACAGTCTAAGACTCCAGAATATACAACTTGTTATTTCTTTTGTTTGAATTTATTTTACGGTATTTCTAATAGAAACCTGAAACTGGCCGCCTGCAGCGCACTCTGCTGGTCGGGAGGTAGACTAGCGGCAATCACGTGGAACTGATGTTCACACAGCACTTTCCATAGACTCAACATTTCAATGGCCATCGCTGAAAAGTAACTTGATATTAAACTTTTATTTGAATAGTATAAAACTGTACAAGAGATTTTATTTTTTAATAATTCTATGTTGTGGCCCAGCCAATGAATAATAATGAATATTCCAATAATGACACAGAAATTACTTTTGTATAATTGTATCGCATAGGACAGATCTTACTTATAAACAGTTGGGACATGTGGAACAGATCTTACTTTTGAATAGTTGGACCGTGTGGGACAAACCTTACTTATGAATAATTGGTACGTGTGGAAAAGATCTTACTTTTGAATAGTTGGACCGTGTGGGACAAACCTTACTTATGAATAATTGGTACGTGTGGAACAGATCTTACTTTTAAAAAGTTGGACCGTGTGGAACAGGTCTTATGAATAATTCTTGTGTGTGAGGTCTTACTTATGAATAGTTTGAGGGAGTGGAGCGAGGCATGCTCGTCGGTGTGCGGCGGGCCGAGCGGGCGCTGCAGGAACACGGCCACGCGCTGCAGCTTGCGCACCATGTACGCGCAGTCCTCGCCGCTCACACGGCTGCTCATCTGACATACAAACATACAGATAGATGCGTATTTAAAACTCGCAACGTATTTAGTGTTTGGTGTTGCGGGTGTCCATCGGCGTCGATATTTTTTAAACTCTTAATATATCATTCATATGAAAAAAAAGGTGCATCATTTTACAAAAATAATCTTAAGATCAATTTTAGTCGTTGCAATAAAAAAAATAAAGTCGTTGTGTACTTACAAATTCTTTCTTATCAGGCGTTAGTGAGATGGAAACACATTTCAGATTCCAAATAGGAGACAATATTCTACCCACATAAATATACAATCCATTGTGTTTCGCACTGTACTCTACTTGTATTGGGAAATTGGGATCTCTCTGCTGAGTCATATTGCCCATAAACGAAGACTGGTTGAACCCTGGACTCATTGTATTCTGTTGGAACGGAGACTGCGGCATCATGGACTGGTTGGGTACACCCATTGACTGGTTCAATTGGCCTTGCTGGTAGGACTGGTTCAAGCCCGGTCTAAGCTGCTCTTGACCACCTCGCATCGTCATCGGTGTCGACATTTGACGAGGTGAGAACTTTGGGGAACCTGGTAAAAACATTGAAAGAATTAAAAACGAGAGAAAAAAGGGGCAACAAGACTTAAGGGCGAATTATTACTCATTATACCAGTTTTTTGTACATATTAATGCAATAATAGAAAGAAATAGTTTGCATGCAATAGTAGCTATTCAAAAATGGTATGCGAGTATTATAATTTTGGTACACTAGTTTTGAATCAAATTTTGTATTTTAGATCAAGAATGTTACGTAATGTTTAGACCATATTAGACAATGTTTCCTTGACTATAATCATATGCTGCATGCAAGAAACTGGTACCATGTATTTAAGCCTTTGTAGTATGTTTTTATAAAGTGTTGTATACCTATAGTGGAGGGCACCTGCGAGGGGTGCTGGTAGAGGTCGGCGGGCGCGGGTCCGGGCGCGGGTCCGGGCGCGGGGGCGAGCTGGCTGCCGTACAGGAAGAAGGCGCGCATGGCCCACTCGCTGACGGATACGTCGCCGCTCGTCGCCTCCTCGCACGCCAGGTACAGTGCGCACGCGCACGCCTGCTCTATACTGTGCAACTGGGAAACATATTACATGATAAAAATTGTTATGAAAAAACAGTACTATATACATATCTATACTAGAAGATTCATTAAATTAAAAAAATAAAATATGGCAATTTAATTTCATAGATTTTACGTTTATAGAAAATTTTGATTGTTTGTATTGAATATGCTGCCAAAATACTGGATAGATTTAAAGAAATCCTTCCACGTTGGGAAGGTTACACTATCCCCAGGTGACAGGCTGTACATATTTTTTTTAATTCCGCGCGGACGAAGTCGCGAGACGGTTAGATTACTTGTACAATCAAGTATAGGCCCACAGACTGATTGAACTAAGTATTTGGTACAGAATTTTCTGTAAAATAATTTATTTCCTTTATATTTCTTGTTGCCTCCTTGATATGTAACATACTTGGAAGAAGTCCTTGACGGGCTGCGCTTCTGGTCCGCGGCAGTCGCGAAGCAGCGTGCGCAGCAGGTCGGGCGCCGCGCCCGCCGCCAGCACCGCCGCGCCCGCGCCCGTCACCACCGCCCACCGCGACCACGACCACACCTCTGCACACACACTTTACTTAGAACTTTCAAATAAAAATTGCTTATTTAATATACGAATATTATAAAAAGGAAAACTTTGTATGTATTGAAATAACTCAAGAACTATTGGACCGGTTTCTAAATTTTTTTCATCCTTACAAAGCTACATTATACCCGAAGTAACATAAGCTAAATTTTTAAATTCCTCACAGAGGAAGTCGCGAACAACAGCTAGTTTGCGAAAATACAAGTCGTATAAGCAGTCCCTAATGCAAACCGATATTTATATTAAAAAAGGTTAAAGGTTTTGACCCATGATGGGCTCCATTTTCCGCAACTCCACGACTAGCGCGTATTTTGCGTGAATACACATATCTTTGAATTTCTTCGCCGATATGTGCAGGTTGCATCACGATGTTTTCCTTCACCTATTATAGACTATCACCGTTACTAAGCCAATTACATTAAATAGTCACCAATATAAAGATTTTAGTCCTAATTTCCTAACTTTCATACCTCTTTTAGCGAGCAAAGCTGGTGAGAGGCGCGTGGCTTGCTGTGGGGGTAGTGCAGTGAGCGCCCAGGCGGGCCCGTCCAGCGCCAGCACGGTGTGAGCCTCGCTGAAGCTCATGCCGCTGGGCAGCACGCGAGACAAACACCATAGTGACTCCGCCTCAGCGCCTCCGCCCGCTGAGCACACCATTACTAGGGAACCTAGGGAGTTATACTAAATTAATGATTGACGTTGATGGCTATTCAATAATGCTTCGGCTTCATTAGACCGAATTCGCGATAAAAACGGAGATTTAATTTTGACTGAAATCCGCATTACTAACTTGGTCTATTGAAGCCTAGGCATACAGGGTTTACTATTGGACTGTTGGGTTGATCTGGAAAATAATTTCCATTGGACTGTCCAATGGAAAACACTCTTCAACAATATGTTTTTGTACAGATATTAGGGCAATGGACCAATATTTAAAGATATTGTTAAGTTTTAAATTAAAGTGTGTATCTGAATACACTTTAATCTTAAATTACAGTCATTAATAGGTTTTAAACATACCATTTTCATAGATAGCACTATGCACTTGCTTAGGCCTTAAAACTGAAGAATTGGGTGTGAATCCTGGAGGCAGTCTGACGTGCAATAATGTGAGGTATTGAGGTCTCTGAGGTCCACTTTGATTGGCGCTAAAAAGAAAGAATACATAAACTATGTATTAACTAGAATATTCCCGCGACTTCGTTTGCTTCATCTATCAGTTATGCAGATATATTTAGTCAAATTTCAACCGGATTTAACTATTGTGTAACCTGCAAACATCTATTCATTCGTCTAAAATTTCTCATTTATATTACTTACTCTCCACTGCCGGTGCTGAAGTACAATCTAGCACCAGTCTGTGTCACCGCAACCAGATTCAAATGATCCGATTCAGATACTTCCACGGCCGATATCGCTATAACTGGCTTAAAATTAGATGCTTCTAATGTTCTGTGGAAATAATACCTCTGTTAAAAATACCCTTACTATTATGACGTATTATTATACGTAATATATTTCAAAAGATTTAAGTCTTATTCAAAAATCACACATTTGGTATTTTTTATAATTATGTTGATTTGTTTAGTGTATTTTTTTGAATTTACAATAAGTAAATATGATTGTCATGATGATATTTGACTACATCACTACATAGTATAAAACAGACACTTTCGCAGTCTCTATGAATGCTTAGGTCTTTAAAACTACGCATTGGATTATTTTTTTTAATAGTGATTGATGAGGTATATGTGTAACTATTGACCTGTCTCGGCTTCTCATGGGTGGAATTATTATTAGTATAGCTGTTTTATAAGCAACGTTCACAGTTTTTCTGTAGTGTATCAGCATTGCACCCGTGCGAAGCCAGGGCGGGTTGCTAGTTATTAAATAAAAATCAACTTACTTAACGATATCAACAGCACAAGATACAATTTTGCCCTGTGTTAATTTCACAACCCTGCTTATACTCTCTCCTTCGCTACCTAAATCATACACTTCTATACAACCTTTTTCACTAAGCGTATACAATATATGTCTTGAATTGTCTATTTCAATTTTAACTATAGGATCTTCATCATACAACGCAGCGTTTAGGAACGAAGGTACAAGAAATGATAGAGCGCTCGTGGAATGATTAATTTTCTTGCAATGTTTACCGAACCATCCTAACTGTGCCTGAAAATATTACATAATTAATAGCCAAACCAAAGCACGAAACCTCTATAAGCGAACCATTCTCTGGTCTCAACATACTACCTCCATAAGCGAGAAACTCGGATTAGAAAAAACTCGTTAAGCGAGACAAATATCGCGATGCCTTGGACTATCGCTGATCCAGGTTCAACTGTACATAGATATAGTTAATAATAAAGAATCTATGAGAAGAAATTTAATAGACTACTAAATGATATGGTGTTTTAGACAGCTTTTCCATTAAACAACTTGTTTAATGCTTCTCTTTGTATGCTAGTGGAAATAGTACGTAAATTTCATAATAGCTGTGCACTAATACCAGTGGAAAATAGGTTTTAAAGTAAATATATACCTGATATGTTATTTCATACAAGCATCCGTCTTTCCCGCCCATAAATATGCGTCCTTCCGCAGTTGACTTCACGCACATCATTGATATACCATCAGTCGGCAGAACAAATACTGGTTCTGGTACTAAATGTATCTCTTCAAATTCCCCACTACCATCATTTTTACTTGCAGAAAATGTTACACCTGTTATATGAAATTTTGATTAACTCAAAATTTACATAATTTTTTTTTAATGTGTAAATAAGAAAATCGTTACCTAAAACTACTATTTCTACCGTTGTTGTTAATACAAGTAAATATTTAACAAAATTTTGGAATACACCAGCCTTGGGTTTGACTAGGCCGACACTGACTATTGTCTCTCCGAGGCCATCAAAGTATGCAACATCACTCCCATGTTCAAATGCCCATACGTAAATGTTGCTATCTATTGCTAACCATACTCGGCTTATTTCTGGAAACACTCCCATCAAGCAATGACATTGCATATCTGATTTTGTTTTAAGAATTATTATTGAAAGAAGGTTTAAGTAAAAAAAGATAATTTTTATTGTATTTTTGTAACCTATGTTTTAATATTGAAAGATTAATTTTTCAAATCCAATAAAGTTTTAATAAAACAGTTTTAAACTATAGATTTTTTAAAAAGGATACGGGCAAAATGTTCCATGATCTCAGGTGGCAGAGGAACTTTGTTTAATATTTTGAGCTGTGATAAATTTGGATGATTGAGTATTGCTGCAAGGTTTCTGTAGTCGCCAGCATTCAAGCCACTGCATGTTGGACTCCTTTGTGATGCTATGCCAGTTATCTGAAATATACAATATAAGGCTATTTGTATTTATCATAATAAAAAATTTGGATGAATAAACCTATTAAGATTTCATATAATAGCGTGTGTTACAAGAATACTTGTAACAATATGCATAAAACATTGACATTTCCATACAATTTTAAGACATAAGATGAGTAAATAATGTTTCATAGATACATACACTTTTTTTGTTGGTATAGACATATTATAAAGCGGTTAAACAGTAGGCATGTTTAATATTTGTAACAATGCTCCTAAAAATAAAGAAAACATAAAAATCAAACCTCTAAAAAAGAAGGGCGGGAATTATCCACTATAATGTACCGGTCCAGGGTGCACCCCGCCAATTCCAAACACTCCAGTTGCATATTGCCACCGTTTGATTGCCTAGATCCCTCAACGTTGTTTATTATGCTGGGCATCTAAAAACATTATTCCAAGTCAAAACTTTTTACCTATCTAAAAGATAAAACTGTGCAAGAGGTTATACTCTTGCTGTCAAAAATGACTTTTACTTTATTCTTGCCCGGATTGTATCTACCTTTAATTTTTCGTCACTTGCGTAAATACTTTTTTAAAAAGATCATAATTATAATTAAGTGCCACAAAGTGGTAAGTTTATGCTTTAAGAATATATTATTACACAGTAAAGAGAAAATCTTAAAACTTCAAGATTAAGATTTTAAAAAACGGTCTACAAACAACATTTTCGCATAAAATTAACCATAGACAGACCATAAACTACTTACCATCACAGATAATGCAACGGCAAAGAGTAGAAGAAATATCATTTTTGGTACAGTGGTCCAGAAAATAGAACACCACCAAGGACGTTATAGTGGACTGCGCACTGCATACTAAGAAAACGGTCCGAGCAGTAACACAAAAACTGAAGCACGTTGTCCCTTTCTAGTGTTGTCATCATCGTTTAGAATTTTCCCAATTTCCAAAATATTTTTTTACACTAAAATTACAGATCCTTTAACAAATGTTTTCGTTATATGCCTCCTTCTATTATAGTCTGTTTAGATTTACGTATCATAATCAGTAAACAAATTTATGACCACGAAATGGATCACTTTTGATGTTAACAGGAAGTTTGTCGTAAAAAAGTATTTAATATCAAAGAAATAGTGTCCAATATTTGTTACAAAATCAAATATTCTTCCAATAATTGGGTCTGACAAAAAAAGTCGTATTAAGTGGTTTTAAAATTGCTTACTGAATTAGAGAAGTACATATTCTTATTGTTCGTATACATGTATATAATTTAAAAACACTGAAAACTATTTAAAAACACTATTACAAACTACCTAAATAATGATAAAATATTACCAAGTTTACGGGTACCAAATATGTTGTTGAACTGCCTTACTACAAAAGTCAACTGTCAATTATGATGGTTGATATGTCAGTTGCCAATTATGTCAGATATTTAATTGTTAAAATAAAACTAATTCCACTACATTTTCGCTGAGTATGGTGTTAAAGTGATCTGTTCGTGGATGTAGAAATTAATCCTTCCCTCAGTGTGGCTTTTCATTCCACAGGTAAGCGGCCTATTCGGTTTTTATTGTCGTCATATATTTTTTCATTTTCTGACTCGTATTAGTACTTCTAAATACTTTTTTATATATTTTATGATATAATAGATAAATAGTGACTGTTCAATACAAAAGAGAAAAGAAAATAAGCTTGTAGTGGTTTGTTTTCAAGCCTAACAACTTTGTTATGATAAGCAAGTAGGGTGACCACTAGACTACGGTAAATGAAGAATTTTCGTACAAATTGTTTATCGAATGAATTTACCTATGCATATTTTTTGTTTTTAGCTTTACCAAGAATGAACAGATTTGTAAGACAAAAATGGCTCAATGTAGTGCCCTTGAAAAACTTGCAAGGTCATCAAAAGGTGTGCTTTAAGAACATTAGTACTACTGACTTTATTACAAGAAGAGCTTCGGTAAGGTTGAATCAAATGAAATCGATTACAGAGACATTTGTAAATATAAGATAATTATAAATATTACTTGAAATTAAAGACGATAATGTTTTCAAGTTCTAAAACTTTAACTACTCAGAGCATTTATAGTCTATCAACCTGTAATAAATTGTTTGTTGCGATTTGACTTTGTATTTTGTGACCATTCAATATTAAAAAGAATTCAACATAAATATGATGTTTAATTTCTTCCTCATCACAATAGGCCTATGAAAATTTGAAAGCTTTGATAGACACAAATAAACATTCCTATCATAGTAGAGGTTTTCATCTCTAAACCAAGTACGAAATTTAAGGGTCATGGACTTCAGTGTTTTGTCAATGTCCACGATTTTATTAAAAGTGTGGTTACACTATTAGAACGGGACAACGTGCTTCAGTTTTTGGTGTCCTGCTCGGACCGTTTTCTTAGTATGTAGTGCACTTTCCCCTTAGTCTAAATTCCTTGAACACCACGCTACATTTCGTAAAATCAATGGAATCGATTACATTGTGAAAGCAAAGAAAAAAAAACTGGCTTAAAGGTCTTTGTTACCAGGCCATAAAATCTTTAAAAAAAAAAGAAAAAAAATCGTTTACATACAATGGCAACACTTACTAAATTAAAAAAAAATTGTTCCCATGGCAACCATGGCAACGGCTTTGTTGATTGTCGCCAAATTGGCAAAGTGTTTTATTATAATAAAGGCGTAATTCCAGAGAACCTTTTAATTTGATATGTTATTATGCCGAATAATATTCACAGCTGAGCAAAAAAATATGTATGGGCATTTACCGTACCCGAAGTTCGCATGCTGGTCCTGATCGACTAAGAGGTCATTAAAGGTCTTAATGTCTCATGTGGGCAAACAAATAATTTTAAAAGCTAGTCAAGTAAGTATATCAATCAGAGGGCACAATGATATTAATTGGTAGGTACATTTTAAATAACATACGACGGTGCAATCTTATGTGTTTATTGATAAAACATTACAAATGGATTTGTTAAGGTCCTTTGATGATTAATTTAACAATATAAATAAACTCTGTAGGATTAGTGATAAAAGCAAAGACCGCGGACTTTCGGCGGAATTAACTTTGCTATTTTCATAATTTTCCTTTTTAACCTCGACTTCTTGTAAAAACTTGGAACTCGGCTCGATTGTCGGCATTTTACAATTCTCTTTTGATTTTGTTGTGCTGGAAGGTGGGTTCACCGTTGCTGAAGTAGCTATCGTTTTTGAAAGCGATAATTTTTTAATATCCTCTTTTGATTTCTTAACTTCTAGAGTAATTGTTGTGTTCATGTCTGGAGAATGAAAAGTTAGGTTCAGATATGATATTAAAATAACAATGTAACAGTATACATTGAATATGTTAAACTCACATTAAAATCAAGTTTAATTTGATGATGCATTGTAGAGTGTTTTTTTAAAACTCGGAACTAAGGAGTTTGATAAGCAATGAAAGTGCGAGAAAGTGGACGTGGGTTGCAAACAGGACGATGGTGTAAGGTGCGGTTCAAAATCTTATGTTCCCAATTCTCAGTGAGGGCAGCGAAATAGTAAAGTTCAAATTAGAAAATAAAGAATCTAACTTTCATGTACTGTATAAAAAATTAAATAAGTAGTGCGGCAAAGTCGTTACATTTTCATCTAAGAGAAGTTTGATACCTTTAAAGAAAACAGAAAAGCAGAAAAGGAAGTAGGATACCGTCGACCATTAATAGAAATAGGTACTGTGTGCAATGTTTTCGTTTGATTGAAGCGAGGCAAGAGTTCATTCCAATTATTTACCATCAAGTTCAATTTCTTGCTTTATTTAATCTTACAAGTTTCTCAATATTGTTTATAAGTAGATTTTCTTTAAAATAGATTTAGTGTAAATGAATAACACGAAATTATAATTTGTTTTTTATTTGCTGTCTGTTAGTTTAAACATGACACGCGACAACAGTATTAAACATAGAAAAACAAAACATGTAAAATATTTTTTTGAAACAATAACAACATTCACACAAATAAGTGTATAATATTAACTAAAAACCATCTTTAAGTATCAGTTGTCCTTTCGGTGCTCCGATTATTTGTCCGTCAGCGTAAACAAGCTGTCCTCGAATGTATGTCTGAATTACTTTTCCGTTTAATACCCTGTTCATGTATGGACTTATCTGAAAACAATAAAATTAAATCAAATTAGTATTTTAAATCTGTATCATAGGGCATATTCCAGGTATAATCTTTTTAATATTCGTGATAGAAACTAAAATAAAGTTTTTTCGTTTAAAATAATATTTAAAAGAAATATAACCTTGTTCTTGTAGTATATGATGTCAGGCGTGACAACGAACGAAGCGTTGGGGTCAAAGAATACGAGATCAGCATCGAGGCCTGGCCTGAGGGCGCCCTTCCTGTTCTGCAGACCGCACAGCTGCGCCGGGCCTGCTGATAGGTAGTGGCTCACGTCGCCCAACTTCAAACCTCTCGCTTTAGCCTGGGTCCAGAACAGGGAAAGACCTAAAAGCAAAATATAAGACAGTCTTTCTAATTACACATTACATACCACAAACCGTAGAAAATATGAAAAGGTGATGAATAATAGAATGAGGAATTTTGGGACGCTTAAGGCTGGATTCAGTTTGTATTATAGATATTCGTGGAAAAATTGACTATGTGAGCAGCCAGGAATAAAGAACTTTTTGACAAATGCCTTTGTAGCTCACCGAATTGTACGGACGATATTCCACCCCATGACTCCAAAAAGTTGGACGACTTCAAGGCCGCGACCGATGGCGAGTGATCCGAAGCGACCAGATCTAGTCTGTGATCCTTGATGTACTCCCAGAGTTGTTGCTAAAAACAGATTAGTCAACGTACATTTCTAACTAGTTAACTAGACAGATGCTGGGACCCGAAGTGATCCTTGCCCAATGATAAAAGTCTACCCTTTTTAAGATCCCAGGCTATTTTGACCTGGTCCTGGACTTGGAGCATAAGTTCCTATACTTCAAAATTAGTTATAAGAACTTAAATAAAACGATGCTATACAAGGTTTGAACATCAAGTTAATCGGGCCATTGACATTGTTGATATGCAAATTACACAATTAGAGCGACGTTTAAACAACAATTAAGGTTATTTAAGTTGCAGCTTTTTTTTAGCTCATTTGTCTCTACAAGTACTTAACAAATATGGTTTATTTTTATGCGAGCAAGCGCAAACAGCTAAAATCTGCCAAAATAGCGGAGTTACCACTGCTCATAGAAATCTATAACTTGGAAAGGAAATGCCTCGCCTGTTTTAATAATTTTAATAATAAATGATATAAGTAAATAAGATACCTTGTTAGTATTATTTCTAATAGGCGGTGAGCACTTGTACTCGCTGTGACCGGCGGGAATCTGCTCGGAGCTGAGGGTGAGGTAGTGGTGGCAGGTCTCGGCGGTCACACCTCCACGCCAGCCCTTGTTGCCGGAGTGGATACGCTCCAGCCTGGCCTTCTCTAGGATGGGGACGACTCCCGCGGCTGACACGTGCACAATGTGCACATGCACGCTGTACATGAGAGGAACAGTTACATGTTGATGCATTGCAGGTAATAATGCTAACTTGGAACTGAGTTTAAGGAAGATAGTTTTGTAGATAAATCTAAATGCCAGAATTACATTTTTTAATTATTTTCTACTTTGCAAATACAGCATAACGAAGATGCCTATTGTATTTAGTTCTTCCTTATTTATATTTATAGAGTAGAAAAATTAATTGTTTATATTTTCAATATTGTTTATCGATAAAAGTAAGTGCATAGAACTGTATAAATTTAAATAGGAATACCTTGAAAAGAGTTGATTTGTGTAATAATTGCGTTCAACTATCGTGCTTACAAGCAGAATAATAAATATTTTAATTTTAATAATTGCCGCAAAAAGAAATATTATAATATTAATTTATTTAGAACGATAATACAATTTGAAGTGAGTTAGTTCGATACTAGTTTTATCTTTGCGTCAATATTTTCTAGTGTTTATCCTAATACACCTAGATTACTCGCGTCAATGCATTCTCAAGTGGGAGGCTGACACAAAAACGTCAATTTATTTGATAATGTTCAGACAAAACAATCGGGAAAACCATAACTATGTAGGCATAAATACGTGTATACTTTAAAAGGCTATACAAAATTATTTTAAGAACTAAGTATGTTCTTAATAATGATATAAAATAAAAACATTAACAGTAAATAAGGAAATACAGAATGTTAAAACTTTTCGGTGCCTAAATTGATGTTGAAATCGTAACTTTAATCAGCATTTTTATTGTACGTTAATTAAACCAAAACAACCAGTTATTTAATTACATACTTAACAGGTTCGGATCTGTTCCCATCTATCTGATAAGACCGTTTAAACAACATCCTCTTACATTATCGATAGTCAATTGTAAATGTTTATAGATTTAACTAGAAACAAAACGGCAAAACATACCATTGTTAGATTCAATATTTCTGTATTTGTATAATAGAGTTACATGTTAAATAATTATTGTAATATCGAAACAATGAATGAAATTTTATTGATATGACTTACTCTGTTGTCGGCAAATAGCTTGCTATTAAAGATACAGCAGCTTCTTCCATCTCTGGAGGATGGGTGGCCAAATATGTGCTGTACAAATGCGGGTCTGAAAATAAGCCAAATCGTCTTTGTATTTTTAGCAAAATCTGCCGGAAAAACTCATTACATAAAATTGAATGAAGTACATAAAAAATAAATTTTCAAATATATAAAAAAAGAATATTCACCAGTGCAATCAAATCCTTCGCATTGAGTAATTGTCTCGTTGAGTTCTAATTCAGCGTGGAACTAAGGGATAAATAATAGAAACATTAAGAATACAACTAAAACGATAAAATAAAATATACATAAATAGTGTGTACTATTTGAAAATGTAATAAAAATCTTACGTTTTACGAAAAATTGTTGAACTAACTTACCGCCAATACTGTTCCAGTACCGTTGAGAACATTGAAGATAGTTCCTAATTCGATTTGATTGACATTAGGGAATTCGGCGACTCCACTGTCGGCTAAGAAACCCTTGAAGCCCACTACGCCAGCCCTGATCATATCGTGTAACTCCATCTAGAAAATAACATGCATGGAGTATTTCGAATGTACAGAGTTTTGGGGAATATTTGAGGCATAAAGTTGTCAGAGCAAAATTCGAGGTCGAGGACATATTGCCGATAAGGCAAGGAAAAATAATTATTTTTGTGCACAACATTGAGATGGTGTGGGTGAACGAATTCACAACACTACTTTACTACATACAAAAAAGAAGATTTTAAAAATGGCTTAGAATTTTTTCTCTCCAGTTCTAATTGAGAAAATACTAATCT
Organism: Papilio dardanus tibullus; assembly: GCA_013186455.1. NCBI lineage: Eukaryota > Metazoa > Arthropoda > Insecta > Lepidoptera > Papilionidae > Papilio > Papilio dardanus. The sequence goes on along the minus strand of QDHC01000144.1, from coordinate 1,002,813 downwards.
ACATAAGTAGATGACTTTAGTCCTTTACGATCTTTACGAGTTAGCTTGTCTTATGGAAAAATAAGGGGTAATATGGATTTTGTTACGTTATATGAACTAAGTTATTAACCTCATTGCCAGGGACAATGCCACCCCAGAATCCAACATCGACGAACACTTCTTCTCTCGCAGCTGCAGCCTTTACCCTCAAATTTTCTAGTGTTGTAGTCGGTGGTATCGAATTACTGCAAGCATATAAATCAAGTATAGTGTTTTGGTTCCATATTGATGGAGAAATTAGAAAGCAAATTGTTATAGTTGTGCCGACACTCAGTACGGAAAAGAGGAGAATGATCATAAACAATATCGATATAAAATTTGTGTTTTTTACAGTGGCATATCGATGACAGTAGTGATGCCCCCGGCGGCGGCGGCCTGCGTCGCCGTCACGTAGCCTTCCCAGGAGGTGCGCCCGGGCTCGTTAACATGTACGTGCGAGTCCACCACGCCCGCCATAAGTGCCAGGTCCCCACCATCTATAATCTGATCATCACGACTGTTGAGTAAGTAAATAGACTGCAAAATTTTCGCAAAACATCATCCTAAAAATAAACTTTCCAGATCAAATTATTTTTAAAATTTAAGCGATATTGTGTTCATTATTGTGTTATCGAAATTATGAAATAAATGGAGTATTAGGTTTGATATGATAGGGTAAGTATATTTACCTTAACATTACTAGTCTTAGAAGTAAGGAATGTGTCAACTGCATTGCGTGTGAAAACTCCCTCGATCGTTCCCTTCTCGTCGACCAGGACACCACCATCGAACTCCGCAGATTCTGTCACAACCCTTCGACTTAGGAACAGCTGCTTTTCTGAATCCCCTGACTTCACGTCGACCCATCGTCCATTAGTATGCGGAGCGATCACTATAAAAAAAATATTATAATGGTTACAAAGGAAAGAATGTTTTATTAAAAAAAATGTTTTAAATTGAATTTACCTAGAAGTGTGATCGTCGCTAACGTATGTATTAGCGTCATTTTCTTCGACGTTTGTTTCTGGTCGCGGTCTGAGAGCAACTGAAGGTTTTCCGCCTGAAACTGTCTTGGTTCTTCGGCTACAAGAGCAGTTATATTTTTTACTTAGAGTCGTGCCACACTACACTGAATACTGACGTTCGGCCGATCTATTGATAAAAATACGTCAAGAAAATCATGACTTAGTTATCAAACAATTCTGCAACAGATATATGGCAACTTTAAAACGTGTTACTTTCATATATTATTTAAATTTTTGGCGATAAATGTTACTTAAATTGGAAATTTAAATATTTATTTACATAAGACATTGATCGAATATACACCTAATGTTTCTCCACACTTATTTGCCAACGATATGGATAACATCTCTATACTATTTAATATTTTCATAATCTCTAAAGCGCGACAGGTTATCGTTACACCAAAGCATCGCGCCTTTACTTTGTTATTTAAAGATATTATTTTTTTGGTAATACAATAAGAAGATATGGAGATAAATTTTAAGTATATAGTCAAAACAATAAATGTAGGAAATTTATATTTTTATGTCTCCGTCCGTCGATTTAAAAACTCATCTAAAATATTCTTTACAAACGAGCGCGGTCGTAGATGAAACGTGAGTGGACGGGTGCGTCGTAGGTTAGACAGAATAATGGACCATATTTGAACATTGAGCCACTCCTTTTCTAATGATATAGGTAATAAACAACGTCAAGTCGCAGATTCCTTAAAACAAAAGATACGATATAACCCTATTAAAGTTATTTACTATGGATTTATGTCATTGAAAGCATTTTATAATACCGTTTCGATCAATCAATATCAATTAGAGTAACAATTTCGTTTTTTTTTCGTTAAATTTTTTTAAATGCTTTCAACGCTTTAGTTTTAATGAAAGGTAATCATATTTTTCTGTCTTTTTAAGCAAAAACTATAGTCATCGTCTGATAATGAGTAATTCACTTAAAAGTACATGGTGCTTGATTTTTTGCATACGTGTTCACAACTATTAGTATTCTCTATTAAGAAGAGAAGTAAGTACAAAGCTAACCTAAGCTAGTTAAGTACAGAAATGTTAAAAATAAATGGTTTTGTGGATAGATTCCAACACTTTTGGGATGACATGGATGATCTTCGTATGAAATAAAAGTTGTGCTAGAATTAATTTTAGAAAGAAGAGTCTAATTTCTAATAATCAAGTATTATTTCGAATAGGCACAAATAATTTATCTAAAATAGACGCAAAGATAAATAAGCTTAGGTTTCATTGTTGTTATCATGCGTTTACGAGTAGACGCACGAACGAAGCATTTTATGAGAGAATGTAAGCAATAAAAACAGACAAGATTGAGATTTTTTTATATGTTAATCTTTTGGCACAGAAACACATTAATAGTGCCGTGAATATGCACGCGCAATGTTTCAGAAGCTTTGTAAAAAAATAGATAAACACTATAAACAATTCTAGATGTAACAGCATAAACAATTCCAACAGTTAACTCGTAATAGTAAATTCTTTAAACGTCAATGAATTCTAAGCAAAAAGACATATTTTTTGTCCACACTTTCAGGGAATTTTCTATTGACTCTTGCTTCCACTGCTTTAGATAACTATTATTAGCACCCGTTTTCTCATTTAAATGTTGAACCCAAATATAACGTCGAGTAGGAAATGATCAACTGATCACTTGAAATTGATTAACTACCGTTGAGCACGAACGTTTTTCACCAAAAACTCTAAAAGCGCTTATCTTATTGCATTACCACCGGCACCGCTGCCTACTCCATTAAAAAACTTTAATAACTAAGCTTAAAATTTTCATAACTTATTGACCACTTAAATATTCACCTTTGTTAACTTAGATTCAGTAAAAGTAAACTCAGCTTTACTATCCAAGAAAACTTAACGTTTGTGCACAATTTGAAAACAACCGCATCATTTCGTGACTAAAAACTGATTGAAGACAATTTTTACAGAATGTTTTTGCTTCTTAAGTATTTTTTATTTTAAATTAAGAACGTAGTATTTATTGTGTACTGAGTAAATATAACTCTTTTGTATTCTATTTCTAAGTATTTTCATTTAATTTTATCAAAATCGTAAAAACTTGTTTGCTAACATCAAAAAAAACTTGATTGTGTAGACTCTGTGGATATTTTCCATTTGTACAAAAACTACATATTACTAATTTCTCAAAAACCTGTTTTATTTTGGTAATATGCTAATGAATATTTATTCAAAAGGCGTCGTGCCTTGATGACTATATTTAAATGAGCGCTTCTTAGTTCTCATGTGTTTGAAGGATTTGAGGCGTCTTTTGTTCTCACAAAATATTGTGGCATTTTAATAACAATTATAAGGAAAAAAATATAGAGACAACGAGGTAAAATGGAAATTATCATTTGTTAATCCTCTCACGTTAAAAAGGGAATGATGAAATGAAGGTTAAAAATATTGAACGACAGGGCCATGGACGCTAAGAAGGAAAGGTTTTAGTTGAATACTGGGCTACTCGTAAGTAGAGGGCAGCAGAAATATTCTTCTCGTTTTTTGCACAAGATAATTAAAGATTGTATTACTAGAACAAACTCTTTCGGGGACGCCAAGATATGTTATACTATAAAAATAAATTCTGAAACAGTACGGTTTAAAAATAAAGAAATAAACTTGCAAAAGTAATTAAAATGTCACGAAGAGTTAATCAGCTGGTGTTACGTAAGACGCTGGAGTGGACACGATAACACTGACCGTGAAACTAAAGCACATCCGATTATGTTAGCGTCGGTTTTCGCGGCATTTTGTACTTCGTGGCAAAACAATTCAAGTCTCGTTTATAGTTTTCATTGGTCACGAGCAAAAACTTTTTGTGTACGTCAAGGTCACACCAAAATAACTCCCACGATTTTCATCTAACAATTATTAACTTTGAATTTAGTAGTTTTCGTATGAAACATAACACGCGACTTTGCAAGGCTAAGTTTTAGGTAACCGACTTTTCTTTAATGTTAGCTGCTGGAATTTAAATAAGAGATATAAGTTCATGGATGAAGTAGCAAGAGCAAATTCACACTATTGTCACTGTGGAGCTATTTAACCTTCGACTAGAAGAAAATCTTACAGGAGATAGCTTAGCAGTAAGCAAGCTGCACAAAAACTTTTCCGAGGGGTAATGAGAAGCGAATATTCCGTATAATTTTAACCATGGAACTTAACGTCTCTAACGATGTTATTTTTCATTTGAAGCATTCGTTTCAAGTTACAACATAAAGATAAACCGGAAAATGTATGTCATGAGCCGAGTTATCTTGTGTCCCAAAACAGGTAATCTTAGAATAATCTCAATTTTTTACATTGAAGGTTTCTTAGTTTTTATACATTTAATAGAAAAGTAAGCGTAGAGTAAATATGACATACTTTTTGCATGATAGGTGCAAGAAATTATAAACTAAGGATTAATTAAGTACTCGTACTTAGAATCTTCATTTATGTTTCTCTTATATTATTGCTTTTAGGAACTTTAAAAGACCTAATTTTGTTAGTTGTGTTGTTTATCAATACTTTAGTACAGTAATTCCAATAGTGTGAATTTACCCCAACATTTAAAGGAACTCGTGTTAGATATAATTTTGATGTACTTGTTTAAATCAGTTGTTTTGTTATAAACAAGTTATCGCAACTTGCTGACGGCAATGGGGGTTATCGACATTGTTCATTTTCGAAAAAAAAAATAGATAAAAGACGTTATCAAAATAATCACGTTCACTTTGCCCCTATATAAGGTAATGTAAGCATGTTCGTTGCTTTTATTCGAGATATCCGGGTTAGAGCTCATCTAGCTATTCTTTTAATTAAAATATTCCCTTTTATGTCCTAAAACGGTCGGCCGCTCAATCAATAATTTTAGGCAGTAGTATCTTAGGCAGTATTCACCGATGTGTTCCATTAGAAAAGACTGGACATCCTACCAGGGTTGTAGAATAGAACGACCAGGGCCATAACCTCGTCTTTTGGAAGCTATTAAAATGCCTTCATTGACAAAAACAGTAAAGTGCGATAGAGTTGGTGTTGTATATCGTCATGTTATTTATTTCAATTTATTTAAACTTCAGCACTTTTAACTGTAACTGTAATTAATTCTACGCATACGAAGTCGCGCACAACAGCTAGTTATGATATAAATGCAAAATTAATCTTACCACTGGTAATTATTTTATTTCGAAAATACACTTCTAAATATTTAGTTAGCAAATAAATTAATAAACGTAATCCACTCCTGGACGTAGGCCTATTCAGCTTGTTGCTTTTATCTTAATTACTACACTAAAAGAAATCTCTGAAGGTTATAAAAAATTGTCAACGAAGGAAAATTTTAATCTTTCACATTCAACTTCTGTTTACTCTACAACAATAAAGAGTCGTATCCCAGATTTTAAAGGATTTAATTTTTTCCATTAGCCATTATAAAATCTACAAATAAAGTAACTCGTGGGAGTTCATACTGTTTTTTGTTGTTGTCAACTATATGAATTTGGAATTATATACTTAACTAGCTGTCGCTCGTGACTCCGTCTGCGTGGAACCAAAATAACATAGTAAGTAGCCTATGTGTTCTTCCACACTGTGCTCTACATCTAAACTAATTTTCACAAACATCTGTTACCCTTTCGGAGATACCTTGAAACAAACAGTCATCCAAAGATATATTATACTATAGATGGAACACTCGAAGCCTAAAAGTGAGGCATTTTCATTGACCTCCGGAGGTCTTACGTAGGGAAATTTCCCCTAGTGTTGACCTTTACATTACTATTGCCGACATAAAAAGTCGACCGAATGTAACCTCTATTCTCATAATTAATTTTTATTTCATAGTATTTACTAAAGTTTGATTACAATTAATGGAGACATTTTTAAAACGCTAATTGAAAATTTATAACAACTAAATTTTGTTAAAAAATTGTTTGGATTTAAATTGTTTTAAATAAAATAATAATAATGAAAAACGTTAATTTACATTTTAATTAATGTTTTAGTTTATTCTTTTGTTATTTTTTTTAAAAAAAGCACATTTTCCAAAAACTTGGAAATTTTCATGATACTGGCAAGATTTTTTTTTAATAATTTCTTTCGCGGCACGCATTTTAACGTCAAATTACTATGAAGCGCTCCCTCTATGTATAATATCTCTTTGCATTCATTATTCTCTTTAAAATTTCGCATTTATAACATTAGTAAGTTCTCTTTGCATTTTATTCACGAATGTCTTTATGTTATAAAGTGGAAAATAAGCAAACGACCACTGGCTTTAGATAAAATAGTGAAGTGGTTATTAAGAAGGAATATTTTGTAAAGTTTGTTTTAACTTAATGATAAATTAAAAAAAAAAAAAAGAAAACATAATTATCAGTTCCTTTAATATCAGTTTACGTATCCTATTATTCGTAATATTACACTTTATTGAGCAATAAATCTCCTTTAGGTTCTCCAACAAGGTCACCGTCAGCGTATATCAACTGTCCGCGAAGGTATGTCTTCTTCACCACACCCTTTAACGTTTTCCCGATGTATGGTGTAAGCTGAAATACAATGGAATGTAGATAATATTAGCAGTTTAGCAAAAAGTGAATACAGAATTGCTTATCGATCGCTTCCTTTGGTAAATACTTAATTATGTTTTTTGCTTAGATATCCATTCGCAGGAGCCTACATATTGCTCCTACTACCTAATGAATCTAATATCCAATATTTAGAAGCAACTACAATAAATTACTTCGCTTTACATTTGAAGAATTTGTATGCAACGTTTACCTTAATTTAAACAGTTTATGTCTTAACACTGCGTAGCCGATGCCGTTATGCTTCATTTTCAAAATAAAACGTTTAAAGAAAAAACATACTACGGGCATTACGAAGACATAATGAGGACAATGACTAAGTTATAAAAAAACATTGTAATGTTAATCACCTTGTTTTTGTGTCGTATAATATCAGCGGTGACCGTGAATTGTGCGTCAGAGTCAAAGAAGATGAGATCTGCGTCGAGGCCGGGCTTGAGCGCGCCCTTGCGGTTCTGTATACCGCAGAGTTGCGCCGGCGCAGCGCACATGTATTTACTAATCGAAGTCAGGTCCAGTCCACGTGCGCTTGCCTCAGTCCAGAATAATGAAAGACCTGATAAATATTTGAACTACTAAACACCGTCACACAATTGACAAGAAAAAAATAATAAGTTCTTAAGTTATGTTTAAAAAAATATGTTACCAAACTGTACGGAGGATATTCCTCCCCAAGCTTCTAAATTGTTTGAACACTTAAGCTCGGGAGTGCAAGGCGAGTGATCGGACACCACCATATCCAGGTTGTCATCTAGTAAGTATTGCCACAGCTTTTCCTATAAACATTTTTAGACAGTTAGATCATTCGCTTGAGTCATTATGGACATAGGAAAAAAAAGGAACCCTTATGTTGTATTGACAGACAAAGGGTCAACGGTTAAACCATTATTTAATATATTTTAGTCAAGAAAGAAACCTAGCTTTAAAAAAATACCTTATTATCCAAATCTCTGATAGGCGGGGCACATTTGTATTCACTACGACCTCGTGGTATTTGTTCTGCGCTGAGCGATAAGTAGTGGTGACAGGTCTCTGCGGTGACACCACCGCGCCAGGCTGTGTTGCCATCTGTCACCCTCTGCTGCCGCGCTTTGTTCAGCAAAGGTACGACGCTAGCTGAAGACACGTGCACCACGTGGACACGAACACTGGAAATAGAATAATTATCCTCTTGCTGTACCTCTTCTCCGTAGATTAAGGGTAGGCAACGCATCTGCAATTGCAGATGTCTATGGGCAGGGGTTGCTTCGCTATTTCAGCGAATCCAGGTGGCCGCTTGCTCGTTTGTTACGTACGTTATAATAGAAAAAAAAATAGAAACGTGGATTTACTATCAATCTATCCTGTCTCACTGAAGTTTAATTTATGTCTCATTTGGGTCTTACTTGACTCACACTTTAACTTGGGACTCAAACTCATATAAGTCATGTCTAGAATATTTTTTTAATATGACCACAGATAATATAATATATACAGATACCCCATCCCATACAAAGAAAATAAGCGTCCAAATTTAAATAAGCAGTACTGCTTATTTTAGTGTCAAAATATCGTGAGGAGAAAACGCCACCCAATATGCAAGATGGCGCTATTCTCAATAAACGAAATAAAAATAATTAAAATAAACGTCACGCGTCAATGTTCGGTACGGTTGACAAAAGCGGTTACATAATTAGTTTTAAAAATAATTTATTATACGATGGGCAGGGAGTTAAGGACCTTGGTTTACTTCTCAACAGCAACAAGCCATATGTCGTTAGAAAGGTCTTTGCTTATACATTATTTTTTGTATAAATGTAAATTGTAGCTTATGGGGTTCTCGAGTTATTGTTAAAAATAATAGCAAAATGTACAATTTCAACTTGCTTCTACTTAGAGCAGACTTACATCTATTGTACTGAAGTTTGTCAGTATTTACAGGTAATAGATAATTTTATGATACAAAAGTTATTAATTGTAAAATTATAAATGGGTAGTGTTAGCTGACGGTACTTACTACGGTCACGAGTACGCGAGTCCCGACGAGGACCGACGCAGTCCGAGGTGAGAGAGAGGGATGCTCCACGGAAATAATTTTGCGATCTAGTTATAATATTATATTTAGAATGCAAAGACATTAAAATATTGAGACCGGACACCGCAATAAAAATTTTTGCTTGAATATTTTTTTCAAGATGATTACTAATAGTAAGGTCGAAGAAAAAGGAAACAGAACGTGCTATGTAACAACAAAATTGTTGTATTTATTTCACTACAATTAATTTAGCCTCAATTGTAACTAAAATCTGCCTACCGGGGACTGGAAAAGACCTCACCCATCACGTGTTTCCGTTTGATACTAGACTTTCTGACCACCGTATAATTATAATATTTAAATTTATTTTGCTTATACATGTACATATTAATCAAATATGTCAAATATCGTCCGGTCTATTATTATAGTAGTTCTTTGTTTCTCTCAGCATATGAGTAAACTGTAAAGAAGACAAAACTTCTATGGAATTTCAAATTGGAATTTCATTTTATTAGGGTTGTCACAATAGGTTGATACAAATAAAACAATGTATGTGTTAATTTCTTTCAACTCATTTCAAGTTTAAGCGTCATGTCAACCCTGGATACTACCGGTGCCGCACACACACGTACCACATACACGTACCACATACACACATTTGACAGAAGCGTAGTTCAGATAAACACCATTAGAGAGCGCAATAATTAAATTAGTACATAATTAAGAATTAATAAAATTTTTCAAAGGCTTAGTGTTACGTGTTATTTGATGTTTAAAGTAATACTAAATAAAGTAAATTTTAGTTTATTTTGGTTTTCAAGTTGATAAATTCCCGCGTTCGTTTCCTAATTTCAATACTCTGCTCGTAACCCCATCTAGTGAAAAAAAAATAAACTAAAAAACTTTTGTATGGAATGGAACCCCGTGATATGACCTAACTCAATGTACTTATACTATATACTTTACTTACAGAATACTTACTCGGTTTTATTCAAGAAGCTGGAAATAAGAGAAATTGCGTCTAATTCCATTTTTGGAGGGCGTGATTCTAAGTATGTAGCGTACTCTTCGGGGTCTGAAAATATTTAAAATCACGTATCAAATATTAGTCCTCAGGTAAGTATTTTAGCGGTTCTTACCGCTTACCAAGAGGTAAAGCTCTAATGCGTTTGATATCAAAATAATAAAATTGCATATTTAGTACAAAATTAGCGAAATCATTTTTTTTAAAGGATACGACCCAAACCTTCATTAGTAGTATCAATTGATTACCTTTTTTTAAAATTTTCTTGTCGGTCTCTTCATTATCATCTTGTACCTCTGCGTGGAACTGTCAAATAATAAAAAAATCGATTTTTGCAGTAGAATTAAAAAATCTATATACATGCACATCAACAGTAGTTTAAACAAATTAATAGGGTAACTATCTTACCGCCAATAATGATCCAGTTCCCTCGAGAGCTGCAAATGCCTTCTCCAGGTCTTCAGCTTCCACGTTAGGGAACTCATCGACACCGCTAGGACATAGGAAACATTTGAAGCCCACAACACCTGCCTTCACTAAGTCTTTCAGAGAATCCTAAAAATATGAAAACTAATTTTTAACATTTTAATATCCCTTGGATTTTTCTCTTGATTATTATGAATATTGGAACCGAAAAAATATTCATAATATATGAACAGTTTAAGACAATTGTTGAAATTCAGAAATTAGAAACAGTTTTAAAGCACTTACTTGATTACCAACGATCACACCGCCCCAGAATCCGACGTCTACGAAAACGTTGCCCTGCGCCGAAGAAGCTTTTAGTTTAAGATTTTCTATAGTAGTAGTGGGTGGAATTGAGTTCCTAAAATGTGGTTAAAAACATAGTTATAGTAGATAGCTCTACCTTAACATAAGCGCCTTTTTTATTCACTCAGAATTTTGTTTCGATATTGTTTGACATGTTAATTTTGTACTTCTGTGGTGTTTACCTAAAGTACATGCGCTACAAACGCGCTACGATAGCGAACATTAAAAATGTATGGAACTGACAATGACGTGCGATATCTCACACGTGACAAGCACATGACTTATCGAATGTCATTGTCAGTTTCATACATTTTTGTCGATTTCATCAGCGATATCGACAATCGAAAGATACTTTGTGCTCTAAGTAGTTCGTTTTTACTTGCTTTTAATTAACTAACTTACAGTGGCATATCCACAATGGTGGTGATGCCGCCCGCGGCTGCTGCGCTGGTGGCGGTCCGGAATCCCTCCCAGGCGGTGCGGCCGGGTTCATTGACGTGCACATGAGAGTCCACAACGCCCGCCATCAGCGCCAACTCACCGCCGTCCACCACCTGTAAAATAAATGAAAGTGTAGGAAGTTTAACAATTAATTTTAAGTTTTTTCTCTGTATCAAATTATTGTAGTTAAAGAGTTAAAAAACCGTATGAGAAATTGAATTGATTAAAAGGAGACTGTTTACTTAATGACCTCTGTTTTAAAATAACTGTTTAATTAACTCTGAGTCCGGCAGTTAACCCTTAAATGGTATTTCAATGGTTAGATGCTTACTGGAAGTGAGGCCTTAGTTTTGTGATTTTTTTCATCAGGACAACTAAGACGTAGTTCTTACGGTAAATAAAAGGAAAAATATCATCAATTTTGATATAAAAATCGTAATTTCTTCTTCAAGATAATCATAATTATGAGACGAAACTCATAAAAATGAATATTAATATGAATGAAGACCCTCTTAAAATAGCTGTGTATTTTTTTCGTTTTCGTTCATGTCGACTACTTATTTAATATTTTATTTTATTTTCCTGAATTCAATTCTTTTTGTTCAATGTCACTTGTTTATTTTTTTAACCTTATATTCTTTATCACTTTTATTATGGTCGATTGTTGAAGTACCTACATAATTTATACTTATCTACATAGGTATACAATAATGTGGACGACTATTGTTCAGTGCGAAACTCTTTACATATGCATACACACTTGTATAATATGCTTATTATACACATATTATGAACCGCCGTCCACCACTACAAATGGATAACGCCTGTCGCACATAACCACGCTAGCGAAACGCAACCGAGGCGAAGCTATGTTTGTCCCAGTTCTAGCATAAATTTTGTTCGTTTGAGTGAACCATTTACTAGGTTAGCGTACCTACTACTTATTCGAAATAGAATCTATAATATGAAGTAAATTCTAAGTTTAATTTTCATGTTTCAGTGTACTGTGGCAGTGACGCCTCGCCTCGTTTCCAGTTCGCTTTCCCAGCTATATGCTACAGGCGTAATCGGACAAATTCCCTCATTTAGCCGACCTAGCCAACCGAGCGAGACAGCTGCGTCAAAATAAACTATACCGAGTTCTTGTACACTTTTTTGTACATATTTTTATATTATAAAGGTCATTTTGAATACCTAAATCATTCGAGAGCAATAAAAAGTTTAATAAAATTGTATTGTGGTGTCGATCCATTAAAGCAATTTGGGTGTCATTAAAACTAATATTATTAGTATTGCATGTCAATAAAGGTGATTAATAGCTACAGATACAGCACGATCGGGTAATTAATAACATAAAAATGATCATTAATTTATACATAACAAGCGTTTACTTTAATATCTTCATTTTCTGCGATAAGTGCATTCGCTTGTTCTCTTGTTAGTATATCTTGTATTTGTCCGTCGTCGACGAGCACTCCACCATCTGCCACTCCCGCTGCGGTGACGACTCGTTTGCTCAAAAATAACTGGCGACCGGTTGCTGCCATCTCACTCGCGCTTACACAACTACACTAACTGGAGTGTCGGACACAACTACCAACGTAGCAACGCGACTGCCTGATAACGCTCTGTGCCACTCGTATCGATCTCAAATGGATACGCTTGCGATTATCTTAAAAAACAAATAAATAAAGTTAATTCATCTGTCTGTTATATTAAAGAATTAAGAAATTTGAACACTCGTTACATATCTATCACAATTTCGATAACTCATTCTAAAACCGGATTAGCGGCAAACCATTTTGCAATTGAGGTCAAATTGTTTCTGGAATAATAACCAAGTAAGCCAAACAGAGAGCTTGTTAGACGTTTGTGGGTGTATCTGATCCAGTAAGAGGTTTCCTTTCTAAGAAGGCAAAGGACGATAAGGTTAAATTTAAACTGTTTCGCATACCCCAAGTTTCTTAATTAATTAACACTAAGGTGGCGCTTAATATTTATTAGTTTTTACACCGGCATCTATTTATTTAAAAGTTTCTATGAGTCGGAATGTTGATTAATAAATAATGCTCGTCACATGCGTCGCGGTGACATTTCTTTTATTCATTATAAAGCTCAATTTAATATATTGAGACTATATATAGGCTATTGTAGGGTTGCCAGACGTGTGCCTTTACCTGCATATATTTTACGGCAAAAAAAAACATCACTTTAATATCTATATCTATAACTATAATTTGAAATCAACCCATAAATAACTATACTCCAACAAATCAAATAGAAAATAGTACAATATTTTCATCTTTAGAAGGATGATCCATCTTATATCAATCAATTTGAACTTTCTCGTATCTCGTATTGAATAAAAATAAAAATTATTAAAATAATACAAGTGGGTCGTGTAAAAAACTATGTCTACGATGAGATTGACACATATTAAACACGTGATCTATAAGATAAGTTTATCTGATGTTTTTATCAGTAACAAGGTAACTAAACTTTCTATCCGTGTCCAAATATCTAAAGTGTTTCTAATTCTCTTTACTTAGTACGTAATATAAGAATTTGAGGCATTTCTGCCTGATAGACATTTATTTGTCTTGAAAAACATGGTAGAATTAAACTTAAATTAGGCTTAAAGCTCATTAAGTTCACTAACTATTTAATATTAACACTACACACGTAGTATAACACCGTAGAGAAAATAATAGCAATGAAAATTTCAAGGAGAAAATCATGGTTAAATTATTAAGCGCCTGATATTTTTCAACTAACAATACGCGTTTAAATTAAACCATTACTTTTTTTACAAGAATCTCTTTTTATTGTTTTAGGCAAAGGTAGTAATTAGTACTTGCTGTAAATATACCCTTAATAATATGGCGATTATCTTAAATGTGTGAATTTGAATCCCGCCATACTAAAAATACACAATTTCGATTTTCAATTATAATATGGTCATATTTACCCAAACATCTTACGGTGAAGGAAAAAATCGTGATGCAACCTGCATATTTCGACGAAGAAATTCAAAAAGTCATGAAGTCATGCAAAATACGCGCTAGTCGTGAAGTTGCGGAAAATGTAGCTCATCATGGGTCGAAATATTATAGGTACTATAAGTAAGTACTATACCATATTAAATATAATAAAAAAATACTCTTGTTATACATCTAAGTATGATATGGGATAAGCCTTGTCATTTTTACGTTAGCTTAGTGCGGTAGTGCGGAGGTAAATTCGAGACTTAATTGCTTTACACCTTTACACCAATAAAGGCAGTTTACGTTTTGTGGTGTAAAGGTATAATGGATTTAAAAGCTTTCTGAAATAAATACTTAATATATAATTATTTGAGCGAATTATTTAGTCTTCTTGGGGATCATTTTTTACACGGGCCCTCATTAAATAGGTGGTGTTAGCTACAGCTCAGTCAAGTTTGAATTGAATTAAGTTTTTAAATAACAGTCCAAAGCTTGTCGTGGGCGACATTCACAGGGTAACAGTATGCAGTAGAATCACAATAATAAGACTAAATGTTTGTTTCTCGGCCGAATGTTCAAACGCCACTCAAGCGTCGCTTAAAATATAAATAGTGTCAAAATTAAACGATATCGCCTTAGAATTTGGAGTTTAAGTGTGGACCTAACAAGTAAGACGCTTTTAAATATTTGAGTCGCTTTTGAAAATTCCGCCTTAAATCTCTAATATATAATCTAATCATAAACTACCTAGTTCTAAATCATAGGGACATAAAAGAAAAATAAAAAAATAATTATTTACAAAAATAATTTCATTTATTTAATAAAAAGTGATAATACAGTTAAGATAATACAATTTATTTTAGCTAATAGAAATAGTGACGCTGTAAGCTCTTACTCTGTGTATGAGTTGACGAATCGCCTAATAAATGCCAATGTTTCACCTTGAACTTTGGTTTGAACACGGTGGATGTCGCTGGTCGATACCCTCTACTACAAACAAGCAGATCTCAGAAGACCTAGTTGAAGTAAATACAGACCGGTTCGTAACTTGGACGTCCTCGAAGGGTCGAAGCCTAGAATTACCTTCAACTTGAACCAATTACATTAAACTCGCAAACTCAACGTCCTTTGCACAGGAAGTAGATTTTATTGCTAAGAATACAATGTTATATTTTTGTCGATTCTTTTTCTTACTGCAGTTGTAGGTACTAAAATAGTAAGCTGCAAAACAATTTATTAGTTATATTTGACGAACAAGTTTGTTTTAAGTTTTAATTATAATCATTATGAAGACATAAATAATTACTTTAAATCTGATTGCTAATGGTCCGTCGCTGGTTCAAATTATTGGCAGATATTTTGCTGTAAGTATTCACTGAGCAAAGCATATTTTTAATTTTGTAACTAATTTCATTGGGAATTGGTTCGTTAGCTGATACGATGGAACCTAAGTTATATTATCGTGTATCATTTATTCGTCCTTAAAACGGGTTACGAAGTTTCGCCGGTTGGCCGTATGACAAATATATCGGCGAACACATTATATTTACATGTGTACCTCCTTTGTGTCAACTTACCAAGAATTATGACTCTAAAAAACAGTAATGATTAATCAAATGTATAAAGAGCCAAGAGTATTAACTCTGAGAACACGCTTTTATGATTATTATAAAAAGTTGCTTATCAAATCCACCTGTGCCGGGTCAAGTGCTATCTCTATTCCGTTGGGAAATAATTAGTCACAGATGAGATGTTTTTTTTCAAAGATAATATTTACCTTTAATTGGATAAAAAATATTTGTTAAAGACTACATCCTTGTCACCTTATACTAATAGGTATGTCGGTACAGCGAAGTTTGAGCCTACCATTAGGTAATCTAGTATGATTTAAAGCCTTTTTCGCACCAGGCCAGTATTTTAGTCGAGTAGCAAGTAGCATTTATCCGAGCAAAGGATTTACTACTGTTCGAACTCGTTTAAGCCTAAACCTACGCACTAGAATAGTAATTTAGTAACTAAAAGTAAAAGTAAGTTATAAATCCTTTGTTTGGATACTGGCTACTTGCTACTCGACTAAAATACTATCCCGGTGCGTTCAAGGCTGAAGTATCACTATCCAATCAATCAATCCCTGTCTTTAGGTTTGTAGTATTGGACAAAACCTGTCAATCATTCGATCTGCGACGCAGTAGACCCTGGTTTCACACTAGAGAAGGCTAGTTGTCCTCACAGTATTCCGACTAGACACTGTTTTCGATAACATGACCTATTAAAACAGGTCCCTGCCGGAATGCAAGAAGAATTTCATGGAAACTAGTGCAACTGACTCATTGCGCACTTACACGACGTAGGTCCAAGATACTTCCATTATGATAATAATTCGACTCCCAAAGTAATGTTATTTACATTGTATTAAACGAAATCTTCTATACGATAGTAGCTAATGACTGATAGCTTCGATATGTTTGGAAAAGAAAACACCTGTTTCACACAAATTCAAACTTAAGTAATTCGATGCGCCTTTCTAACCGTAATTTTAATTACCTTTAAGTTACCCATACGGATCGAAGGTATTATCATTAAGTATTAAGATGATACAAGCATTTAAAATGGTGGTTTTTAAGTAAGAAAGGTGAGGAGCGCTTACTAGTGTTCGTGCGTAAGATACTGCGTCGCATTTATGGTGCTGTTTTCATTGACTATTTATGGCGGACTCGCTACAACCACGAGCTGTACCAAATATATAAAGAACCAAATATATTCAAGGCTATAAAAATTGGACGACTGCGCTGGGCAGGACATGTCGCACGCATGGATAATGGCAGAATTCCCAAACGCCTGTTGCAGAGTAAACCGGATGGGCGTAGAGCACGTGGTAGGCCAAAGTAAGACGACTAGATGACGTTGAACGTGATTTTAGGAATATCGGTGTCAAGGGCTGGAAGCAAAAGGCCCAAAGTAGAGCAAATTGGAGAAATTTACTGGACCAGGCCCAGGCCCACCCGGGTCTGTAGTGCCTCAGATAATGATGAAGCATTTAAAACTAATTACTGTTGTAAAATGTTTGACCAAGTGCTAAAGTCCGAAATGATTTGAGGAAATTTTCTTCAAACTGTTTATCCTCTGAAATAAAAAATCTTTAAACACTTTTAGTTAAGTCACACATTCCATGAATTAGATTCAAAGTAAGTTGTTCTTAAGCACAAGTAGTTACAAATATTTCTGTAGCTTATGTTTGAATACAAAAAATGTTTTAGTAAATACAATAAGTGATGTCATCGGACGTGTATTAAATAATCAAAAAGTCTGTTTTTCGGTTACAATTTTACCGTTTTAACATTTTACCAAAAACTGGAATATGTAAGTACATCGTAGCGTGGTGTTAGGCCCTTATGTACTGAATGAAGTATATCTAAATGCGCAAGACATTTTATATACATATGTACATTTTAGCATCAATCACATTTTGTAAATAAAAATTGTGCAAATGCTTACCGCTAAAGTATAATATAAACTGAGTATCATGAGATAAATGGCCAGTCACTTTCTCTCTAAATGAAATCAACGTGGCACTAACAGCTTTTCAGGACTCAGTTCAAGCACACTTGAACACAGTTCATAAGCGCAGTTTGATTTTCATTCATTATCATCATCATCTTCCCGTCCTTATTATGCTCCCATAGGTTTTTTGACTTCCACGTTAACTTAGTTAACATTATTACATTTATTCTACTTTAGAAGTTTTTAATTTTGACATATCATCTTCCGCTGGGAACAAACAAATGCATAACGTGAAGAAAGAAAAACTTTCGACAGTAATTAGAAAATATTACAAGTTCAAAACTGGTCATGGGGTCAAATATTCGTCACCGCATAACACAAATGCAAATGGCCGATCCACTTTCAAACTTTCATCCAGAAATTCTAATTGTTTATGGTTTACTACTTATTCAGATGTCGCACTATGTCTAGGCCAGATGCTAAGTCTGCAGGTCAAGTCTAAAACAAGGGCATTACCAATTTCAGGGTCCACTTAGGAGTACAGTTAGTCAGCGACAGGGACGATGATACGACAAACAATGCGTGACATTGGCGGTAAGAAAGGAAGGTACGCTTCTTGCATATTAAAGAGAGACAGCTCGTGCCGTCTGCGGAACCACGTAGCGAGCAAGAGTGGTCTACTTCAACACAATCATACTTCAAAACTGAACGGCAACAGTTAGTCACAATATGTTTGTTCCAGTTGTACTTTGTGTTCATCCATGACGGTCAATAGTGCGCTTTCACATACTCGTAGTTTTAATAAGTGCTTGTTTAGTGTAAACTACGGTAAGTAAAAATGTATAATTGTACTTGTTTTCCTATAGAGTCCTCTTGGGTTTGAAAACCTAAACTACGCGCAGTTGTTCAGATAAAACATTTTTCGGCATTCAATTCAGGTCAATACTGAAATTCCAGGAGAGCTCACACGTCACTAATTTATTAGAAAAAAAAATAAGTGTTTGAAGTCATGTAAAACGATAAAAACATTGTTCTCAGAATATTTACAAAACACCGATGTCGACTCACCCACACTTTTTTGGCTCTCGAGCTCACCTTTTAATAAATCGTATTACTTTGTACAAAGTATAATAAATTATAGCTCGCACTAAATATGTCATTGTTTCTATGCAAATCATAAATATCATCTCATCTTTAATATTCATTGAGTGAATAGATTCTTGCTTCTCATCTATCGCTTTTGAGATTAGGTTTTATAGGAGTTCAATATTTAAGCTACCAAAGTATTTTTCCTACCTATCGATCTGTCTTCATTTTCGTCGTAACTTTTTCTTAAGCACGCAACTCATCCATATCTTCCTTACCCGGTGTACCGCCCTCCTTTCAGGTTTGCGTGTATTGTGGCAATTGTTACATGCAATTCATCTCTCCTCATAACATTCCTCTACTTTTGATTCTTAACTTTGCTACTATTAGACACCCTCTTACTCTAGTCAGTTCCTCGGCCACGCAGGCTTATGTATATCCACAGCCATTAATATTTACTTTATTATATTCTTTATAAACTAATATGCAAATGCATGTCTTGCCATAATACGAAGCAAATCTATTTGATTGCAAGAATCAAATGCCACTTCTCGTAAAGCGCAGTCATAAAAATGCATTCAAAGTTTTTACTAATTTCTTCCTACTTCGTTTTGTTTTTTTTTTTTAACTTGTGATGAATAAATTTTAATAGCACACAAATGTATTACAAAACGAAAAAGATCTGATTGATGCCTGTATCAATTTAAATAGTACCTGTACATATGTATTTAGATACCTGCCTAAATTCTTTCCATAAAAAGTGGTATTTGGCATTTACTAACGCTTGTCATGCTGCATTTGTGACCTTTCGAAGTAAAAGTTGTCTTAAATAACAAAATATATTATTAAATAGAATTAGCCTATATTGTCATATTAATTGATTATTTTTTTGCTTCATAGTAAGTAGGCTTTTACACCCCTTGCTCAGCCCATGGGTAAACAAATCACCAGTATTTTTGTAAGCTGCACTGCAAAATCATAATACTCGTATAATTGTTTAACCTTTTTTATCTACAACAGTCTTAAATTAGTTATTTGTTTATGATACAATATTGATTTAAAGACTGCGGCTTTGAGTGTATTTGAGTCAACTCTGGTGTCACCGGTTTTTACCTCTACCCAAGTAATTTATGTGTTCGATCGCTTTTTAGACAAATAAAAATATTCTGTAACTACACCTAAAACGATTCTAGGAAGTTGACTTGTTATTATTATGGAAAATAAGAAAACGAAGCAATATGGTCGGATTTACGTATCTGCATCCTTTTGCAGTTAAGAAAAAACAAATTGCATCGAAAACCAAGAACCAAGGGCCAAGAGCGGTGGCTGTTAGGGGCTATGTTAAGAGTTGGACTCCCAGAGAAGTTAAATATCTTTATAATAATCGATTTGAAATAAACTCCTTCTGTTGGAATTCGCTTAAAAACTGACGGTTAATAATATCTATTTATCCATATAGTCTTCTCTACATTAAAAAGTTAAAAGTTTTATTACGTTACGTAACAGAAATCTATCACGTGCCGTGTACTGATTACAAACTTTCCAAGATATTCGTTTAAAACAAAGTTATAACTAAGTAGTGAGGAAAAATTCGAAGAGAGTTAAAAGTTTCAAGAACATGAGTAACTGCACGGAAAAAAAGTTGCTGCCTCAGCAAAAGCAGCAGGTATTGAAAGGGCCCCCACGGGGGTAAAAATAAATTGCTGGGAGTCGAACAAATAATAATTTTATAACAAATTGGAAAAAGTACAAGGTATTAATGTCACATTTTATTAAATTAAAAAACTTTAAAGTTTTTGTTGACAACGGAATTGACAACAATAAAAGCAAAACGTTTGCTAAAATCGATTAGGGGTCCAGCTAAGATTTGACTATATATTCGAGGGAGAGACCTGTCGCCGAATTCGGATGGTACATAATATTCGGTATATGGCACACATGGTACATGACACACACTCACAGGAGCTACGAGGCCCGATGACACCGAGGTATTAACACCGGGAGGCGCGCGCGATTCCCGCTCAGTCGCACGGCAAACGCGACCGGCGCAAGCGCAGCCGACACACGCACGATATCTCTTCTACATACGACGCACTGCATTCCGTGCTTACTATTTTTTTTATTTGTTTATAGGTAATGTTTTTAAATTCTTGTTATTGTTTTATACCCAAAAAATACTTAAAGTCAATAAAAAATTTGTGTTTGCATCCAAAAAAAAAATATTGAACATTTTTTTTATTTTCACTTTCAGATATATGAATTGATTTGCGCTGCAAGAATAACCGGAGAGTTCCCCGGTATGGGGCAAAACTTAATATTACAGGTGAGCAATTTTGATTTGTTTTTATTTTCCTAAATTATAAGTTCAATAATAGAATTGAAAAAAAAACAATGCAATTAACCAGTGATCTTAAATTATTGAAACTGCAAATAAAAATGCAAGACCGTTTTAATTTAATTCCAATATCGGTGTAACATAAATAACGGACAAATACAATTAATTATCCAGTGTATAGGACTAGCAACCTTTAAAAAAGCCATTTGTTGTTATTCAAAATTAGGAATGTACTCGACGGTCTAACATTAGGTTTGACATTATCCGAAGGCGCACTAATAAAAACAAAAAAGGTACGTGTTTTATTATGTTCGACATCGAAAAATCTATATTAGAATAAGTGTCATTTTTATTGAGAATTCATTACAAAGTTTTACAACAGCCAATTTATTGTCATTGCATTTTTATTTATAACATTGTTGGCTCATTTCTGATGCATAACATTTTTATGGTGCACTAAAGTCGGACAAGGAAATACAAATTTAATTTTGGGCCATTAGGTATCTTGTTGACGCCTCCACAATACACCTGATATTTAGTAAACACATAACAAAATGTCAGTGTTAATGCTTCTTTTTTATAATTAAGTTAATGATTTAAAATTAAAAACTCAAATTGTATTTTCGTGTTATTGTTGATCTAAAGTTCAATATGTGTTTTTGCGATGTAGCATAACAATTAAAATGGTGTGAAATCTATAACAAGGCATTTAAAAAAAAAAGAATATCCGCTTACAAAACGCGTGCTAAAGATAGATTGCCGTATTAATAATAAGTAGTAAGATAAGTATTACCTGGAAGTAGAAATAAGAAACATAAAATACTATGAGAGACGTTGTATGCAGCACACGCGCAGGAGAAGGACGTTCAGAACATTGTACCCCTGGCCTTACTAAGTACAAATTAACAATGTCACATAGAATACATTTTCGTTCGGATGCATTCCTCAAAAACAAAACATTAACCTGTTCTTCGACTTTGAGACGAGACTATATTAACCCTCAGTAAATAAAGTCTCGTTTATTTTTAGGTCTTCAAAATATAAAACTAAATTATGACTATGAGCTTCAATACCCAATTAGTTTAGAGCATTGATTGTGTTGATTTCTTTTTGTCTTTTATAGGGTTCATTAATGTAAGCACATCTGGCAAGGGCTTGAGGAAAATTAAAGCGTTCAACTTAAGTCCTAATCGTTGGCGAAATGTCAAATGCAAATAGGTCCAGAGTGGTCGATGACGACGCTCCCTAGCGTCTACCTGCCTCGGATGTCTATATGCAAATCGTCTTGTTTTTCGATTCACACGAGTCAATGTACTAGCGGCCGTTTAAAAGTAATTTATTAAATCAAAACCGGAGCATTTATGTTTCTTTAAAGAGATTCAACAAAAAATAGACGCAATTATTGTAGAAACTGGCTTTTATTTATAACTAAACCATTAAATTTATGATAGTCGCTAATCGTTTCATTAGACAGTTATTTTAAAGTTCATTGACGGGAATTAATCTCGACAATAATTCGCTCGGATGCTTAATTGCAAATTAAATGAATAAGCCGGCTTTATTTTCGGTAACAAAATAGTTAAATAATATTTAATACGCTTCATTAAATATAATTGATTACAAAGGAATCTTCACTTGTGCGGCAGTTGTTTTATTTATTAAAAATGTATATCATACACAGAAACATGAAGTATTCTTTACATACCGGAGAGATATGAACACAATGCGCTAGACAAACATGTAATAGAAAGAGCAGTGTACGAGAGTACGCAAAGAAAATTCTTAATGTAACACTACAATAGATGTTATGTATAACATTAAAATATTAAAAACAGGAACAGAAAACGGGTAATTCGGATAGAAATTTTGCATAATTCTTATGTCACTGACCACCAAAAAATTGCTAGTCGGTCGTTGACATCGGCATAGAAATAGATAAAAATATGAATTTTGTTGAACTTGTCTAAATTGTCGGTGTCGATGTTGACTTCGTCAGGTTATGTAAATGATGTAAAGATGTAGTGTGGTGGATGTATTGTAGAATTGATCGATAGGTCAGCGACCGTCGCCTACGCTCCGTGCTTAAACACGGTATATCACACGGACAACACCGCTAACACGGCCAAACACAACATTCTTTGCTAACCTCCTGTTTGGTAAAACTAACGCGAATGTCTCTTTACTGCACTTGTCACTAACAGTGTCTTGTGCCGAAATACCCGTAGTAAAACATTTTGTTACCTCTCTATTATACAAGAGAATTAAGGGATGACAAGTTTGTAGTTCTGCGACAGTGAAATCTTGTCACAATATGTCAATGGCATGAGCCGCTTAAATGTTATAGAATTAATCATTTTTTTATAAAACATAAAGGTCAATAAAATCAGAAATGTAATACATTTTCTCATAAAAATACGTTTAAATATATTATGTTAATTGAATTATGACTCCGAAGTTCGAAAAGCTTTTTAAAATCCTAATAATTTGTTTTGCAAACAGTCGAAACCTCCAGAGAGATATTATGATCAATAACCTCTTAAGTGTTTTATTTGTTTTTATATTATTGATATAAAAAAGCACTTCAACACATGTTTATATTAAAGTACTCTTGTATTCTATACAGATCTTAACTCCTAGAAAAAATAACATTGCAATTAGGTTTTTGTCACACGTTCAACGGTTTCTAACCGCAACTTTAATTTCAATGCCTTTTAGAGTACTTACTCATTCTATTGACAAAGTAACAAAGCTTTTTTTTACACGAGGTCAGTAATCTCTGAATCTTTGTTCGATAAACTGTTTATTTATGAGAAACACGATTGGTGAGAATAATTAACAACATCCGAAGCCTGTTCTTTTAAATGTGTTAATAAAAATGTTAATGTTTAAAATAACTGTAAAATATTAATCTATATTATTAGTTTGCTGTGAGCGTGCTGCTGATCAGCGGGACTGTGTCGTCTCCTCGTCAGGAGAGATCCTTCTCCCGCGGCGCGGTGGAAACCATACCTAAACATGACCCATTACCGCAACCTATACGAGCGTCAGTCGAGAGTGTTCCACTCAGGTAAACATTAACAAAATATATCTTCACTTTCCTTGTATGCATTAACAAGAAGTAAGTACTAACATGATGTACTTTATTACTTTTGAAAATATCTAAGAATTTCTCAACTCCGGTTTTTTAGAAACCAGGAAAAATAACATGTTCCGAATCAGTTAGTAACCGAAACAAATTAGAATATATTTTTTAGTTAGTTCAACTTTTCCTCTGATGTTAACTATGTAGAGTTATTGAATTAATGTAAATGTTTATGTGTCCTCTTTACGAATATAAGATAGTTAATGATGTGATGTGGATGATGATATGCAAAATTAATGTTTAAGAAATCGACGGGACGAAGGCTACATGCGGCTGCCGTTGAGAGATGCAGTTGAAAAACGACCAATTCCAGTCATCGATCCACAATTCTTAGCAAAAGCTATCGAGGTATGTAAATACCTGTAAGTATTTGTTCTTATTATAACGTCATATGTAACATTAATTTAAATTTTATATTTCACAGAGTAGTGAAGAATTAATGGATGGTTTATCAAGTTTAGAAGAAATTAACAAATACTACGGTGCCGCTAACTATTTAAATAAGTAAGTATTACAGTGTTATTGTCATAGATTTAGGAATACATTATACTTTATTTAACGATATTCAGCATGTTTAAGATTAAGGATTAATTTAACACAAGCTCTTTTATTCATTAATTGCAGTGGTTCGCGAACTGATGAACGACTACAGCTGGGAAATGCCAATCTTCAAGGTAAAAACATATTTTTAAACCTATTAAATACTAGAACATTTTTATATTTTCCAAACTTTAATCTTGAGTATTTCCTATAAATAACATAAGCTTTTTCTCATATATAGAAATGCAACAGACGGACGGTGGTCCGATGGCACGTCGCATAGTGGTGTGTTACTTCGAGTCTTGGGCGGCGTACCGCGCGCCCCCGCTGGCGTACACCGCCGGTCTCATGCCGCGCTCCTGCACACATCTGCATTACGCCTTTGCTGTCCTGCATCCCCACACGTACGCTGTTATACCCGCCAATGAAGATTATGATGTTATCAAAGGTAAAACAGTTCGATATAAAATATCGATTCGATTGGTACCTCCTCCTATGTTTCTGTGAATTTTAGTTTCTTCGTGTCAATACAGGTGGCTACCGCGTCGCAACTGGCTTGAAGCGCCGATTCCCAAGCCTCCGGGTACTAATCAGTATCGGCGGCGAAGGCACAAGTCGTCTCTTCAGCGAAATGGTACAGGAGCCTTACAGAAGAAACGCGTTCGTTGATAGCGCACTTGCGTTCTTATTAGACAACGATTTTGATGGAATCGATCTACACTGGATTTACTCTGGTATGAATGTTATAAAAAGACAACTTTCATTAAAAAATAAACTTTATCACAACGTGGATCTTCGTATTTTTAGGGGACAGAGATGAAAAGGAAAAAGAGCTATTAACATCACTACTCTACGAGCTTCGTGAGAAATTATCGCCGTACGGATATCTGCTCTCTACTGTCTTACCGCCATTCAGGTATTGTTAACTAACAGTATTTATAAAGTCAACTAATATGTAAATAATAGATGCCAAATCTTGAGCGTGGTATTTCTTTTGGTACTCGTATACTCCAACGACCAGATCTGAAAACATAATTACATATTATTCGGATGTTAAAGACAGAAAAATTGGGAATAAAATTTGAGGTGAAGATAAAACTAAGATAACTTCTGGTTAAGCTTTAATTTATAATTTGTAGATATCAAATAGAGGACGGCTACGATCTTGGGGCGGTGAGCGGCGCGACAGATTACACGATCTTGCAAGCATGGGACATGACCCACGGCAAACGGGAGGAGCCGCCCGCGCGCGCCGTGCAGCACAGCGCACTGCACAGGGACCCCGGGGCCTCTTCCAGGGATCAGAGATATGACAATGTGGTAAGAACGAAACGTAGAAATTGAATATCATCATCTTCGTTCTCTAGTCTATCTAAATTGTCTGTCAACTTAATTTTTGCGCCAATTTTCGTTTGCAGGAATTCATGGTGAAATACATTTTACGTCATGGAATGGCTGCTGATAAATTGGTACTGGGCATACCATTGTTCGGTCGCAGCTACACTCTCTCGGAAACATCGACGGCGTCTCCTGGCGCTTCCATCAGAGGATGGGGCGAAGAAGGAACTTACACACAAACTAAAGGAATGCTCGCCTACTTTGAGGTAGGATTTTTTGTGTTAGAAATTATTAAGGCTTTGTTTCAAAATCCATAGCTACATATAAATATTGTTTTCAGATTTGTATGGCGGAGCGTGAAGGTAAAGGAGAAAGTGTCTTGGACGAAGCTGGTAATTCGTTTGCAGTGTTTGGTAATCAATGGATTACATACGACACTCCAGATACAATACTCGAAAAGGTAAGCAAACAGTTATTGACTCCTCTTTTTGTCTCCAAACCAAACACTAACTATTGCAGTTTATACGGTTTGTTTTCTTTTATAGATGAAGTTTGTAATAAGCATGGGCTTGGCGGGGGCAGCCGCGTGGGCGATAGACATGGACGACTTCCGTGGCCTCTGCGGATCACCTTACCCTATCTTGAGTGCTATATCAACGACATTAAACGGTAAGCAAAACTGTTAACGCATTAGTCAGACCAACTTAATGTGCAGTCGCCAAAATTTAGGAGTACTTACTAAAATAAACGTATTTATAATCATAGGAGAATTGACACAAACCGATCAGTCGACTTTGAAGATTGGTGCGTGTCAGGCGGAGATACCGTACTTGGCTTCTGACGAGGAATCTTGCGCACACTTCCACTTCTGCACCGGCGGTATTAGCTACAGAATGGTCTGCGAAGATGAGAGGCTCTATGATCCTTCTACCGGTTTCTGTGGGTAAGTGACGAAAAAATCTTTTAATAAAAAAAATGTTTATTTATCGATAATTTATTTATTCTTCCAAATATTACGAATATTTGTACAAATTGAATCCACTGCTCGCTACTTTATTTGAGTTTTTTTACAGTCACCAGGATGTCGCAAAATGTGTTCCTGGACAAAGTTTACGAATAACCGTCGAGGATGCAGCAAGATTCTTGTCACAAGCTTATGAGTCAGATTTCGCGGTAATTATTTATTATGAGCAATATTTAATCATCTCTTACCTACCTAATTCAATTTTGTAGATTCTATTGATAATGTCAATTTATTTACAGTTTAGCAAAGGTGGATCAACGATTAAAGAAGCTGAACAACTTGTAGTAACACCACAATCTGAAATTAAAAAAAGTAAGAAAACAGAAAAATGGTGTAATTCTTATTAAATTAAGAAAGGCGTTAATTTATCTGTTTATATTTCAGGTAGAGACAACGATAAACGTGTGGTGTGTTACATGACGAACTGGGCATTCTATAGACGTGGCGAAGGAAAGTTCGTTCCCGAACACATCGACACGCGCCTCTGCACGCATGTTGTTTACGCCTACTCCTCTTTGCTGACTGATGATCTTGTTATCAAAGAGTTTGATCCTTGGGCTGATATAACTAACAGTAAGGACACATTACTGCCAATTATACAACGATATTTAAAAGAATAAATATTTTATACTTATTACATTGATTTTCCTCAGATTTATACGAACGTGTGACTTCTCTTGGAGATGTCAAAGTGCTATTAGGTTTGGGTGGTTGGACTGACTCCGCCGGTGATAAATACTCTCGGCTGGTGTCGTCGAGCGCTGCTCGCACTAAGTTTGTAGTCAAAGCGGTCAGCTTCCTGAAAATGCACAACTTCAAAGGTCTTCACTTAGACTGGAATTATCCAGTTTGTTGGCAGAGTAACTGCAAAAAGGGTGCAAGATCTGATAAACAAAATTTCGCTAAATTAGTTCAGGTAATTTAGATTTTTTTCTTCTTTATGTTGACTAAACATTACGATGACTTATAATCATCCATTATATTATTATACCTCGCGTTCACTACACCTTTTAACTTAGCTAAATAACCAAGATCCCTTCGTTTTCCAGGAACTATCCAAAGCGCTTCACGCAGCAGACATGGAACTAGGTGTGGCTCTCTCCGGCTACAAGGAGGTCATTGAAGCTGCTTACGACCTGCCCATTATATCGAAAGCCGCAGACTTCATGAGCACTATGACGTACGACTACCACGGCGGATGGGAGCGGACGACCGCTCATCATACACCACTCATACCTGCTCAAAGAGATGCTCTGGCTTATTATTCCATTGTAAGTATTGTAACATTTAAATCAAATCAAATCAAAACAAATCAAAAAATAATTTATTCATAAAAAGAAAAGCAGTACATTCGGCATGTGCTGAGGTTGGACCGCATTTAAGATTATTGTAAGAAAACTAAAAATAGTTATATTATAAAGAAATCAATCCGATTGATAAATCATGAATTAAAATGAAATTGCTCGTTGATACAGGAATACGCAATAAAAGCAATCATAGACGGTGGAGCGGACCCAAAGAAGTTGCTGCTGGGCTTGGCGTTCTACGGTCAGTCGTACAGGCTGGCAGACGTCGAAGGACCAAATGGACCCGGCGCCCCCGCCGCAGGCCCAGGCGAACCAGGAGAGTTCACTAAACAGCCTGGAATGTTGTCCTACTATGAAATATGTTACAGAGGTAACGTGATTGTTAGATTAAAAAATATAATACCTCAAGTTGTTTTCGTACCTAAGTGTAATTTTAATTAACTTTATTTTTAGTTAAGAACTTACGCTGGAAGACCGGCAAACAAGATCAAGCAGGTCCCTATGCTTACTCAGACAACCAATGGGTTGGATACGATGATCCAAAATCTATCCGTGACAAGGTATTAATTACATTTTTGCCACCTGTAGACCGTCCCTAAGATGAAATATATCTTTTATAGTAACAACCTTGTAACTAATAAATAAAAACGACTGCCTATTGTGTAGGTTGAGTGGGCACTCCGCATGGGGTTGGGCGGTGTGACGGCGTGGGCGATTGACCTGGATGACTTCAGCAACCGCTGCTGCATGGAGCCCTCGCCGCTGCTGCGCGCTGCTGGACGCGCACTAGGCCGTGACGTGCCCCCGCCGCCCAAGTCTTCCTGCGAGCGACCGCCCGAGCCTGTCACCCCAGCGCCACCCACTACTACACCTGCTGAATCTGATGGTTCGTTTGTCTTTATAAACGTGACAACTATCTCCTATTTTGTTGCGATTGTAAAATGGACATCTACTACAGGAATTTGTAACCGGTATAATTACAGGCTCGGTTGTCAGTACGACCGAACATCATCACGGCGGACACGAGCACGATCACACAACGAAGGCACCAACGACTTGGCCAAGCTGGACTCAACAGTCTACCACCGCCATGACGTGGTGGCCCCAGGCGACAACCACGCCCGCTAAGCCTGCCACCACAACTACCCCAAGAACAACCACAACCAGGAGGACTACAACCACACTAAAACCAACGTCGACAGCGGCACCTGAAATGGATACAGGTATATACTTTATCTTCGCGATTACAATAAGATACCTTAAGCAATCCCTTTCCGTTCTTTCCTATATTAGTCCCAAATGTAGCTCATTATTATGAAATGTGCATCAGGTGTGGAGGGGTCAGACTGCGAGGCCGGGGAGTACCGTGCGGCGCCGGGCGACTGCGAGGCTTACCTGCAGTGCGAGGGAGGCCAGTGGCGCAAGCACCGCTGTGCGCCCGGCCTGCACTGGTCCACTAAGGCCGGACGATGTGACTGGCCCAGCTTCGCTAAATGCAAAGGTTAATATTAATATTTTTACTAGCAATCCTTCGTTTTCTAAATTATCATTCAACGGTTTATAAATATTTTCGTGTATTAGAAAAACCGCCCAGTCAAGCGAGCACGGCAACAACCACACTTGCTCCGGTGACATCAAGACCACCACCCACAACAACCACGCGGCGCACCACCACCACCAGGCGGACGACTACTACTACCACAACTACCACGACAACAACGCCTAGGCCGAAACCTACAACCACTACGACGACAACAACAACATCTGCACCTACAAATGATGGTAATTAAGTCATTATGTGTTTATTGCTTTTTGAAGTTTTATTTTTTTAAGCATTTACTGTTGCTTTTTGGATTTCAAATATAGAATTCCTTTAGATTTATACGATTAAATACGAAATTTCCTTTGTAGATGACCCAGGAGAAGGTCGACCGTGTGGAGGACAAGACTACGTGTCGGTACCTGACGACTGCAACTCGTACCTGCACTGCGACGGCACCACGTGGCGGCTGCAGCGCTGCGCCCCCGGCCTACACTGGAGCGCCAAGCAGAAGCACTGCGACTGGCCCAAGTACGCCAAGTGCCAAGGTACGACTATAATTGTACAAGTACTCGCAGAACAATGATGAGAAGGGATCATTATCATATTAATTTAAATGTAACAGTCGGCATGAAACCAAACACTAAAAAAATTACAGGTTCTACCCAAAAGACAACGACGGTACCGCCAAAAACAACTCGATCTCCCAAGCCAACAAGACCACCAACAACAACAAGTAAGTAATACCTACATAAATGAAACTAAAAATAAATTTAAATAATAAAAATTATAAACACAGTACCTGTGATTTTAAAGAAAATTTGAAAGATACTTAGTTTTCATAAAACTCCTTGCAGCAACTTCAAGTACCTCGGACCTGCATGAAGATGGTCTCTGTGGTGATAATAATCAAATGTACGCGCCGGCATCCACGTGCGATGCGTACTTGCTCTGTGTGAGCGGGCGCTGGCGTAAGCAGTTCTGCCCCAGCGGCCTGCACTGGGACAAGCGTAGCAACAGATGCGACTGGGTCGACTTTGCTATGTGTGAAGGTATAGAAAAACCAAATAAAACGTTTTTTTAGTTACTTATATCAACAAAGATTCTTTAATTTTCTATTTATATTGCTTCTGTTAGTGTGATAAAACGCTTTCAGTGATAGCTAACCAATGATAATCGGTCGGTTCATTGTTTATAAATATTTCAGCATCGAAACCAATAACAGCAACTTCTACTACAAGAAAACCCGTATTCCAACTCACATCAACTACAATGAAAACAACAACAAGTAGACGACCGACCACAACAACGAAAAAACCTTTCATATTTTCGGAGGAATATCAAAAACCAACGGTAAGCACATTGAAGTTAACAGTTTCCGAGGTTTTTTTTTATATCTATTAATCGACTGCAACAGAATTCTTATTATCTTCTCATTGTTTTATTGATGAAACATAACATTATTGTCGTTAGCGTTGTGTAACCGGGACGTACCACACGCATCCTCGCTGCGAGAAGTTCTACGTGTGCGTGAACGGCCTGCTGGTAACACAGAGCTGCGCTCCCGGCCTCGTCTGGAACCAAGAGCGCTCGCAGTGCGACTTCCCCTCCGCCAACTCCTGCTCCGACCGGCGCAAGGTGACGTCCGCCGCTATGGTCGATGCACCCAAACTTACAACTTCCAATGATCTGCCTGATACGGAAAAAGATGATGATAAACCAAGTAAGGGAAACTAAGTAGCTACACTTCATTTCGTTGTATTAGTTCCCATTCTTCAGATATTTTTTTCTATAACTTACATTCTCACTTTATTGATAGACATTCAAGTAAAAGATTTACTTACCTTATAACAAAACAGAAACAAGACAGTATTAGAATATCTAAATGATGTGTTTTAGAATACTGCGAGAATGGTCAATACGACAGGAATCCTAATGACTGCACTAAATACCGTCATTGTCTGTTTGGCCAATTCGAAGATTTCGCTTGCAGTGCCGGCTTGCATTGGAATCAGGTAAGCGTATCTTTTATTAAATGATTTGTAAAACCATCGAACCGCAAAATAGCTCATTATTCTATTGTTCTTGAACAGGATAAACTTATATGTGACTGGCCGCAAAGTGCGAGATGCAAGAAACGCAAAGCCCCCACTCCCACAACGACGACGACGACGACGACGACAACAACAACAGAAACATATCTCATGGACGCAGTTGAAGTGGACATTGAAGTCAAGCCTGAAGTACCAATTAAGCCGATAGAGTCATCACCGACCACGGTTGCGCTAGTAGACCCATCTTCAAGGCCAGCTTTACTAAATTGTAAGAAAATTAATTAAGTATTGTAGATGTAAACCAATTTGACCAATTTGCTAATGCAGCAGAATTGTTTAACCGCCTGTAACCGCCAGAATTGTTTTAATAAAACTTATAATTATTATACTATTTTCAGCACGTTATAAACTTGTCTGTTACTACACGAACTGGTCGTGGTACCGTCCTGGGCTTGGAAAATACGGTCCTGAAGATATCGATCCAAGTCTTTGCACACACATCGTTTTCGGATTTGCCGTCTTGGGACCTGATGGCCTTATGACTCCTCATGATCCTTGGGCAGATCAAGAAAATCGTAAGTTTTATTGAACACTTATAGGGATATTTATCATAATGTAAACTGTGCTCTAAAATGAGATTCACTTCTAGGTTTATACGAAAAAGTTGTTGAATACAAGAAATACGGAATTAAGGTATCGTTAGCTATTGGCGGATGGAACGATTCCGTAGGGGACAAGTATTCTAAATTAGTCAACGATCCTGAAGCTCGCATAAGGTTCGTGAGACATGCCGTAGAATTCTTAGAAAGATACGGTTTCGATGGACTCGATTTGGACTGGGAATACCCGAAATGTTGGCAGGTTAGAATCAAATCACAATACTAACAATTAAGATAAATAATGTGTCTAGTAATTCATTTAAGCCCTTAAATAATATAAATTCATCTCCTGTTTTCGCTTTTAGGTAGATTGCTCCATGGGACCGGATTCAGATAAAGAGGGTTTCGCTGATTTAGTCCGTGAGCTGTCAGCAGTATTCAAGCCTAAAGGACTGTTGCTGTCCTCTGCTGTATCGCCTAGTAAGAGAGTGATAGACGAGGCGTACGACGTGCCAATCCTAGCAAGACATCTCGACTGGATCGCCGTGATGACGTATGACTACCACGGTCAGTGGGACAAGAAGACTGGCCATGTTGCGCCATTATTCTATCATCCTGATGATGATAACACTTACTTCAATGCGGTTCGTAATTACTTTGACATCGATTTTCCTATTACTTTTATAATGTGAACAATTTTCAACGTAATTAATGCTGATTACAATATTATTTGGCGATTGCAGAACTACACCTTGCACTATTGGATGGAGAAAGGAGCACCTTCGTCTAAGCTAGTGATGGGCATACCTACATACGGACAGTCGTTTACAACGTCATCGTCATATGATATCAATTCCTTGAACGTACCTGCGATGTCTGGCGGGGATGCCGGAGAGTACACCAGAGCTAAAGGATTCTTAGCGTATTATGAGGTATATTTATCTCAGATAAATTTAATGTTAGAAGAGTAATTAGTGACTTTATTTAGTCTACTTTTAGATTACTTTAACAATGTTTCGATTGGTACGAGAAATAGAAGATATTGTTAGTTAAGTTCTTCAATTTTTATTTTATAGATTTGTGAGCGCATCATTCATAGAAGATGGAAGGTTGTCAAGGACCCTCTTCAACGAATGGGTCCATTTGCATACAAAGGCAACCAGTGGGTGTCCTACGACGACGTCGACATTATAAAGAGTAAAACTAACTTTATAAAGTCATTGAACTTGGGCGGCGGTATGGTGTGGGCGCTCGACCTTGATGACTTTAAAAACAGGTACAAACGATTTTGATAAACTTTTTTGGAATAAAATGCTTAATTGAATTTCGATTGAAATTATCTAAATTACTTAGAATTAAATTAGAATTAAATTACAATCTTCAATTTACAGATGTCGACAAGGCCGACACCCACTTATTAACGCTATAAAGAACGGTTTGCTCGATACCAGCGTGGATTACGAACATGTACAACCTATAACTGAAACATCTAATCAAATAGACGAAGATTTAGAAGATATTGAAGTGAGACCTTCTTACACAAGACCCAAACCCACTACGACTACGAAGATACCAACAAGTCCAACTACACCTTACACAACATCTACCACTCTTAGTACTCCCACAACCACCAGAGCTACCACTACCACCAAAGCCACCACTACAACAAAAACTACCACCACGATGAAACCAACGCCACCTGTCATCATGGATGAAGAAGAGCAATATAAAGTTGTGTGTTACTTTACAAACTGGGCTTGGTACAGGTTAGTTGTTTTTCTAATATACAGTTCTGGTTTTTGCACAGGTTATTGATGCTTCATTATTTTTCAGAACGGGAACAGGAAAGTTCACACCAAGTGATATTGATCCGTCTCTCTGCACGCATATTATATACGCCTTTGCAATCCTTGACAATGAAAAATTGGAGATCAAACCTCACGACAATTGGCTGGACGTCGAAAACAGTGAGAATTAGACCAATTATTTTATCACGTTGGGTACGAAAACTGTAGGTATACTTTAATATTTTTTTGTATCTGACCACAGAATTCTTCGAGAAAGTAGTCGGACTAAAACATGATGGTGTGAAAGTGTTGCTCGGACTCGGGGGATGGAAAGATTCAGCTGGAAATAAATATTCACGTCTAGTTAACA
Source organism: Papilio dardanus tibullus (assembly GCA_013186455.1). Classification (NCBI taxonomy): domain Eukaryota; kingdom Metazoa; phylum Arthropoda; class Insecta; order Lepidoptera; family Papilionidae; genus Papilio; species Papilio dardanus. The sequence goes on along the minus strand of QDHC01000144.1, from coordinate 968,316 downwards.
GTCGTACGGCTCGAAGAAAGTTTGTACTTCACACCCTCGACTTCTTAGACGAGTATAACTTCGATGGCTTAGATATAGACTGGAATTATCCAAAATGTTGGCAAGTAAGTATAACCTCTACTTTCAAAACATGGTTGCAATAATCACTACCATTTCATTAACTGTTTACGTCTAACTACATCTGTGAATTGTTCAATGATCATAATTTCCCAGGTTAATTGTGACAGAGGACCTAGCTCTGACAAAGAAGGATTTGCACGTCTCATTACGGAGCTACGTTCAGCATTCGTTCCTCGTGGCCTGCTCCTGTCTGCGGCGGTGTCGGGCGGCAAGAATGTTATAGACGCTGGTATGCTTTCTGTTATTTTATAACGTGTGTTAGAAAGTGCCCGAGTCAGAATAAGGCAAGGAGTAAGTTTTATTTTAAAAGCCTGTCCGTAACTTCATGAAACATAGTCACTTTCTTTTGTTTACAGCTTACGATATCCCTGTATTGGCCAAGCAATTGGATTGGATATCTCTTATGACGTATGATTATCACGGCCAGTGGGATAAAAAGACTGGACACATGGCTCCTATGTATTCTGGTAGTGAGGAGAATTGCGACGATGTGAACAGTGTGGTACGTTCTCTCTAGTGCCTTGTTAACAATAAAAATATAATCCAAGAATTTTATCTGTACCTAGAACATTTTCTTTCAGAACTTTACAGTCAGTTACTGGATCCAGGGTGGTGCTCCAAGAGATAAACTGGTCATGGGCTTACCATTCTATGGTCAATCATTCTCATTATTGGAAAATGAAAACAACAGATTAGGGGCAGCGACTTATGCTGGGGGAGATCCTGGAGAAGAGACAAGAGCTAGAGGGTTCTTAGCCTTCTATGAGGTAAATATTAAACAATGACCAGTCAAGTTTTCTGTACACCAGTGGCTACTTCAAAACTAAGTGAATCTCCGGATGCTTCAAGAAACAAGAATTTGAGTAACCTTTGTGTTTCTTTCCAGATTTGCGATCGTATAAGATCACGTGGTTGGAACGTGTTCAGAGACCCGGCCGGTAGAATGGGTCCATACGCTACTTTCAATGACCAATGGGTATCATTCGACGACGATTACATGATACGCCATAAAGCGGAGTATATTCGAGCTATGGGTCTTGGTGGATCTATGGTTTGGACTCTTGATCTTGACGATTTCACTGGATATTATTGTGGTTGTGGAAAATCACCGCTTCTAGCTACAGTCAACCATGTTCTTCGCGGCAAAGACCCGCCTCCAGATTGCCAATTAGAAGAAAGTAAATATCCCAATTAATAATTTATTAAGCAGATAAAAGCTGGTGTATTCAGAGTAATTCATTTTTTATAATTTCAGTTGAGGCTCCAACATCATCATCAACAACAACAACTACAACAACAGCAATGACGTCTACGACAGAAGTGACTGAGCTCGTACCAGAACCTGATGCAGAAACTGAAATAGAAACTGTGGAAAGCGTAAGGACATATTTATATACTAAAAAAAAAAACGATTTCTCACATCAAATGGGAAAAGAACGGAATTTAGTAACTTATATTTATTTTAATAATTTTAGACCCAAGGATATGAAGGTAAAGCTTGTTCAGGAATAACGTTTAAGGCTGACGAACACGACTGCAGCAAGTACTACCTTTGCTTGAACGGTGTGTACGTTGACCTCACCTGTCCTGCACCTCTCGTATGGAATAAGGTAAGAAATATATAAAAATGATAGTTTTAATCGCCTCTAAAGAATCATGACTGCATGATAATGTGGTTCCATTCAAATTAATAGCAGCTATAAAACAACTTACTTAATGCAATTTAAATTTTGCGATGAGAAGATGTTTTTTTTTCATATTTACATTCTTTATTTGTATAAAATAAGGCAGATTTTTTTGAGATTTTACAATCTAATGAATAGAATTTATTTCATTAGAACCATTGCGACTGGCCAGCAAAAGCAAGATGCAATGGAAAAGCTTCGATAAAGATAATAGACGACCAAGAAGAAAAACCAATAATTGCCTGCTATTTTACAAACTGGGCATATTATCGGTATGACATTTTACTATTATTAGCAAACATTATACTTAGTAATACATCATGTGTACGATTCTAAGGATGCAATGCTAATGACAGAATATATTTTTAGACCAGGCAAAGGCAAATTCGGTCCGGAGCAAGTGGACGGATCGTTGTGTACTCATATAATATACTCGTGGGCACATCTGAGCAACACCTCGCAGATAGTACCAGGCGTACCTGAACTCGATGTAGACAATGGTAAGGGACTGATTGCTCATAATAATGCCAACCTTTGAGACCACTTAACGAAGAGTACCTGGCACAGTTATTTGACTGCGGCAGGTACTCTTTGGAAGATACAAGTCAGCGATACGAACTTCAGAATAAGTACTTTAACCGCGTTGTTATTACAACATTGAACTTATTCAAATTGATTTGCGTTATTATCAAATTCAGGACAATATGATCATTACATATTCTTGAGGTAGCTCTACGACCAAAAGATGACAATGAGTTTCCTAAATTAAATTGATTTTACTGTCTCTTAGATTTCTTCGGTAAAATATCAGAATTAAGATCCGATGGAGTTAAAGTTATTCTCGGTGTTGGTGGCTTACATAACTCGAGAGTATCCAATTGGAGTGATATGGTGTCCACCAAGGAGAAGAGGACGTCATTTATAGAGTCAGCGCTCAAACTTATCAAGAAATGGAACTTTGACGGCTTGCAGGTCGCCTGGCAGTACCCTGTATGTGGTCAGGTAAATATAATATAGTTAATTATTAACAAGCAATTAGCATTTCACTAAACATGTTTTATCACTAGTTGGAAGAACAGGTCTTAATCATAAAATATGGCAAATATACACATTGTTACAAGTCAAAGGTTATATTTCTTCTTTTATGTTAAAGCTAAAAAAATATACGATCGATAATTAATTATTATGATAATATATGAATATTTATCTATGTATTTGCCTAACCACTTAAATAAATGACGAAGATAGACAATAAGGAAATAATGAATTTAACAACTTTGGTTGATGTCTCTATATTTTTTTGCAGGAATTTTGTACAGAGACAGAAGACGAGAACCAAGAAAAGTCCAACTTCAACGCTTTACTGACAGAGTTATCAAAGTCATTGCGTCAATATAACTTAGAGTTTTCCGCTGTGGTGTCCCCGAACCCTAAAGTAGCGGCGGTGGCGTACGACCCTGAAGTGCTGACCGCGACCCTTGACTGGATGGCCATCGCCGCCAACGACTACTACTGGTCAACGAACTCGCGCACGGAATATCTCCTACCGATGCAATCTTCGGCACCCTCAGAAGTTTGTGACTACGTAAGTAGTGAATCATGTAGCTTAACCGATTTTGATGTATAAGCTATTCGCATTCATCCCCGTTCTCTATCATTTTGATATCTTGGTATTTGTATTTTGAATTAATAACGTTTTATTTTCAGAAAACAATGTTGACGTACTGGTCGGGCGTGGTCCCGCTGCGACAGCTGGTTATGAGCGTGCCGGCGTACGGGCGCTCGTACACGCTGCGCAGCGAGCTGTTCGTGCACCCGGGCGCCCCCACCGCGGGGCCGGGAGACGCCGGCAACTACACGCAAGTGCCTGGCTTCATGGCCTACTACGAAGTAAGACCTAGTTACCCTTTATGGAAAAACTACACGATAGATAGTACTATATGAAATCCTTAAATCTGTTTTAGTTTAAGCGGGGTCTAGGGAACTTAGTGATAAGAGGGTACATTAAAGTATTTTTATTTGGATGGAATGATAAGCTCTATTATTTTTGACAGATTTGTAACGGACTAAAAACACAATCCTGGGAAGAGCTGGCAACGGAAGAGGGACTGAGCATTGTGCGCGGTTCCCAATGGGTGACGTTCCTACGACCCCAGGAAATATTCAAGATAATATCCACATCGTCCAAAATGGGTATCCGCGGCGCCGCGCTGTGGGCCCTCGACCTGGACGACTGGCGCAGCGAGTGCTCCTGCGAGCCCTGGCCGCTCCTCACCGCCATGAGGCAAGGAGTCTTCGAACCCAACATTTCACCAACACTATGTTAAGTTTTAGAATAAGCTAGACTTAAGATTAATGCATCGTACACATACTTCGTCAGATAAAATGTGAACTGATTAGTCATTTTTGTTGACCCGCGTAAATCCATTGCAAAAGAAATTGAATAGAATTTAACTACTCATAGAAACGTCTATTTCTCAAGCGAAAAACAAAGGAAAACATTTCGGCAGTTGCCTATGACAACATACACGAGATAAATGTTGTGTAAAAATATATCAAAGTCCCTTGTTAAAAACGAATTGTTAAGTCTTTCGATACTCAATTTTACTTTAAGTATCTTTTAAGAATGCTTTGTAAATTTCTAGTTTAAGATGTTTGTGAGGTGCTTACACGTTTTGTGATATTTTGTACATTAAATTATAATTAATAATATACTTTACTCATATAATATATGCTCAAAACAATTATTTTATTTGCAAAATATATACTGTATATAAATGTAAAATGTTTTTTACGTATAAAAAATTTTATTTAACGAACCGTTGTTAAATGTTTGCTATCGTGTCATATACTATTTATGTAGTAATGTTACTGCTATATTATATGTATACAATATAAGATATTTTTATAATACAATAGTCGTAACTAAAATAAATAAAAAGTAACAAGGTACCTCCAATGCCATAAATAGAAGTTAAAAGAAAAAAGTCATAAAAGACATGACACAAAATAAAATAAATAACCATCAATTTGTAGTTTTTTTCTCATCGTGTTCATTATGTGGAAATTAAATTGTCTTTTAAACGATCTAGTGATGACATGATAATACATGTTTCTCATGTTAGCGGCTCTAACAATAGCTGTTGATTAAATATTATTTATCTCTATTACTTTTTAATTGATAATTTGATAATAACAATGTTATGTGTCTACTACATAAATGAACTGCCAAGTGGTAAATTTGGCAGCGGAGGTTACGCATAGGAAGGAGAAATATCTTCTTTCTGTAAATCTCCCCCTTTGTCGATTACGGTAGAAACGAAACGGCTGTTATCTCGTTTGCCACCTATAAGGATAGTAAGTAACTATTGCGCAATATAGAAATACTTGCACATTTACATTATTTACTGTTGTAAAAGGTTCAAAGTCTAACCCGAATAATCATCCAGATCAACCACGAAACTAGGGTTCCCAATTTTCAAAAAACCTAAACACAGGCTGCAAAAAAAAAGAACCAACGGGTCAATGTTTGAATCCATGACAAAAAAAAGCAATGTCCACCCTGGAGATTCCTTTGCAGATAACGGAATATCTACATACCAGATGTAATTTTTCACACGCCTACTGTTACCCCAAGTAATCGATATCAAAACTGTGGCTCGAATATGCAATGAAAATTCGAATAATTCGTTTAACCCGCAGAGGTGGCAGCCCTAAATAACTGTGCGTTTACATTTACACAAAGATAGAAGTGTATAAATACGTCAGTTCGGTAGACCTTGGCCGAGCAAATCCATACCAATACAGTAAAGTGAGGTTATCTGTCTAGCTAGGACGTTGTGTCGCGGAGAATTTCCGTATAAAAGTGTGACTGAGACTTATGTTTTACAGTGAAATATACGAAACATTATGTCATATTTTTAAAGAAATTGCACAAAATGATATCATTCTTACATAAGTATTATTTGTACTTTAATTAATATTAATTGCAATAAAAGTGTTAAATTTCTAGTCGTAAAAAGTTTAATTCGATTTGTAAATATGGCAAAGAATCTCTTAAAATCTTTGATTTTAACCTCCAAAGGTATAAAAAATAATTATTCATTAGGAATCATAAGTGCATTATCTTCACGGAGGCTACACATGGGTGACGTAAGTAATATTTAAAATAATTTATAAAATGAAGTACATATCACAATTTTTTTTTTAATTTTGTTTTTGTTATGTTTTTGAATGAAAATGGTGTAGCATCAAGGTTTGAAATATACTATTCTAAATAAAATCATATTGATTTGTGTGTATTTCACTTTTCTTTATATATTTTTTATTAAATACAACAAAATCGAGCCGCTGCGCCTACAACAAAAATCTCGTAATACTCGTATGTGCTTAACAATACTTTTGTATGAGTATTAATTTAAGTACATATTTTTATGTTTTTTTTGTTATAAAAGGGAAGTGTTTTTCAAATACTCATTAGCACATTAAAATACCTGTTTAAAATAAGCGAATTTTATGCCATCTTCACAAAAAAACAGAAAATAAATACGACAAAAAATAATTCACAGAATCAAAATCTGTGTATTAAACGTAAAAGCAAAGATATATTATACATAGAAGGAGCACTCCATACGTGCCAAGAAAGAAATTATTAAAAAAAAACTTGCCAGTATCATAAAAAAATTTCCCAAGTTTGGAAAATTGTGTTTTTTTTTTTAATTTTTAAAATAAGCAGTAGAATAAACTAAATCATTCATTCAAACGTAAAATTATCGCTTTTTAAAAATTATTATTTTATTTAAAACAATTTAAATCCAAACAATTTTTAACAAAGACTATTTTTGCTTTATGGTTGTTATTTTAATTAGCGTTAAAAATGTCTTAATTAATTACAATATTAAACTTTAGTAAATACTATGAAATAAAATTTAAACTTGAAAGAGGTTACATTCGGTCGACTTCTTATGTCGGCAAATGTAATTTAAAGGTCAACACTAGGGGAAATCTCCCTACGTCTGACCTCCGGAGGTCAAAGAAAATGCCTCACTTTTAGGCTTCGAGTGTTCCATCCACAGTATAATATATCTTTGCGTACAAGTATAAATCGCAAATTGTACCCGCTTGTTTTATAAATTCGCAATTGAACTTTGCTCCTCTGGAAATATTCTTTTTTAGTTTGATACTAGTCACTAAACGCGTCATCTAATCAACTAGATTAAACAGCTTACACTGGAACTATTGCTATTCTATTGTATAATACATGATTATTACCGATGATAATTTAATTCTAATATCTTACGTATAACAATACAGCGTGTGTGATACCGTATCACTTACTAATTTAATCGGTGCATCTAATTACAGGCAACACCAAAAGAAGTACAAATTCCAGTCAAATGGGGTCATATGGCTGGTAAACTTTGGGGCAATGAGAACGAGCAGCCAATCCTGGCGCTGCACGGCTGGCAGGACAACGCCGGGACATGGGATACCTTGGCACCGTTGTTATACAAGAAACGACCCATACTAGCCATCGATTTTCCGGGACACGGGCTCTCGTCGTGGTACCCACCTGGTGCGTAATTGTACAATAAATAAATATGAAATTTCTTTTATTATTTTCATAATCATGTTCATTTGCCTTGACGGTCGATACAGTACTCTTGCTTACTTAGCTGACAGAGATCATCCTTCATACTATTACCTTCCTTTTTACCCATATACTTTTTTAAGACAATCCATCTTCTTTATTAAAATATAAAGGAAATATTGTGTTACCTAATGTGTAAGATTCACTTTATCGACAGTAACATAAAGAAATGTAGAGCGACTTCCATTAAGAAATGAGCATGTTTTTTTTTTATAAATTACGATTTACATATTAATCACCTACTCATTGTTTCATGATTAGATTGCAATAAGACTTTAGTAACACAATAATTACGAATAATTACTGTGACCTCGTACGATGCACTCACTCTACCTTACGTTATACAAATATTCAAAGAGCAAAGTCGAATATAAAGTAAGAAATCTGAAGTAGCTAACAAAACGGTTAGAGTAGCATTAAAGTTAAAATAGTTCAATCATTTAAACTTGAATTATTCATAAACTATTGTTATAGCCTACGTGTTTTCGAATTTTAAAAAGTCACCAATTGAGTTTACAATAAGGTTACCTACCTCAGAGGTTCCATCCTTAAAATCGTCTAAACATTCGGATTTCTGTCAGTCTGATTTCCTGGTATAGTATTTTTTTTTTCGAAAGTCTGTGAATTGAATTTTGCTAATTTAGCGAATTTTTCCTATTTAAAAAATGTTCTACAAGTATCATTCCTCCCTCCTCCTCTGCTCTATGTGTTATAATAGCATATTTATGGACTAATGCAATAATAAATAAAATAATTTCCAGGTATGGCGTACTACCCTTGGGAGTTGGCTCGTCTAATTCTCTACATAAAGGAATATTACAAATGGGACAAGATCTCGTTGCTCTGTCATTCGATGGGCTCTATTGCCGGACTTCGCTTCGCAACCTTGTTCCCCGATGACGTCACGTTTTACATCGCTATCGACAGCCTCGTAGCGGACGATTACGATTTGAACGCTGTAGTCGACAAATATCCGACCAACATGTTAAAAATGCAAAAGGCACAATCACGATTAAACGATGAGCCACCGTCATACACCATAGACGAAATGATTAAAATCTGGCACAAGGGCACCAGAGAATCTGTCGCCTTGGAGAGTGTAAAGTACTTATTAACCCGCGGCTCCAAGCCATCATCGAGTGACCCTAACAAATTCTATTTTTCCCGAGATTCAAGATTGAAACACATCTTATTCAATCCTGAAGACAAACGCTTCGTGGAAGCTCTCGTAAAACGATTGACTTGTCCTACTTTATATGTAAAAGGTTTAGATTCTCCTTTCGCGTCAGATGACTTTGCTGTGGAAATGCGAGAACTGATTAAGAAGAGTAATCCGAAATTCGACTGTCATTTCGTACCTGGAACGCATCATTTGCATTTAAACGAACCTGATAAAGTAGCAAAATTAATTCTGCCATTTTATGAAAAGTATAATTTAATTAAGTAACTATTTTGTATTTATTTATTTTTTTATAATTGTTGAGCTTGATTTATAAAGCGATTACAAGCGAATTTTCGAGCATGGGGGATTAGTAATCATGATTGAATGTGTGTAATAAGGATAGTAGTGCAGTATTATACATAGTGATTATAATGCTTGAGATATCGCTAATAGATTTTCAACGAAAGAATTTGTAAGAGTTGTCGCAAATGCACTTTGTCGTTTGTACACATTAGTAATATTTATTTCCAAAAGAATATGATAATAATATAAAATTCCAGATAAATGGAATAAATTATCATAATAACACTTACACATATTCTATTTCTTTGATTAAACTGTCGATGTATATTTGATACCAAAGGGTTACTAAAGTACTTAAAGTAAGGTAGTTTTAAAATATTGTTAAAATGCTTTTGCTTAATAATTTTATAAGTACAACATACTATTAAAAACTTGTGATTGTCCTTAAAATTTATTAATTGTTTTCAAATAAATTAAACGTATATAGGAAATAACTGTTGTGATGTGAATTAATAAATTATTCTATTAGTAAGGCCATAAAATGTAACTTGCAAGGTGTTAATAAATATTTACTGGTTCTATTTCTTAATTCAACTGCTTTTGCACATTTTCCATGTGCAATATTTATATTAAATAAATCCATTTCCAAAATACAACTATTCTCATTCCTTCCTATGTGAATTCCTATCGAAAAACTTGTACCAAAAGATGACTAAAAGTAAAAGGTAGAAAAGTAAAGCACTTATGGGATTGTCTGTTAAGATATAATAATATTTAATATATTAAAAGTATTCTTATACATAATAGAAAACAGCAGAATATTTAATTCAACAAATATATTTATATTGCTTTATAATCACATCAGGCTAACAGATTTGATAATTATTAAATATATAAAAATACAATAGAATAAATAACAATGATAAAATGTCATGTACCATTTGTACTCTGATTGGAACAATCTTCAGTATTGGAACTAGAGTCATTGGCGGTGTTGCAGAGGTGTGCCCCTTTCCTATGTGGTAACACCTCCAGTATGGCTTCCTGCCACGGAACACCTTCACAAACTCTCACAATGATCTCAAACACTGTAATAAGAAAAATATTTTATTTATAAATTATGTATTACCACTTTTTTAAAAGTCCCTTCTAAAGTTGCAAATTAATACTCTACCATGATCAATTGTTAAAACCTTTCTTGTTTTCATATTGACATATTTATTTAATGGTAACTGACAATGTCTAATGCCTTGTTCCACAGCAATCTTATGACACAAGCCCTGGAAATATAAACACATATTTTTTCTTACTATTTTATTTACTCTAAAATAATTATATATTTTTCTTTTATCACCTTGTGTTGATTATGATCTACTAGGCCACCAATTATATAATATGTATCTTCCTCAAACTTTTCAACTATATTATCTGACTCGCTTGATAAATATACCAGTTTGTCTTTTGGAAATATATCTAAATAAGGTTGTTCATGGTATTCAACCTAAAAGTGTGAATTATGGCATTATACATATAGAACATATGGAAATTAAACCTGACACAAAAATACCCACGTCCCAGTTCTCAAAACCATTGTGCCGTGACATATCACTTTTTGCCTTCTCTCCTAAACTAGTTATATGAAATTTCAACGGTGTTTCTGATCGTCTATTTATTGAGTAACATCTTAATATTTGTTTTATCACTTTAAATCTATCTTTTTCAATCATGAGATGATCAAAACTGAGATCTATTATAATTCCCATGTCCTTTTTTGGTTTTTCTAATTTCATTTTCTTTAACATCTTTCTACTAGGTCCTAGATCAATGTTCGCCACACGTGCGTTTCTTCTTCTTTCTTTTGCACGCGCCTTTTCTTTAGCGCGTTTGCCTTGTTTATTATTTTCCCATCGAACTTTTTTTAACCATTTTCGCATTTGATTCTTCGTAAATGGCCGTGGCAGGTCGTTCCCTTCGTCGTCTTTCAATCCAGGATCTTTACAAATATCGAAAAGGGTGTACTGACGAAAGTTTTTTTCCACACAGGATTCTAAGTCTAAAGTTTCATTCGAATCGAGCTCCATTATGACTTGTTCACTTATATGTTTATAACATAAATAACAATTTTAAAATACTATAGAAAAAGACACTCTTTGCATTATAATTAATTTGGACATAACTTTCAAATTGTTTACGATTTCAAAAACCACTCTTTTTAAAACCATGCTGTAGAAATCAAACGTCAATGTCTCTGCTATCTGACATTCGACACTTGTGCGACACTGACAATTAATCGTTCAAAAACATTTTAAAAATTAAAATAAATTATGAAAAATAAAATAAACACGAATATACAATAAAATTGCATATCTTACATAACGAAGGGCGCATATAAGTTATTAACTTACAATTTTATCTTAACTAATTTAGAGGTCTACTTGTTCACATGTTTAAAGCCTTCAAGGGAGGAGCTGGTGCTGGAGGTGGTGAAATCTTTTCCAATTTATTCAGTGAATTGTCGAGCTTTGTTTATGCGATACTTATCTAAATTCCATCTTATTTGTAATTTAATGATGACTGAAGATCTTGCTGAGTTATTTTCTAGTAAATATTCCAATCAGTAAATACCATGTAACCTTATAACCCCGATGATATGAGCGTACGTGGACGTAGTATTTATTTGGAAAGATAATAAACACGAAGCAAATATCTCATTTTAGATAAATGAATCAAGGCATTATTTTACACCAAAGATAAACAGCAAGACAAACATTTTAAACACGAGAACAATGTCTGTAAGTACGCTTAATACCGTAGTAACGCCTGACAAAAGATACGAATAGAACAAAGTACGATTTCTATGTCATGTTCAGTTTTACTATTCGCCCGATCGTTACCTGATGGTGATATGCAACGAAGAGCTAAGTGAAGTGTGATTGGCTCAATTCCCTTTACTAATTCAAATACTCAGGATCGGTACCAGTTATGGGGTGGCTGTTTCCAAGAGGAGCCCTCGGATGTGCTGCGTCGGCTGAACGACTCATTAGGTGTAGACGCGCGACTCTATCAACAGGACATCAGAGGGAGCATAGCATGGGCGCAAGAACTGAATCGCTGTGGCTATATCACAGATAATGATTACGAAGCTATTCACCAAGGTTTAAAGAAAGTAAGAGCAACTTCATTGTGGAGCAACAGGGCTTAGTCATAAGATATTCTGATGTGATCTAATTAACTTTATTTCGAACTATCGTTGCTTTAAGTTATGCGTGTCAATTTTCGTAGCAACATGTGTAATATGGATTAGAAATTTGACTCTTCTCCTATTTAAGGTAGAGAAGGAAATATTCGAAGAGTTTTGTAAGTTCGGTCGCCTGAGCGATGCCGAGGAAGACATCCATTCAGTGGTAGAACGACGGCTCCGGACGCACGCCGGCGAGGCGGCGCTGCGCCTGCACACCGCGCGCAGTCGCAACGACCAGTCCGCCACTGACACCAAGCTCTGGATGATGGATAACTTACCAAACTTACATAATGAAATCAAAAAACTTATATTGGTATTTAATAGACCATGTAAGTACCGTAAGACGTGATTTCTCCATGACATTATTGTAAAATAGCAAACTTTTCGTTCCAGGTGTTAAAAAATCGTGCTGAAAATGAAATAAACATTATAATTCCCGGTTATACACATTTGCAACGCGCGCAGCCTATTCGTTGGAGTCATTTTTTGATGAGGTAAAACGTACTTTTTACAAAAAAAAAGACCCGCTAGTCGGGGCAAGGGTCTTCCCACTTCCATATAAGTAGTTTGTAGTTCACGGTAAAATTGTCATTAAAAATATATATTTATTGTTATTGTTATTAGCTACGCATGGATGCTACGGGACGACTTGCTGAGGTTAGAAGAGCAGCAGTGTCGCCTGTCTCGATGTCCCCTCGGCAGCGGCGCGCTGGCTGGCTGCGCTCTGGATATAGACCGCGAGAGACTGGCTCGCAGCCTGGGCTTCGATGGTGTCACACCCAACTCTTTATTCGCTGTTGGCTCCAGGGATCATATACGTAAAATTCCAAAACAAGTTTATTGCCCTTAAAATCCTTGTCTTTTTTCAGCGCAAAGATTGTTTAAAAGCTATAAATTATGTTTGAACTTCCTGTCACGTCTCACACCTAATAACTAACTTATTATTCTATTCATTGTATTAAAACAACGAGAATTATTGTCTACAGGGAGTAGAGAAAATAACTTGAATTGTTATTTTTCTTAAAAATAAACAAATAGTGCGTAATTTAATTAGATTATTCCCTGTAATAAATAAAGCATGGTTATTTTATGCAGTGGAATTCCTCAACTGGTCATCGATGTGTGGCTTACATCTGAGCAGACTAGCGGAAGACTTAATTCTATACGGCAGCCAAGAGTTCGCCTTGGTCAAGTTCTCCGATCAATTCTCTACGGGCTCCAGTCTGATGCCACAGAAACGGAACCCTGACGGTATGGAACTAATACGAGGTGGCGCTGGCCTTCTACTAGGTGATGCTTTCGCTTTCAGCTGCGTGTTAAAGGGTCTGCCCAGCACTTACAATAAAGACTTGCAGTCCGATAAAGAGATTATGTTCAGGTCTTATGATAAGTTGCTGGATTGCCTTAAAGTTGCCAGTGGAACTATAACTACAATGAAGGTGAATTTATCATCGTGTTTTTTAGTTTACTAAGTGTTGTTTGTTGAACACATTCACAAATTCATTTACTTTCAGATAAACGCAGTAAGAGGTGAAGCATTGCTAGAGTCGGGCATGCTAGCAACTGACTTGGCTCACGCGCTGGTGCGGCGTGGAGTGCCCTTCAGACGTGCCCACCATCTGATCGGCACAGTACTGCAGCGAGCCGCAGAGCTCTCTGTTGACCTTAGAAACATGTCCCATGAAGAATATTTAGCTATTTGGTAAATATACTTTGTAAACAAAAAATATAACTGTGACTGTGACCATTCTATAATTGCACATTACTCTCACAGTTTGAATATTGCGGGATCATCATTATTGCACAAGAACAAATACATAGATCATAATATTTATGGACGATATTCTTTTAACCAACTCCTATGAGTCATTCCATTGAACGTTTGTTCCAGCCCTGAATTCGGAAGTAAGGAAGATATCAAGAAGTTGTTCTCTTGGGAAGCAAGCGTAGAACAATATGTTAGCACGGGAGGAACTGCGAAAGCAGCGGTGGAGCAACAAATATCGGAGTTAAATGAATGGTTGGGGAAATTTAAAGGACCATTTAGTAAGCAATAACAAGTTGCAATTTGTCAAGATGTTGCATTAAAAAATAAAATATACACCAAGAACATGCAGTTTAATTTTATAACCAGTTTCATGCTCAGTGCAAAATAAAAAAACGGAAAAATTTAGGACCTTTTAGGAAGTTTAGTATAGAATGTACCAAAAGAAATACCTACTAATAGTGCTTTGAACTTAACATTGTAATTGCCACACTTGACATTTTGAGGAAAATTGCGAAGTACCCACTCAACGTAATCCTCTTTGAGTAGATATAACGACAATGTGTATTGGGTTTTTAAGTATCGATCATCATTCTGCATTTTGTATAATCGATTTTCATTAACAACTGAAAGCGTCGGAGCATAGCTTTCATATCTGAGATAACACCAGGAAATACTGTGGCCACAAACACTGTGGACTGTGGAACCGTTGATTCGTTCTTAATTTCTCCTTTTATTTCATACGTATATTTCAATAGACGTACTCAGAGTTAGGAGGTCCGCCTTAGTGTAGATATAGTATAAGAAATCTGCATTAAGAGTATTTTCTAAGTAACTTTTTAACAATGCTGATAGCGTCAATTAGAGCTTAATTTCATTTTATGGTTCTTTAAGTTTTTTAATTTAAAACAATTGAATTGAACATTATAAGCAAAGTTAAAATTAAACCAATCATTGGCGTATATCAGTTGAAGTATATCGAAATTGTCTATAAATACATAAAAGTACGCAAGTAAAGGAAGGTTTGCTAGACGTATCGCGGCAGGGCTGTCGCGAACAGCGCGGGATGTTCCGGCCGGGCGCGCCGTGGACGTGGGCCCACCCCAACCCTAGATTACCTCATCCGCCCACCGGAGCCAAGCACCGCTCGCAACTCCGAACTCTCGCCATGCACTCTCATTCAACCACAAACAACCGTACAAACGACTGAATTGTTATTTTTCGCGCCAAATTCATTTTTTTTCGTCATAGAATCAGTGAAGTTTAAAAGTCTTGTTTAATATAAGGTGATTAATAATTCCTGTGACAAAAAATGTTTTTTTTTGGAAAATTATGTTTTCATAAAATATACCTTTTAACTATTGATCACTTTAAAATAATTGGGATCGTTAATAAGAACAATTTTTATTTCGGATAATCGATTAATGTGTGATAAAAAAATACGTCGACAATATTTTTTTTCCAGTGTTACTGTTAAAAGGCTAAGTAATTAAATATGTAATGTTCACAAAAAGTTTGGATCTCTAAACTTAAAGGAGTTTTTATATCGTGTGTGTTAAATATTTACATGTTTCGATACAAATGGTTTATATAGCATGTCCTTCCAAAAAAATAACGAAATAACATTTTTTTTCTTCATAACAACAATATCAGGCACCCCTTGGTGTGATGGCAATTTGTGCCGCCTTTTATGGTCAATATCAATTGTTTCAGAATGAGAACAGCATGGCGCACGGTGGCCTATGTGATGATAGTTGCCCTCCTGCCACAAGTGTCACTGTACAACATCAAGACTGACGTAAACTTAACACCGTACCTAGTTGACAAGGAGGTATTTGCCACATTTCCACACTTTATTTACGTATTACACACCCTATGAAGAATTAATTGATTCATTAAATATAATGTTACTAGCCCAAGCTGTCAATAGACGTGTCCCAAAAGACGTTATGTATACTGTGTTCCCACTGCCGAAACATACAGTTTTTGACAATGTTTCTGTACTAGTGTTTTTGCAATGAAAACTCATGGTTGTAATGATTGGTGTTATACCAACTAGGAATAGAATCTCCCAATATAAATCCGTAATCTGTGTATACCCCTTTATGTTACGACCTACGTGTTGCTTACGTTTATCTATATCATTACTTCTAAAGGTAATATCATTACATAACAGATCATTGTATTTGTACGTTGTAGTACTTTAGCCGTTTCGATTACAATCAAATAAAAATTCAGTACTATACGTTATGTGTATTGTGTATACTGTATACAGGAATACTCTACTAAAACGAGAGCGCGACGAAACAAACGAAATCTTATCCTTTTGAGAGTATCGAATGCTATTCATGTAACAATACTTTGGAACAAGGCTTAGTTTCAAACTTATCTAGATAATGACGAAAAAATAGCTTATAAATGTATTTTGTACCAAAATATCTGCTTTTATCTGATCAAATGTAAAAAAAATGGACGATATTTGTATGCAAATGACAGTTTACGCATTTGCACCATGGCTCCCACGCATAGATGGTGATACTTTATCGTGATACGATATGGTAAATGTCGCGAACCTATGAGTTAATAAGAACCCGCGTGAGTTTCGACTGCCGTATCGCCTGTACAAAACATATTATCTGAATATTGACGACGTAAACCGAGCTCAATATAATTTATTTTTATTTTTAGCATTATTTTCAGTACGTGCGTCACATACATTCGATGGTGAACGCGTACAGCAACCGTGCAGATGGCGCAGGCCGACTGGTGGTCGAGACGAACGCGCTCATCGACACCAAGTACCGCACGTGGAAGCGGAATGCGGACCTCATCAACTCGCTGCTCGCGCTGCCGCAAGGCATGAACGAAGCCGGACGCTAAATGCCCTAATTACAACTAGCCTCGTACCTTGTTAATGTCTTCTAATAAATTGATAATACTGTTAAAAGTTGACTTTTTCACGAACTTTTTATTGATTTCCTTATCGTAAGCGAGGGCCAAGGAAATCGTGCCTACCTCAAATTAGCAGTCAACTACGATAGCCAAGTACGAATTGGTAGACTTCACACACACATTTTCCCACAATCGTGCAGTTTTCTCATCGTTGTGTTCCTTTGTCGTAAAAATCATGAATATTTTGTAAACCGAAAACGGGTGATGATTTAGTTCTAGCCACTAATTGATTTGAGCCTAATTTATATAAACCTAAATAAAAATCCAAAAAGGGGATTTAAGTTAAATAAAAGAAATCGTTTGTATAAATTTAAATTTATTTTACAAATACCTACATACATCACTTTTACGTTCGCACTCAAATGTTGGTACTACTTTTGAAATTGTAACAGGAATATTGAAAAAAACAATTTCCATTGTTACACGGCACTTCACTTCACTGTAAATGTTTCCTACATTTTATAAATTACAAAAAATATGTCATTATCAAGTTCCATATAAATTCCGTAGTGTTATTTGTATGTACAATTAATCGATAACACATCTTGGTTCATCTGATTTACTTTTATTTTCAGTTTAAACTTGTATAAAAGCCGAGCCGACGATCACTGATATTTAAATCCCAAATATATTTTCTTCGTGTTTCGCGATAAACGAAAATACATGAAACAAAATTGCGCAACCAAGATGACAATCAACCATTTTCCCCAGGGCTTCATTAGACAGAAGTCACGCAAAAAACGGCCTTACGCCGCAAAATCTTCGTTTTTATCGCGAACTCGGTCTCATGAAGCCACTAGGGTAACAAAAACTTATAGTCGG
Organism: Papilio dardanus tibullus; assembly: GCA_013186455.1. Taxonomy (NCBI): domain Eukaryota; kingdom Metazoa; phylum Arthropoda; class Insecta; order Lepidoptera; family Papilionidae; genus Papilio; species Papilio dardanus. Next base: position 950,616 of record QDHC01000144.1, on the reverse strand, counting down.
ACGCGTCATCAATTAGCTAACTAAAGCTACATTTTTATTATATACAATGTTATAAAAATTATTGTAACAGGTGGAGCAAACATTTTATTTTTTAATTATGTATGTGTTCTGATAAGAGTCGACAGCTTAAATTACTTCAGTTTAGGATTCCTTGTCAATGTTTTTTTAAACAATATCACACTATTTCCATTGAGCGACAGGTACATATTTTAACAGTTTACAAATACATTGTACAAAGGTAAAGTTCAAAGTTTTATTGCATTTATCATAAACATTTTTTTTGTCCAACATATTTGGACCTTATTACAACTTTTTAGATTTTATTAATTTTTTTGTTTACATTAATTTACGTAAGTTTTGATTTTTATGCGTAATAACTATGCAATTTTTTAAGTGCATTTGCATCTATTTGTTAGATCCCATATAGATGTCGAGGGACTATATTTTTTTAAAGGATGATGTTTTTTTCATTTTTAAGGTTAATATTGCAGGAAATATATTTCGCAATAAGAAAATATTTACTTTGATGTGTTACTCTGAGTTTTCACTGTACGGACACTAGTCTTCATACATATTGTGGTCTCTGTTTTGTCAAATTCAATGAAGGTTTACAATATTAATAAGTTAAACTGCAATCACCGACCGCTATAAATGGACTGAATATAAAACCTAGTATATTGTGCCTATTCGACTTTTGCCATTTTGGCGCTGATTTTCGGTTAGTAGCGGTGGTGTGAATTCAAACTAATAAGATTGGATAAGCTGTCTTGTAACATGAACAGGCGCGTTTAAATTATAACCAAGAAAAGGCCGTCATTTCCAAGAAATCGGGTATCAATTTATAGCGATCAGTGAGTGCAATGTAGTTGTTTAGAACTTGAGCGAGAAGCCCGGTGCGACGTTGAGCGAGCGGCCGTGCAGCTGGAAGCCGAGCGTGTCGTCGGAGTCTGCGCGCGCGTACTGCGCGTACGCCGCGCCGCCCGCCGGCGGCCGCGGGCTGTGCGTCGTGCGCCGGTTGCCCTCAGACTTGGCGGGCCACGTCGGGAACATCGCCGGCTCTATCGCCACCGGTTGCTCCTAATGGAAAAAATATAAATTAGCCTGCCATAACGACTATGAAAATATTTTAGTAAAAACGACCTTGTTACCTTAAAATATGCGTGTTCCAACGCTGCATCAGCTGTTAGTCTTCTGGCGGGGTTATACGTAAGAAATCCTTGCAGCAGCGATAATCCTGCTTCGGACAGCAGGTCGGACCCGATGCGCTGGCGCAGGCCGCCCGGCGGGTGCTCTGCAAACGTCATCTTCTGCACCGCGGGCAGCTCGTTGTATCCCGGCCATAACAATTCGGACGGAGTACCGAGATCCTATAATTATTTTATTACATAAGACGTAGTTAAATAAATATTAAGGCGAATAAAAGACATATCACTAAAAATATGACGCAAAATGTACCTTGAATATTCTATTAAGCTGATCGACTTCAGACTTTCCGGGGAACAAGGGGTTCATAGTGATGAACTCTGCGAATATGCAGCCGACGCTCCACATGTCGATGGGTGTGGAGTACTCCTTGCAGCAGAGCAGCAGCTCCGGCGCGCGGTACCACAGCGTCACCACGATCGGCGTGTACTGCCGCAGCGGCGACCCGTACTCGCGCGCCAGACCGAAGTCACCCACCTTAGATTATACTTACAATAAACATACAAAAAGACCTTCCAACCTAATTTTACACGCAAGTTTGGAAGAAATTAGTTAGGAAATAAAAGCCGATAAATTTACCTTTAACACTCCTTTGTGTGACAGCAGAAGATTACTTGTTTTAAGATCTCTGTGCAGTATCCAGTTGTCGTGCAAATGATGGACAGCCTTCAACAATTGTGTCATGAGGCATTTTATCTCACCTGTAAAAAAACAAAAGGTTCTCGAAAATGAATTACACTGATTAAGGAATTCTAAGCTTTTTCAAAACTAAAAAGATTTAAAATTACACACATTTCATTTGAGGATTAAAATTGCCAACTTACCAGGTAGAAATACTTGTTTCTTGCCGCGCATCATCTCCATGAGGCTCTTGAGGTCGTGTTCGACGTAGTCCATGACGATGAAGATCTTGTCCATGTTGGAGCCGACGACGATCTCGCGCACGGTCACGATGTTGGGATGCTGGCCCTGCAACAAGCGACCGCAACGTGCGACTCGTTAGATGTTAGCGTGCCCGGGACACGCGGCAACCGTGCGGACACAAACTATATCACTTCTTCTGCAGGACAAATTATTAAAAAAACACGTCTTATTAGTAACACACAATGTAGAATTAGGTGCAATTCCATAAACGTCTTCTTGAAAGGTACGCGAAAACCGATTGCATAGTTAGGAGTTTTTCATTTACCATTTTAAATCAACACGTACATTATTTTGAGTCCAACATATCATTATTGCTGAAAAATAGCTAATCTTTGTTCTTGCAGTTCTTGAACGTCGGCTTTAACATTTTCTTAGACTTTAATTACTGTAAACATATTTACGAAATATTTCCTACCATAAAACGGCCCTTGGACTGATCATAGAGTCCGTAGCAGTCAGTACTACTCATTGATTAACATTCGCGTGATTTTATAAATTATTGTTTACAAAGCGTCGTTTCTCAGAAAATAAACGACTTAAAATATTCGATTTTCACCATGTTTGGCCACTTTGTTTTAGCCTTAGTTATCTATTCTAAGGACACTATATTTTATTGATTAAATTCAGACATACATGTTAATTATAAGATCACATTAATAAGCATTATGCACAACTCTCTTCTTTTAACAATTATTCGCCTTTACAAAAATGTAATAAGGTCAAAATACACTCTTGCTATATTATATAATCGATGTTGTCTGCTTTCCAATATCCGATATTAGTCCCATCTAATATATTTAGTATTTGTGTAAAAACACGCAATAATTACATTAATAAATAATTCATATAAAATATTTAAAACCAACTCCTAATTTTAGCTATTTGAACAGTAGTCTCCAACAGGCTACAAAAGAGGGCTTTTCACATCACAAAATATTGTAATAAAGTATTTAATATAAAATATTGTATTGTGAAAAGCCACAATACTTAAAAATAACAAAAACATCGAAAATATTGTTTGAGATGGCGATGCAAATATTTTATCGTAAATATTGAATACAAAATTGATTTTTATAACCAGAAATCTATAGTTATGTGTGTTATTTGATGTATCTAAAAACTTGTCTCATGTAAAATAATTTCTTGTGTGTAAAGAAATATACTATAAATTAAACGTTCATTGGACATGTTACAAAATATCTTCGATTCCACAAATTCATAGTTCCCATGTAAGTTAAGTAATTACATGATATCATAGAAAAGTTTCCTAGTTTTATAGTAAAGGGTCACCAAAACATTATAACATTATCTTCGAGTTTTGACAAATTGTGCAGGAATGCTGTAGTGTTACCTAAAAAGAAATCAAGGTATAAATCATCACGCACACTAGCAACACCATACCCATACTAACAGTAAAGTGGGACTAATTCTAGTCGCCAAGGGGAGGCAGAGAGGGAGCAGCTTCATGATCATCAGAAAGCCCTACCTTGATCATCTGGCGGCGTCAGTGTCAATTTATAATAGCCAGAATTATGAAATTAAAGGCAAATTACTAGTTTATTCCTTTTCCCTTAATACTAGTACCTGACCTGGTTTCAATCCACATTACATGACACGGTACTGAACGTGTGTTGAATTGCTATACATTTTGCTTAAAGAATACAGTCGAACCTGGACCAGTGAGAGTCCAAGGGAGCGCGATATTTGTCTGGCTTATAGAGGTTTGACTCTAATCCGAGTTCTCGCATATGAAGGTAGTTCGAATGACTCGCTTCTCCAGGTTTGACTGTATTTAAATCACCACGTTAAAGCACTCTGTATCAATGAAAAATGGATTAATCTCTGCATTTAAAAGAACTGCGATAAAATAATTAGGTTTTTAGACAGAACGAAATAAATTCAAAAGAATGTTAATAACAATAAAAATATAGAAAACTATTTTAAAAAACTTACAAACTAATTTAACTTAGAAATTTTACATGAGACAGTTTTTATTAAGTTTGACATCAACTACAAATGAAAACACTTAAATATAATTAACACTTAATAAGCACTAAGTATAGTAATTAATTAGTGATAGTGACGACGGTTAAATAGTGTAGGATTAGCATGACACAAAAGTTTTAAACATTTTCTAAGTTTTGTTGAATAGAAGAGCAAATGTGCTATGCTTAAATATATTAAAAATATAAATTCGAACAAATCAAAAATCACATAGTCATAAAGCACAGTGGACTTGATGTATTCCGTTATTTTAAAAACCGTTTTAAAGGATTTTGGTATTCAACAATGGATAATAGTAAACATGCAAAATAAGTAATAATGTAGCAATCAATTAACAAAATATATTTTTTAATATAACCACTCTACGGTTTGTATATAAATGTGCCCAATTCAAAGAAATAAAATCTCAACCATAAAGTATTTTTCTTAAGCAAGTGATTCCCGTTAGTGGGTAATCGAAACATTACAATGCATTGCATTGATATTTTATTGTTCGTTATTAATTCAATTGCGAGATCGTCTGCATGATGCAGAAAATAAAATAATAATAGTAAAAGGGAAGGACAATCGGTTTCATCTATATAGACAACAAGAATAAAAACGCAATTAACAACCATTCACATTTCTAAATACAACGGAAGTGAAAAAACCTGTATCTCTCAGTGGAGCTACAACAATAAAATCTCCTAACACATTTTAACTGAGGTAGAACGAGCATAAACTGATTCTGATAAGTGAAGACCTATGTCTAATTTGAGCTAGAACAAAAATGGGCCATCGCATATCTAAACTGAGCTATGCAACAATAACCTAATCTATCACATCACTAGAATGAGGTATACAACAACAAAATGGTCCATCACTTCACTAAACTGCGTGGCTCTATCATATCTCAATTTAGCTACAAATAGAATAAATTGGCCAATCACATCTATAAACATAGTTACAACAGCAATGAAATAACCTGTCATATCTCAAATAAGCTACAATAAGAATAAAGTGACCTATTACATCTCTAAACTGAGCTATAATGACAATGTAAAAACCTATCACATCTCAAGTAAGCTAAGAGAATAAAATGATCCATCATATCTATTAACTAAGTACAATGGGAATTAAATGACCTATCACATCTCAAGTAAGCTGGGAGAATAATATGACCCATCATATCTCCAAATTGAATACAATGGCAATTAAATGACCTATCACATCTCAAGTAAGCTGAGAGAATAAAATGACCCATCATGTCTCTAAACTAAGTACAATGGCAATTAAATGACCTATCACATCTTAAGTAAGCTAAGAGAATAAAATGACCCATCATATCTATAAATTGAGTACAATGGCAATTAAATGACCTATCACATCTCAAGTAAGCTAAGAGAATAAAATGACCCATCATATCTATAAATTGAGTACAATGGCAATGAACTGACTTATCACATCTCAAGTAAGCTAAGAGAATAAAATGACCCATCATATCTATAAATTGAGTACAATGGCAATGAACTGACCTATCACATCTCAAGTAAGCTAAGAGAATAAAATGACCCATCATATCTCTAAACTGAGCTACAACATAAAATAAATGACCTGTCACATCTCAAATGAGGTGCAGCAGTTATTTAATGTCAAATCACATTTCTACATGTTACAACTATGTTGAAGTTACAACTAAGAGTAACGTAATTTGACTGTGGGACATCCCACAAAAAGTCATGTTATTATATCTTTGTTTTTAGAGAGTATGAGGGACGATAATATGTTTGTATTCGACATAGAATTGGTGATGGATTGATATAAAATCAATAGGTAAATCGTAGAAAATAAAGATCCTTTGCGACACTTTAACATGAACTTCTGTTATTATTTAGTATTGTGTAGGTTATGAAGTTAATCTCATCCTTAATATTTCAAATCTTTTCAGGAAATATTTTGTTATCTTAACGTTTCATTATTAAATAATTACAAATTCAAATTGTTGTTTAATTTATGCAAATTCTATAACAACACTAATTTTGTTTTTCTCCATGTTTCAATATTTTTCTTTTTAAACATTTGAAAATCAATATCATGTATTGTGCTAATTTAGATGTCCACTGTACTCGCCTTTTGCTCTCCCAAATTATCTTCCAGCTTCATTATTCGATTTAAGCATACTTCTTTTTTGGACTTGAATCGTTTCTACCACTTCATCTAAAATATATCTGTATTTTATATTGTTATTTAATTTTTAATTGCTTTAAAAATTGTTAAATTGCTTCATTTTTCATGTAGTTGTCTTCTGTCCCATTAAATTGGTTAATTTCAAACTGTAAGCCATTAGTACTGACAAGACTGTGATTGGTGATACTGAAGTTGTAGTCCAATGAACTGCAATTATTAGTACTTTGCTTTGAAATAATTCAATATAAAACACAACTCACTCATTGAGATACTAGATACGTAAATATCAGTATTTCTATAATCTATATATATAAAAGAGTAGAGGGGTTTCCTAAAATCAGCGCACAGCCAAAACTACTAGGTCTAGAGACTTGAAATTTTGTACAGAGGTTACTGTTACTACGTAGATGAGCACTAAGAAAGGATTTTGAGAAATTCGACCCCTAAGGGTCTGAAATGGGGGTCCAAAGTTTGTATGGAGAAAAATGATTCCTTTGTTAGAATTGCATGAAAATTAGAATGAGTGCTCTTTAGCATGAACAAATAAGTTTCTCATTCAAGATTTTTACAATTTTTTACTTTGGGGGGCAAAAAAGGGGGGTCAAAGTACGAATTTTAAAAAAAATCTCGCAGCGTAGGTACGAATCCTAGAGACCTGAAATTTTTCGTAGGAGTTTTTGTTACTATGTAGTTTTGCACTGAGAAAATTTTTTCCGAAATTAAGCCCCTAAGGGTCTTAAACGAGGGTCCAAAGTTTGTATGGAGCAACGTGATTCCTTTGTCAGAATTGCATGAAAATTGAAATGAGTGCTATTCAGCATGAACAAATAACTTTGCCATTCAAGGATTTTATAAATTTCTTCTTTGGGGGGGAAAAAGGGGGGTCACATTTCAAATCTACAGATATTTTTCACACCTTACATCAGAATTGCATGAAAATTGGAATGAGAGCTCTTTAGCATGAATAAATCATTTTGGCATTCAAGAATTTTACAATTTTTTACCTTGGGGGGCAAAAAAGAGGGGTCATAGTTGGAATCTAAAAATATTTTCACAGCATAGGTACGGGTCCTAGAGACTTGAAATTTTGCATAGGCGTTTCTGTTACGACGTAAAAGTGCTCTGAGAAAGGATTTTACGAAATTCAACCCCTAAGGGTCCGAATAGGGGGTCTAAAGTTTGTATGAAGAAAAGTTGTTCCTATGTCATAATTGCATGGAATGAGCGCTCTTCGGCATTAATAAATAACTTTGCTATTCAAGAATTTTATTTTATTTTACCTTGGGGGGCAAAAAAGAGGGGTCAAAGTTCATAACTAGAACTATTTTTCGCAGTGTAGGTTTAAGCCTTATAAACTTTATATTTTGCACATGGGTTTGTATAGGTATTAATACTTCAAACTTATTTTATAAAGGTTAAAAGAGGATATAAAACTTTGTTTTGAATTTCTAAACTTCAAGCGGACGAAGTCGCTGGCGACCGCTAGTACGCAAATAAAAACATCATATGAGCGTTTTATACCTTAATATTTTTTTTGTAAATCAAACAATACTTGCTTAAAAATATAACATTGCCAAATCATTAAAATTGTCGTGCATAGAGTTCCAATATTTGTGTAACATTTAATTAACATATTTTGACGAACACTTAACTACTGTTAAAACAAGAATTCATTAAAAATTAAGATAACATATATGCTATTGTGTCATGCTTATCCCATCCAATGCCGTTAAATATTTGTCGAAGATCACTGTCGGTCTAATGACACATATTGAATATATTAAAAATATAATAAATATGTTGTAGCTTGACATTAACACTTTCAGCGCCACTAATTCGTCTGGACAAGTTCACATACAAGGTGGTGGCATGGAATGTGTTAAGTAGCAGTAATATTTATGGTAATAACATTTACCTTTATTCTGATGGCAGTAGACATTCGTATTAGATATGGAAGATATTTTACATAATTGCATCGCCTTCTCAACAAACCTTCGATGTTTTTACTTTTATCTAGATGTACCATTTAAAAGAAGTGCTTTCCAACGCACGCGATGTTTGGACACAAAAGAAGTAGAAAGTATTGGAGATATGGTTTCCCCCCTGGAATAAATCCCTTATAAGATACTTAGGCCCGCCCGTGTATCGAAGTTGTTAACCCTTGCAACGGGGTCACACCTCTAGCACAACCCTCTTCAGGTAAGAGGTGCCGGGCCTGTAGGAATAAAATACAAGGCATTAATAATGTGACAGTCGCGCGAGAGCCATCGAGTGCTTGCAGCTCGCGGCTCGCACCATCCGCTCGCACCGCGCTTGCGTGCCTCCCGCTGAGAGCACTCGCGCATTACGATGGCTCAAGTCACCTTACAATACAAAATGATATGAAATTGTGATCCTACCTTGAGCAAAGTGTTGATCTCCCTCAGGGAAGTGATGGGGAAACCCTCCTTCTCCTTTTCCATCTTTAACCGTTTCAAAGCCACTATCTCTTCGGTGGTCTTATCGCGAGCTCTGTAAACAACTCCGTATGTGCCTTCTTCTATTCTGTTCAGACATTGAAACTCCTCAACAGAACGACATCCCTATAAAAGTAGTATGGTTAGTAACATGAAAAAACTTTGCACCATGTGTCAAAAGGACTGGACCGCCCTTTAAAACAATTTTTAAATTTTTCAAAATATAAATACTTACATTTTACTTATCGTAAACATGACAATGTTGATATAAAAAACAGTTTTTCCTTCAAAATATCCTTTTGGTAAACTTTTATTTATTTTTTTTTCTTATTGTAAAAACATTACATAATTACAAATATAAAGACAAGAAAAGAGCAAATCATAGTGGAATCAAATATTTTTATATAAATGTAGTTACCTGTAAAGCAGGGAAGTATGGCGGCAGTGAGCTGATTGCTTCTTCTTTTAATCTCAATTTTTCATCATCATCTTCCACTTTCTCTTCTTCGGCAGACGCTTTTCCATTTTCAGCAGTAGGCGGCGGTGAAAATGAATGTGATCTACTTCTACTTTTAGATCTAGAGTGTGATCTGAAAAAATATATCTAATTTTAAGTCTTGCTTTCCACAGAAGATCACCAAGTCTCACCTATCTCAATACAAGATAGGCTACAAAAAAAATATTGGTGGGTAAAACTCTATGTAACTCTTTTTTATAAACAGACAAAAAAGACTATATCTAAGTTAATTAAAAATATAAATATACCTTCTAGATCCATGGGATGATGGACTCCTATGTACTGATTTAGGCGATGGCGATTTAGATTTAGATTTGGATTTATGACTTGATTTTTCCACTTCTTCATTATCACTTCCATCTTCTTTGTCAGATTTTTCTTCATTATCATTGTCATCATCATCCTCTGCTGATTTGGACTCTGCATCGGAATCTGAATCTGTGGTAGTCTCTTCTTCGCTCTCACTGTTTGAATGTTCACCTAAAACATTTTAATAATACACTAATTGTTATTAAGTAAGTTTAGTGTTGCTGATAATAATAATTAATATTATGAACAATTAAATACAAAGAAACATTGATAAACATTGTCATGCTTCGGCTTCATTAGACCTGGTTCTTGATAAAAACGGAGATTTTGGTTCGGCTTAACTCCGTTATTATCATGGGTTATGTCTGATGAAGTGTAAGCATAACAACAACTTATTCCACATTGAAAACTGTTACTCTGTGGACAAAGGTGACTGAAGTTGCCATCAGTGCAAAAAAATTACCTTCTTCAGGTTCCGAATGAACAGATTCACTCTTCATATCCGTGTCACTTGCGTCCGACACGGTCACAACAGAGTCATAGTTAGGTGATTGTTGTCGCTTCTTCTTGTTAGCCACGTCATCTGGTGAAACTGATCTTTTCTTTCCACGACGACGTCGCTCCTCGCGACGAGCTTCTAACTCCGTTCTTGATTCATGTTTGCGTTTCTCCATTTCTTTCTCTGTTAAATACAATCACATTTAATAAACAAAATTTGTTACAATTAAGATAATAATATTTTTTATGATTTCATATAATACATATGAAGACTTACCAGCTTCTAACAATCGTTTTCTCCGTTCTTGTTGATGTCTGTCAAGTGATGATGAATGTCTTTGACGATCATCAGGTTTTGGTTCTTTATCATTGAAATCGGATTGTTTCTTATTGTCTTGATTTTGTAATTCTTTTGATATTCTTTTACTAAGTAACCTTGTCCGTAAATCTTCTAGCTCTTTATCACCAGAAGTTCTATCTCTATTCTCTTTCTCATTATTATGATTAGGTCTATTCTCTTCAGCTAGCAACCTTAACCTAGATTCAATTTTCTCTGTTTCATAACGTTTTCTCTCATTATTATCTGTATACTTTTGTCTTTCCCGACTTAAATACATTTCACGCTCCCTTTGGACATCTTTTTCTTTATACATTTCTTTTCCCCTGTATACATCTCTTTGCCGTGGTGCTTCACGGTACGGAGGATTTTCCCTGTACATTTCCCTTTCCCTATAATGTTCTCGTTCCCTATAAGGGTCCTTTTCTCTATACACATCCTTTTCTCTGTACATTTCCCTTTCATGGTATAATTCTTTCTCTCTCATGTCTTTTTCCCGATATGGATCTTTTTCTCTATAGTACTGTTTTTCTCTATAATATTCTTTGGCCATGTCTTCACGTTCTAGATTTTTTGGTACGTCTCCACGTTTAGATTTATCGGGCTTATCACGCTCCCTATATGAAAAAAGTATTTGGTTAAACAAAGTTAAACATATACTCAAGTGATTAAGGAATTACTTAAAATGAATGAAATAACAAATGAATACCTGTAAAAATGTTTTTTTTCTTTTCTTGTTGGTACTTCCTTATATCTCTCTTTCCCTGAACGCTTGTGATTTCTTTTGTCCCTATGCGATGGTCGAATCACAGCTTGAGGAGGTTTAATTACTAATGAGTCAGCATTGTCTCTGTCCTCATCGGATAAGCTGAAGGAAAAAAATACTATGTTAAAATTATCATTTGGGAAAACCGTATTAGTTGTATATAAAATGCACAAATGAAAGTACAAAGTCTACGAGAATGTTGTCGAAACTGAAGCATATCACAAAAAATATGTTAAGTTATATTACTTTTATTAAATTTCAATAATCGTTAATTCACATAAAATATAAAAAGCCAACCTAAAATCCATTTCATCATGTATAGGGCTGCGTGCTAATTCTCCGTCTTCACTTTGGTCGTCATCGTAATTACTCATGGTATTCTCACAACTAAACCAAAATCAAAGTAAAATCACAAATAAAAAATAAACAAATTATTAGTGTCCTACGACTGAAAAATAAAGAAACTTGGGAAACACTTTTATACGATAATTAGAAATCGAAAAACACGAAGCGAGGCTAATGAAACGATACATCAAAAAGGCGAAATAGAATTCGCCATTTTGTTATTGAGAGGAGAGGATGACGCAGCGACCGAAGACTATTATCCACCATAGACTATTTTAAATGAGTTGGCTTATATTAACAATTTTTTCTCGACAAGCAAGTTGTAATAAGAACCTTTATTATCGTAATAAAGTATCCTAGAGGTTTCTTCTTTTTAACAATATAAAAAATTCTTATTTAATAAAGATAATTAAAAAAAATAGCAACTTCAAGTTAAATCAGAAAGCCACTGTCATGTCAACTGTCAAGTCAAATTAAAAAATCAAAAATCAAATTACGGACGTAAATATTGTATTGCCGTAGTTTTCATTGTGTTATTTAAATTACAATTTTATCAATATTTTATGTCTTAATATGTATATGGTGGTAATACTAATAAAAAGTAATCATTTTCTATATAATTCTATTAACTTAATGTGATTATGCTAACTAGTTTTTAATACCATGGTAAGTGAAAATTTAATTATGCTGAATGCATTATAGCTTTTTATATGTTTCTTACGTACAATTTAAATAAATTTACGTTTCAATTTGTCTATCTGTACGGGTATTATGTCTGTATTATGATGAAGAAATAATAAATTTAGAAGTCTTGTTTTGACCTAAACCATTGTTACCTTGACCAACATTATTTAATGTATAGAAACTAAAAAAGGGTACTTAAGAACCTTGAGAAATTACTTATAATACTAATCTAGAACTACAAAAATATGTAGATTATACAATTTCAAACATCAACAGTGGATCCGCCCATTGTTTGTGTCTTACTATTATGGTAACTGTAGATTACATTTGCATACAAAAAAAAACTGTTTTAATATCACAATAACTGTTTCAGAATAGTAAGATATTAAATACAATTGCTAATGCTATAGACAACAGGGAAGAAGTGAAAAAGAGATCAGAAACAGGACAACAAATTCTGCGTGAATTACAGACTTGTGTTGATAATTGTAAGAACAGATTTGGTGGAAAATCTGAACTTGCAACTGAAGATGATTTAAGGTACTGATGCAAACTTAACAGTTATTTTTGTCATTGAAAATGAATAAAATGCATAACAAATAATTTGATATATCACAACATTGTTATTATTAAATTTAAATTGTTTTCAAATTTTCAGGATAGTGCAACTGTGTGAAAAATGGGAAAAGATATTAAGTCATGGAATCAAAACAAATTTATCAAATTCTACAATACAGAACTTAGTGTCTGCTGGTTTAAATTTCACATTCAATATTATTAATGTTGGTGAGGATATAATTATTTTGATTATTTATTGATATTATAATCTATACTTCTATACTAACATTATAAAGAGAGAAACTTTGTATTTTTGTATGTATTGAAATAATTCAAAACCACTGGGCTAATTTCAAAATTGTTAGAAAGCTACATTATCCTCAGGTAACATAGCCTATATTTTTTAATTCCGAGCGACCAATGTCAATAGCCACAGCTAGTTTATTAAGATGCTAGCGACCCGCCCCGGCTTCGCACGGGTGCAAACCGGTATAATGTTTGCAATATAAGCGCTAAAAATGTGTTAATTTACGACATCATATTAAAACCTCTAAATGATAAGTGTTACTCTACTATATTGTAAATGTATTATACATAAAAACCTTCTTTATGAATCACTCTATTAAAATCCGTTTCGTAGTTTTAAAGATTCAAGCATATATAGGGACAAACATAAAAAAACATTATTGTTTTATACTATGTAAGGATAAGGATATAATGTATGAAAGAACATATAATTTTAGGCAACTCACTTTGGAGTTATTGTTGTCTACATCTAACAAAACATGAAAAGGAGCGGTTTAAGATTCTATCAAATATCAACACTCCATTAGGTTATTTCCGAGCTTTCATACGAGCGGCTTTAAATGAGAGATCTTTAGAGAGGTAATTATTCCTTATCAACCATTTATAATGTATTACAAAATTATCTTCTTGCAAAGAAATGTGTATGGAATGACTAGTTTTAATAAAAAAAGAAATAAGTACCCACTTTTCTATTATTTAGTATAGATATTTAGAAATATTTAAATTTAATTTTACAGAACATTTGATCTTTTATAGGTATTTACAAAGTTGGATAAGCCATGGACTTTTATCAGAATATTATGAAGAGGATGCCATGGTCAGAACAAGTGAAGCTAATTTACTACCAGACATTGCCGCAGGTATGTTTAGTTTATTTATTTTTTACATTAATTTCATACATAACCATTCCTTCCTGGCATACATTTACATATATCTAAAACCTAGCAACAATTGTTATCAAAAAAAAAACAATATAAAATGTTCCCAACCTCAAATCAAGATAACAATGTAACATTAATTATTATTTCAGGTTTATCAACAATTTTATTCGCTTTATCAATAGACAAGTCTGTGTTAAATGATTCACAGCAAACAACTCAAACTACAAAACCGGAACATGTCATTCCCCTGCCCACTCCAATTAAAGCATCGGGAAATGTTAACAGGAAACCTATACGACAAGTTATAACATTTGAGGAACAAAATGACAGGAAAGATACAAACAAAACAATTGATTCTGTTCCTCAAACTTCTAGTACTTTATGGAATAGTGCCCCTCCTACATGTCTCAATTCCCCGGATCCTGTTATAGTACCTCAATTGACATCAGCAAGTGAACCGACCAGCTCAGAGTATAAAACTGGTATACGACACTTCTTTCCCGACAGTGTTAAAGGAATTGACAGTCCCTCACAAATTCTGACCAGATTGTCAGAATGTGCTAAAGAAATCTTTTCATCTTCCAGTAGTATTGATAGAAATAATGTATCCAAAGATGATAATATCTCAGATTTAAGTGTAAATTGTTTAAAAATTTATGAGAGTGATAGTGAAGAGGTTGCGGGCAGTATAGACGGCAGCACATCCTGTTTGGAACTTTGTTTCACAGAAGATGAAGGAGGTAGTGATGAGAAAAGAGCTAGTTCCATTTTAGGTCATAGGGAAAAGGAGTTTTTAGATTTACAAATCAAATTCAATCAATTTGAGTTGAGTAGTAAAGAGAAAGTGCAGAAGTTGGAGAAAACTGTTGTGGATCTCAACAAGTAATATTGTCCTTTAAATATTTTCATTATATGCATGAGTTTCTTTATAAAACAATATTGAATAATGTTTTTTAGGGAAAATGAAAGGCTAAAAGATCAACTAAGACGGTACATGTCGGCCGTGGAAACTGGTATCGCCTTGAAAAATGGCAATGAGCATGATGAAGAAATAAGTTCTTATGAAAAAAAACTTGTGCAAGTGAGTATTGAAAATTAAACTATTTGCACCAAAAGTAAAAAAAAAGTACTATACAATCTAAACAATATATTAATGGAACTTGTTTTTGAAGTGTTTAAGAAAAGATGTTGTAAGTAAAAAAAATTCTAGTGACCCATAGAGATTTTTTTCTATGTTGATTTTTTAGGTTGCAGAAATGCATGCAGAACTTATGGAATTCAATCAGCATTTACAAAAACGGCTGCAAGATCTGGAAAGTGCATCCGGATTGGAGATTTTAGATTACCCCGAGTCAAATGTAAAAGTGTTTATGCCGAGCGCATTGTTAGTTGGAAAGAGAACTCATTCATATCACGTATATCAGGTGAATTAAAATATATTTGAACTATTTTTATTGACATTTATGCTAAAAAGAAATAAAAATAGTCTCTATGTTGAATGAGTGTAAAAAAATAATTGTCTTCATTACAGATTTTTATAAAAGTAGGACTTGAAGAATGGAACGTGTATCACAGATACGCAAAGTTCCACGAGCTCCACACGCAGCTGAAGAAATGTCATCCTGACATAGCTAATTATAAGTTCCCACCGAAGAAGACTTTGAGGAAACGAGTAGGTACCCTTATCTTATCTGTTTAATTATTTATTATTAATTGTTAATTAAAATAATAGTTTATGATGAATTTTTTAATTTATACTAATATTAGAAAGAGAAAAGATATGCATTTTTGTATGTATTGAAATGTCTCAAAAACTATTGGGCCGATTTCAAAAATTCTTTCGCCGTTGGAAAGCTACAGTATCCCCGAGTAACAAAGGTTATATTTTTTAATTTAGCGTAGACGAAGTCGCGAGCAACAGCTAGTTTTCAATAAACACATTCAGTGCTACAGTTGTTCTGAGAATTCAATGTAGTATTCACAGTATTAATAGCCATGTATTTTGAAGGACGCTACCCTGGTGGAGAGACGGCGGCTGGCGCTGCAGGCGTACCTGCGCCACGTGCTGCTGGTGTTGCCGGAACTGCGCGAGTGCACCAGTCGCGCTCAACTCATCACTTTACTACCGTTTTTTGGGTAATATTTTGCAATCACAATTTTAGAAAAGAAAAAAGATCGCCAGTATACATGGATCCGTGAAATTAGTTCGAAATGGCCATTTAACATTGTCATTGTGTATTCGCTGAATACCCTTAAAACACAATATTTTTTTTATTTTACAGAACTTCGTCTTGTGTTAAAGAAAATGGTGTTAATCCAACTCTCGATCAACATTCGAGTGATTCAATATCAACTTACGACGGCCTGTGATGTCTTACACTGCAATTACATTACATAGTCAACTATCCAACTGTTTTACAATATTTGAAATGCAATAAAGTAATGAATTACATTCAGCAATGTTCCATGAATATTAATTTATCTACTAAATAGTGAAACGATTAGCAATAGTTAGTTTATGTACAATTTAAACGTGTGCTTTTTATTTACGAATATGGGTAGTGTTTTTATAAAAAAAAAATTGTTAATCTGATCTGAATTTCTTTAGTGACATGTTGATCTTCCCAGCTAAAGTAAAAAACATAGATCCAGGTTTACAGAGTTTGAGTTTATTTATTTTAAAAATATGAAGTCCATATTATATTTTAATTTATCCTATTTCGTATATTCAATTATACAATAGGTATGTCGTATATATTTTTGTTGTATCCAAAATTACATCTGTGATAACATTTAGTTAGTAGAAATGACGAAAGAATCTAATGAAGCAAAAATTATAAATATTGAAATATTTATTCGTTTTAATTTTTTAATCAAATCATTATAGAATATGTAAATTATTCCATAGATTGTTTTATAGAATTAAATTTATAAGAATTTTAAACAGATAGTGTGTTCTATGCAAATTGGATGTTCAAATGTAATAAAAAAAATACAATGTTTATTAGAATACTGCTCTGAATGACTGTCAGAAAAGTCTGTAAAAAGTAATCTTAAAAGGGATAGAAGTATTTAAGATTACTTTCAATAAAAGTTTAAGGTATAAATTAGAGGCATTTAATGTAATTTGAAGTGTAATATCAAAAACGTGAATACGAATACTATATATGAATACTATATCTGTAAACTGCATAGATATGTGTAAACTAGAGATAATTATTGTATAAAACATACACAACGAAATAAATATCACAATTGTGCCTCATCAACCACTCTGTGGGTTTCCACTGCCATAACATTTATAAAAATAGTTATGCCTCTCTTTAATTTCAACCTGAGATAATATGCCCTCGGCGGTATTTCCAAACCGGCATGTCTCAAAGACCTTCAAGAAGCGACCTTGTCTCTAACCCTACGGCTTCATTAGTCCGAGTTCGCGATAAAAACCAAAATCTCCCTTTTTATCGCGAACTCGGTCTAATGAAGCCGTAGGGTAAAAGCGGAAACGTATTTGTAGTTCCTCTATTGTTGTCCAATCGTCGACCTCCTGAGCGTTCCCGCCGCTCGTTCGCCCTTCTTTTATAAAAAAACTAGCTATGTCTTCGTAGAGGTGTTTCAGCAGTAGAATCCCACTGTTTTGTATCCATAATCGTATGCAGCTTTAGTATTTCTTCACAAGTAACATCTGCACTTGATAGCCCAAGTAAAATGTAGTAACATTTTGTAAATTATGATGAGTAGATGTTTTTATATAATTTGTATATATTGTTATAGTAATGCCGATATGTTTAGCGTTAAACATATTATATTTACTAATAAAATTATTACTAAAACAAATTTCTTTTACTGAAATCTTATTTCCTTATTGTATTTTAACTTTGCTTAAATATTATTAATGCGGCTAAAACTCACGTGTGTTGCTCCGGTATGAATGATAATATTGATTAGAAAGTTCTCTCTTTATAGGTAGGATTAAATGAAACACGCAAATAGCAAATTAAATTCATAATTTTATTTTTATAATAAATAAAAATCAAGGAAACGCTCTTTCGAACAATTTCCGTTTATTAAATACATCGTACAAAAGATGTCGATACAAACTAAATCACTTGGTGCAAAGGCAAGCCTGTCGGTCCGCGGCCGGGTGCCGGTTGCCGGGCGCCGGGTGCCGGGCGCCGGGCGCCGACGGGTTGCGGCGACCGCCAGTTTGAGCTAGGGTGTACGCTGCGCAAAACAGGCGAGTGAAGACCGACACCGACACCGGAGGACAGTCTCAGTACACGCTACGTTTCATATAAACAGAGTTACACAACAGATACAAACCGCTTCCTTGTGGAATGCACCCAAACGTATTGCCGACTGCGAACGATAAAATATGCGTTTAACATGATTTTAATACATTGTAAATAAAGAGGTATTGTAAAAAGCGTATAACACTTCAAAAGTGAAAAAAAAACGAGATAATTTAGTTTTTTCTTTATATCAAATAA
This sequence comes from Papilio dardanus tibullus, assembly GCA_013186455.1. Lineage (NCBI taxonomy): Eukaryota > Metazoa > Arthropoda > Insecta > Lepidoptera > Papilionidae > Papilio > Papilio dardanus. The sequence continues at coordinate 932,172 of QDHC01000144.1, read as the reverse complement.
ATAAAATATAATAAAATCGAGTATCTAACTTAAGTATGAAATAATTTACTACAACTTTACACCTAAATGATATAAATGTATTGCAACACAAGAAGGAGCTTTGGAACCATTCAGTGTTTCTTGATGACGTTGAATTTCCGTCGATTTCCGATGTTATTTGTCAAATAATAAATGTAAAAGTTGTGATTCATCTTTGGTTTTGAGAAGACGTGTCGAGCTCAGTTCCATAACTCCTCGCGGGCCGCAGCGGGCCGCAGCGGGGCGCGACCGGGTTATTTCATAAGTACTTACATAAGTTACAGATCTACTATGAAGCTAATGCATCTTAAAGCGAATAGAGAACTTTAACCAAAAGAACGGCGCGCGGTGAAATCAATTAAACTAATAAATAGCAGGGGAATCGTTCAACTGTGAGAACGGAGAACATGAAATGTGTCTGAAGTATTTAAAATGCCTACCCGAACGGGTCACGGGCGAGCGATTGTCGTTGTTACATTATTCTATATGCAAGTCTTCTATTTATTGACTAAACGTATTAAGAAAGACGCGATACAAAATAATAGATTAATAAAAACATCACAGCTCACAAGCAAACGGTGAAGATGAAGCGGCGACCGGACAGTCGAGTGATCGAATTAAAACCTACTCTACGATACATAACGCACTCGGTCATATTAAACCGGGAATCGTCTACTGCTTACTTAACTAAGAATCGGCAAAGAGTTAATTTTAAAAGTTAATAATCCGGAGCGATAAAATGTTATTAGTCGAAATAGATTTTCATATTCTAGCGTCGAATATAAGAATCACTCGCTAATGTGTGTATGGGCGGTGTGCGGGGGGGTGCGCGGCGGGCGCGGGGCCTGCGGGCAGGGAACTTGCTGTGCAGCAAGTCGCCGAGGCGGCGCGCCGCGCACCTCGCACCTCGCGCCTCGCACCGGACAGGCTCGTTTCGTTAACTTATTAAATGCTCGCAATCCGGCATAACAACGCTTATCACAATATATAAAAATATATATTAAAGAAGCTTACACTACAACTACACATTGATAAGATGCACGTGCCCGTACGCCTCTGCCGAGACGGTCGTCCTTTTTAAAATGTTATTTGTGCGGCAGCGCACACGCGAGCCTGACAACGTTCACAGCGTTTCCTTAAATATAATGACGTATTGCATCTATTGAATCATCTTTATGTTCTCTTCGTATCTCGCTGGGAAGAAATGGGAGCGACTCTCGTTCCACAAATGTACTGGTAACTGGCTCGGCGCGCTTTGTACTGTACGATCTCTCCACACCGTGCTCCGCCCGCGCTAACCATTCCTTCCCACAAAATACACAAGTTCAAAACGTTCGATTGAGGACAAAAGCGATGCACATAGAACATTATAGTGTATGGACTAAATGTAATACTTTTTTGTCATTTTATCATAAAAATATTTTTTTCTCAAATTCATTTTTTAATAGAGCGACATCGAGAACAAAGCTCTGTATCAGAATACAATAATACTACAGTGAGAACCCATAGGTGAGGGCAGCAGTGGCCGCGCGCTGCAACACAGCGACAAGCCTCCTCTAAATACGTGTGCACTTAGTGACATTAAGATTAGATAGTCCAAAGTTTAAGCCTTAGAGGACTCTACTATATTTTTGTTATTTTCTTTTTGTTGCAGCTTATTAATTAGGCTTTTCGTAAACACAAAGTAGTAATTATATTAATATGGGTAAACTTTTTTTTCGAAACGATTTTGCCGCCATACTAGTACATCTATGAAGTTTCACTTAAGTTCACTATGGTGACTTCGGCAACCTCTTCAACTTTCATCTGAAAGAAAGAAAATAAATTAATATAACTGGCCCGGTCCGAATAAAGTATTTTGGTATTTTACAAAAAGGCGTTACTTTTATTCTTTACTAATAATAATAAAACGCAAGGGAACCTCGTCCGCCGACGATGATGGACTTGCGCTTGATGTCCTGCGCGGGCGCGGGGCGCACGACGCCGGGCGCGCCGCCGCTCACCAGGTGCCCGCCGCCCGCACGGATCGGCTTAGCTGCAAAATTTTACATTTATGTTATAAATAATCACATTATATTAGTTAGCAGTTCGTTTCTTCAAGCGTATTCATTTTAAAGGTTGAAATAATTCGCGATATATTACCGATTTGTGCCTGGGGTCCTCTCCTGGCGAGGTTCTTGGCGCGCACGGCCTCCTTGATCCTGTCCACCTCGAACTGGTATCTCTTGCGGTCGCGCATCGCTCCCTCCTTCGCTTCCTATAATAAATATACAAGGGTTAATACAAAAATACTTTACGCAGGGCTAAGAGATAGAACTGTTTATCTCGGTGGTGGTGGTGGTGGTGTACCTTGAGCGCGGTCTCGAGCGCCTTGACGCGCTCCATGGTGGCGCGCAGGCGCTTCTCCAGCTTGGGCAGCTCGCAGCGCAGGTCCGCGTTGTCGCGCACCAGCTGCTTGTGCACCTTCGTCAGCTGCTCCAGGTTGTTCTCCAGGAACGAGATCTTCTGCTTCTGCGCCAGCGATCCGCCCTCCTCTTCCGCGCTCTCCTCCGGGTTCGTTGACTTCTTTATCCTAGCCTAAAGTACAAACATGGTTTGTGTTTATTGAAAAAAACATTTACATGTATCATTTTACCATGATATTAATTCTACTTAAGATAAACTATTTATAAAAATACCTTCTTACTTCCTCTGTCTTAAAAAAATATATCAACTCTAACCTTGAATTTCACATCGATATTATTGTCCAGTAACCAATAATTACTTCGCAGTTTCGTCGATTCTTCTTACCTGCAGGTCCTGCACGAAGAGTTTGCGCAGGTTGTGCAACGTCTGCAGCTCCTTGGCCACCGTGTCCTCCAGGCCCTTGAGGTCGGCGCGCGCCTGCTCGCGGCGCTCCACGCTTTGACTGCACAACAACCACAATGTCAACCGACAACACAATACGCAACATGATTATAACACTGTCACATCGAAGTAATCTTTAAAAGATCACATAGCTATAAGAAAATAAACACAATATGATATGATTTGTACAGCTATTAAATAAGTTTCCTGAGTTACTGTGAAAGCCATCTGAAATTTCTAAAGGATACTTTAAAGTGACAGGACTTTAGAACACTGTAGTGACTTTAGTACTCAAATTACCTGCGAACGTGAAAGAGCAGAGCTATCATAACTCCCGGCACGCACCCATCCATATATTAAATGTCGCTCGGTCATCAAAGGCCATCGTTTTAGAAAATGCCAACCCCCGGCAGAATGATATGAATGGGATACGTGCGGAATAAAATGACAACTCAAAAATTAACAAAAATAAATAAGCTCTAGGCAAACAAACCTTGCAACTACATTATAACCTGTACCTTACATCGACTACCACATACATTTAATAAATAAATTAATATAATAATAAAATTTAAAAGGCACCGTTTAAATCTAGAAACGATTCGTTTTCAATTGTAGTTCTTTGGAATATTCTAGATTCAAGGGCGACACGGCGCCACGACCGGGCTGAGCTACGTGCAAATGATTACTCGTTACTTTTGTAATATGTGATTTGCATTTGCTCGAAGTTCGGAGCCCACAGGCTGAGGCGACAATCACTCTTCGGCATTTCGAGTGCAACTAAGGAAGTGATACGGACAACGGGATATAATGAGATAATGCAAGCAGCGATGGAAGGCGGAACAATATATTGCTGTGACCTAGGACTAGATGATAGCTAGTACTCTAGCCCTCAAGAATGGTTTTGGGGCGATTGTGATTAGCATAGCACTGTTTGTGAAGGAAAATATCTTAAGAATTACCCATGAGATTCAGCTCTGTTATGAACAAGTGTAGATGAAATGGGACATACAAACAAGCTTTTATGAATGATGGAAATGTTTGAACAACGTATTGTCAATAAGCAAATCACACTACTAGCAATTCGTAAATAAATGCCGACAATGGAATTGTGTTGAAAAACATATTATCTTAATAAATGCTAAAGGCCATAATATCACTGAATGGTTCCAAAACTATCTAGCCGTTTTAATCTTATTTAACTAACATTATAACCTAGGAATAATTATGCCTAAAAATATAAATATTGAGAATAATATGTAGTAACTTTAAATATATCCCGAGAAACAAGTCGAACAATTCGAGACTAATAGAAAAATATTTTGATAAAAATATGACTCGGTGACTCTCTATACAATCCTTTTATTTTATTTACAAAAATATTTACACAACGATAATGTTGTATTAAAACTTCGTGGTACAGTGATAACCTATTTTATAATACTCTTTGTGCGAAAATCATATCTAACTTTAAATCATACTGCAAGTAAGTTCTTCGTAACATTTAATAAGAAATAACTGGTTTTAAAAAGAACGCTAGTTATTTTAATCTGTTGAGATATTTCTTCACTAGTAAAACTAAATTTTAAATTTTAATTAGTTATTTAGCTTTGAGCCTCATGTAAATGTTTATTCACAACAAATGATAAAAACCCAAAAGGCAGTGAAGTGAGGTCAACTTATTTGCACCAATCAATTAAAGCGCGTAATTTTACGACAACCTACGACTGCACAAACACATGAAACACCTCGCTAGCGACACGAGCGCCAAACATACCTACGTCACAACATTAAAAAAATATGAACTACCCTACATTATTGCAGTAGTCAAAGGTAAAGAACATTTCAATTGCCAATACACCAACAAACCTACGACCGATTCAAATACATAAGAGGCCTTCGCGGTCCGAACGTACCTTAGAAAGACTTCCTAATTCCAACTACCTCGACTAACATCTAACAAATGCGAAAATATATCTACTTATTATATTTGAACAATTTTTCTAACACATGCCTTATACACACGTTAACACGAAGACGAATCATGCATATACTTAGCAAACATATAAAATTAATAAATGCTTATGGGAATTATTAAAGTAAATCTTTGGTCACGTTTACGTAATTCGTAATTAAAATATTAAAAAAGGACTAGTAGGTTAGTCTTAAAAGCGAAAGCCGTTAGATCGTTAATTCTACAACTGTCTTAGAGGAACTTTATACACTTAGTTCGAATTATTGCCGCGTTTTATAAGACAGTTGCAGCCGACGAGGAAATAAAATAATAATAAAATACGGATAAATAAAGTTGGATCTCGACACACTGCGGTCGCGAACTGAACACACGCTGGCAAACTGTTATGTTAGAATTAAAGGCACGAATAATGAGTATCGGTGTGTAGAGACCCACGAGAAGAAATAAAAGAGGACAGCAAGCTTAAACCAAAACAACAATCTGGGGGTAGCGATGGGTGAGCAGGATCATGGTGACGGAGATGAGCAGATGCAGCTGGAGGGGGTGGATGTTGCACGCGTGGCGCGGGGGGGATTTGGGGATTGCCGAGAGCGACTTTTCCTCCCTGCTGGCTTTGTCGATGTCGAGGCCGCGGCCGTAGCCGAACCCTAGCCTCTGTTTCTTGGGGGTGATGATGTAGTCCCCGAATATGTCGTTGTCGTCCAACAGCACGGTCTGCTGATTGGCGATCTCTTTCTCGGCCTTATCTAGATGGCGGCGCGGCGACCGCGACACTAACATGAGCTCCTTCAGCTTGGCGGACTTGTCGGCCTCCTCGCGCTTCAGCTTCTCGTAGTCGTCCTGCAGCTGTTGGCGAGCCAACGTCAACTCCTGGTACGTGCTGTCGACAAACGATTAAGACATCAATAAAGAAACCAACATTAAATTAAAAGCTGTTCTTACAACTTCATACTAGCATTGACGTAGTATTTTCTATAGAGGCAATTGTTGTTGACTTACTCCTTGAGCTCCTGGTGCTGTCTCTGCAGCGCGGCCAGCTCGTCGCGCAGCGCCGACAGCTGCGTGGTGTGCGAGGCGCGCAGCTGCTCCAGCTGGGCCTCGAGCGCGCCGCGCAGCTGCGAGTCCGCGCGCTGCTCCGCCGCCGCCAGCTGCACGCGCTCAGCCGCCTGCAAACACAAGAATACTATACTGCCATATCCTATCAACCCTTAAATACTAGTTAACTAGTATTACTAGCAATGGCCCCCAGCCTTGAGACTATTAATACATTTTTTACCAATTTTATTAGTATGGGTGAAACTGGTAAGTCGAATTTTATGTTTCGTAATTCTAAAGATTTATTACATTTTATTTATTGCCTTAGGAGTTCTCGTTAATTTCATTTTACACGTGGAATTTCCTTAGATATTTCTCAATCAAGCGATGAGGTAATAAGTATCGTGAACACGCGAATTCCCCGTTATGACGTCATAAAGCAGGGGTCGATACTCTGGCCGACAGAATAAGGATTTATTGTTGATCAATACCATATACCAGTCATATCACAGCCTATCTAATAATTTTATCATTGTTTTTTATGTAGCAAAAGTGAAATTTCTTCGCCGTCAAAAGACTACAACCATAATTAGTGGGAATTGTTACGCTTTACGCAACTCGTCGCGCCAACTGACTTGAAACACGCACAGTATTGTTTTCTCAATTGTAAACATATACGTATAAAATATATTTCACGACTGTAACACAAAGGGGCGATAGGACATATGAAACATTCCAAATAGAGATTTGTGTCCCAAAAGACGTCTGCGTTAAAGTAATGTAATGAAAGAGTTACTACAATGGCATTTCGAGATACTTTTCCTAAGCGAAAATCGACATTTTACAATATTTGAATACGCTTTGCCTAACTATTTTAAAAAGGTCATGTTTATTATGGCAACAAGCCTTAATGAGAAAAAAATTGAAATATGTTTATTAAATTAGCATTTTAAAACGCAATGCAGATATGACGCAATCATTCAGTCGTCAAAGAATGCTACAAATGTTTCTGCAACTCGTTTGCACCAGTAATTAAGCAGAGCAACTTAAGATCAAATTATTTAAAAACTTTAAAAATATGTTATCTTAGTTACATAGGCTGATCTTGCCTTCATATTTACAAGATCTATTGTATAATTTAAAATAACAAAAAAGGAACAAACAATATCAAAACCGTCAAAGTATATGTTAACTTATGTAAGTTAAAATAAATGATTTAAATCATTGAACAGTAATATTGATTCAGTTGGAAAACTTCAAGGTATATCATATTAAATACTGACTTATGCATTTACAAAAACATTAACGTTTATAAATATATTTAATTCTTAAAATTTAAATTTGTTTTAATGATTCAGGACAATAACTTATCTTTAGCATTGACCTGTTAAACTCAATTATAACCATATTTGGTACTACAGAACTGAGCTTAAATTACATAAAATAATCTTAATTTTGCAATCATAAGACACCACGAATACTTCATTAACTTCAAGTATATAATATTTTATTCTATAACATGTATATTTTATAGTTTTCCTTCAAGCAATTACAAGAATTTCAACATTGAATTATCAACCTTGGGTCACATCTCGCGCGTTCTCAAAATATTACTCACTCCGCCTATACTCAATTGTTTTGCACATTCCAATAACATTGAAAATAAAAACAATACGAAGCCTTATAATAATTAATTCATGTTATTATTTAAATTATTCTATGAAATGTTTACATAAACTTTCAGGGTAAAATTGCAATCAAGAGATGCTTTGGCATCACTAAATATTTGATTTAAACTCGGTCTATATAAGGATGCAGTCGCATTCTAAATTATATTTATTAGAATTAATCGCGTTTTTACTGTGTTTTATATCAACATTATTAAAACAAGAACGATTAAAACTCATACAACATGACTAAGCTAGTATTTACGTGGGAATATCAGACATAATGTTAATTCTAGCGTTTGATTCAATTAAATATAGATACGATATATGTAAATAAAATGTTTAAACAAATAAAAATCTATTCACGTTTAATCACAAACATTTTAGTTTCGTTTGATATTTCCTACTACTACATTTAAGTCGATGAGTCAAATTGTATTCCGCTTTCATTTTATACATTGATGCGAGTTTGGAGTGTACGAGGCGTCTATAATTAAACTACGACCCGAAATGTTTCAAGTTATAAACAAACGTTACTTTTTTAATATCCAAACCAATGCATTCTCAACTTTGAAACTGAACAAAGAAGCTAAGAATGTAAACAATAAATATTGATATTTTGGGATATGGCGGTTGTAATGCTGACTCTGTTAAACAAAGATAGTTTTATATACGAAAGTTTCAATTATAATAAAATTAAATACTAATACGGCGGGTCTTAGCTTCCTGCTAACATTTCATAATTATAAGAAATTAATTATTAAAAAACTAGTAAGAGGCCATATATCTTTCAGCACGTATAATTAACTATTGCAACAGCGTTTGCGTGTTACCGTGTTCGATATAAAAAAAATATCTTTGTTACAAACCAAGGCTGTAGACTAATTATATACGTTTTTGATTTTAAGAATGTATTCGCATAGTTACTGTAACATGTTCCCTAAATTAATTAATTTAGAATATTTTTAATTGTGTAAACATAAAAAACATGTTTAGAAATTATAATTTAACCGAAAAGCCAAGGCCATGTAAATTTTAGATGTTATTCCTTGCTCTGTTTACCGATTTTTATAAAAATGCACGAATGTATAATGATATTTAGATATTGGTGTCAGAACGTGCTCATATCTCCTTATCAAGTTTGCAGGGTAGATATATTTTAGTGCAGGAATTATTGATGCGTATCTATAGAATTTGTATATGAAATGAAATTCAAGTAAAAATTGAATCACATATTACTTTGTTTAGTCATCTGCATCACAATAAATGCATTGTTGGAGAAACGACTGTTAGGGCGTCATTGATATATGCAATGGGTATACAATTACTATATCGTCACAATTACCATTTCAATAATAACTATTTTACCCAAAATAATAAGAAGTATAGAAAACATTGTGTTACCAAATAAAACGTTAATTGTGGTAACATATTACAATACTAGCTGTTACGATAAACTTCGTCCGCTTGAAATTATAAAATATAGCCATGTTACTCTGGGATGAAGTAGCTTTCTAATGATGTATTGATATTGGCCCAATAATTCTCGCGTTATTTCAATACATACAGAAGTTTTCATAATATTAATTTAAGAAATTATAAGAAATATCGGACTACACTCACTGTACAATAAAGGACGCTGAGCGCGAATTCTAGCCGAAACAGAGCAAATCGTAAGCATTGTGTTTGTTGCTCGATAGCAATGTAAGATGATAGTAGTTTAGATTAAATTTTAGTCATTATGGTCATTATGAAACGCACTTTCTATAGGTATGACTTTGGCTGCTGTAAGTTTATAATTTTTGAGAAAATCGGACTAGAGTTCAAAAGTAGCGGGTGTCCCGGTTTATTTGGTGTCCAGTGTAGATGTATGTTTACCTGGAGCCTGGCGCACTCCTCGCGCAGCGCGTCCGCGGCCTCCTCCAGCTGTCGCTTCTTGTTCTCCGCCTCGCGCATGGACTCCGCGAGCGACGCGCAGCGCGCCTCGTGCTGAGAGATCAGCAGCCGGCACTCGCCCAGAGTACGCTCGTATTCTTCGATCTATACCAATAAATATTATATTCAAAACTATACAATTTTTCTACGATTCCAGATGTCAGTCATAAAGAAAATTATTAAATAAACAGCAAGATACCTAAAAGAAGGCATTTTCTACACTGTCAAATGTGTCGTTTTTTCCACAACAGAGGATTTACCTCCATTTTTTGCACCCAACATATTATATGCTTATATATTTCTTATAACCTTATTAGAGATGTTTATGTATAAACCTTTTTAAATGGTTGTGTTAAACATTGACAAAATAAAATAATTCTCACCTTCTGATTAGCATCAATATTAGCTGTCTCCAGGGAGTGGCAGCGCTGCACTATATTCTTCACTTCACTCTTCATCTTGCTGATATGCAGGCGAGCCACCGTGAACTCCTCTTCCAGTTTACCAACGGTGTCCACATTCAGCTTGAAGTCCAGCTCAGAGCCACCGACAGCTGCACCGATCTCTGCCAGGTCTCGCAGAAGGTTGGTGAGGAGTTCCGCTATACGTTTACGTTGATGTGCGGAGAGGTCGCGCAGTTGTTGTAGTTCCGATGTTGCAGTGGTGAGAGCACTCTGTTAATGTTTACCATTGTAAGCCCTTATTCTCTCTATGCCAACTAATTTTCAAATAGACTTAGATATTGTTTAAAACAGAAATTATGTTTCTCTGTAAGAAATTGCATTAACCAGTAATTTTTTAATCCTATCACATTTCAACCTGCTGCACAATTTCTTTACCTGTTTAGTCTGCAACTCCTCAGAGAGCTGGTCACACTCGCGGCTCTTGCTGTCCACCTCCTGCGACTTCTGATCGTAGTTGACGGCGAGCTCCTCCAGAGCCTGCAGCACCTCCTTCACCTCCTCCTTGGCGGCCTCATTCTCCTGCTGGATGCGGTTCATGTCACCCTGCAGCGCTTCATAGTCACGCCTACAAAATTAATTTACGTAAATACACCATCCATCTGATAAATTTCCTAATATTGTTGTAAAGAAAATATAAACATAAAGACACTTTCAACGCCGACTGAGATTGATTCGCGTTAAAAGTTCACTTTCAAAAGTGTCAAACTACCCACCTTGTGCATGCAATGAGTTCCTCCTGCTCCATCATCTGATCCTTAAGTTTCTCTACCAGCTGGGAGTGTTGGTTGATCTCCTCATCCTTGTCGTCCAGCTGCTGGTACAGTGCCTCCAGTTTGCCCTGCATCGCCGCGTCTTCAACCACACTGGCTACAGCCACCGGTACTGGCTGTTAAAAAAAATATTTTATTAATATTCGCTTCTTATAGGACTAGAATACATGTGTTAAAGTATGTAATGTAACAAATACCTACACTCAGCCATGTAGGTGCAAAAGTTAAAAAACAATAAAACAAGGATGTACATACTGGTGCTGGTGGCTTCTCTTCAATGAAGGAGGTAACAGGAGTGACAGCCTCAATCTCCTGAAGGTTGACCTGTTCTTCAGGTCGCACAGTCTCACCGGAACGCCAACGGTTAATTTCCGCTTCGAGTTTTTCGACCTAAAAATCATTTCAAAATTAGAATACACACCCAAAGGAAGAAAAAAAAAAGTTTTTCTAATAATTGTTAGTTTTTTACCTTTCCTTTAAGCCTGGCCACCTTCTCCTTTTCTCTTTCGTATCGTCGTTTCCATTCTTCAGCAGTGAGTTCCTCATTGACACATACAACATTCTTCACAGTCTTGGCTCTGCAAAGGTTACATATATTAGCAAAATAAATAAAAAAAGTAGCATTTGAAATATAGATAACTTACCGTTTACCGAAATCAAGGGTACTTTTTGTTTCACTCTCATTGAATGATGCTGGGGAACAACAGATGACAATAGTGGTTCTTGCGTTACCACCGAGTGACTCTTGTAATATACGAGTTAGTTTGGAATCTCTGTATGGGATGTGAGATTTGTTGCCATCCGCTAAAGCAGAGATGACATTCCCCAGAGCTGATAATGATTTGTTAATGTTCTTTGCCTCATCAAGAACGGTACCTTCAGCACCAGTTTTAGACACCTTAAGAAAAATCATATTAATGTTATATGTTGCATATTTAATTCAATCATTGTTTTACTAAGAAATATTGGCTTAGTTACCTTTTCAGAACCAGCCAAATCTACTAGATATAATTTGCCTGACAATTTTTTCTGATTCTCCAAGTTTTCCTGTTTCACATTAATGAGAAAGACAGAGTGAGATCTGGATGAATGTTCATTCATGTCTGAAATTAACATCCATATTAAATATACCATATATTTGAAGATGTAATATTTTTTTATTTATTGTATGTTACATACTTGTTACTGCAATATGCCTATTTGATTTGCCTTCCTCTATAACTTCAAACACTTCCTCAGGACTTGATACAAACCGTTCTGTAGCACCCTTCACAAATGGTACACGGTTCTTGTCTTCATGAACACTTAGGTTTACTTTCGAGACTGAAAAGTTATATTAATTTAGCAAACACAATCCAACTTTTTGTCTCACGATAAAGGAGAGTATAAAATGTTTACCATCTAAGAGATCTCTGATTTTGTCCATATAGATTTCAAAGTATGAAACTTTTATGTGGAATTCCAAATTTTCTTCCATTGCATAAATGTGATTGAAAATATCATTGACTATCCTTGGAATAATACCCTGTTTCCCTGGATCCCCTAAAAAAACAAAAGTCATTATAATATTTTGTGTTATTATTTTCTATTATAAAAATGTGTGATACATACCTATGACACCTTCCATTGTGTGTGTTTTTCCAGAGCTTGTTTGACCGTAAGCAAATATTGTCCCATTGTATCCAGCCAGTACATCAGACACAATACTCTTTGCTGCCTCATTATATACTTTCTCTTGGGTCGCATTTGGTTTAAATACTTTGTCAAATAAATAAACTTTACCCTAAAACAACGTGTTTAATTTACTTCTTACTAATCTTATTAATGTGTAAGTTTAGATGGCATATAGGCTACTTAGTTTTTTTTTATTATGCACTGGTAGAGGCTTGTATTTGTATGAAATAGAATAAGAAAATCATCTAACAATTTCTTAAGTCGATTCTATGAAAACATTTTTTCCATTTTCTATAACAGATAATTATCAAATTTTGTACCAAATAATTAATTTAATGACTAGTAATTATATTATGAATAAATCTGTATTTCTGTAAAAATATTTTGAATTTTAATATATGTTAGATTATGTAACCAGTAACATTAGATTTTAAAACAAAACTAATAATATTTACAACAGTATGGCATATAAGTGATCAGCTGTTGACATGTTATTTTTTTTAATAAAATTTTGATTTATTTATGGCACATTCTTCCATTTGTTAGCATCAAAGGCATGAAAATGTGTGAGTAGGCAACTTTTATTTGAATTTCAGTTCATAACTTTTCTCAATACTGAGTCTTACAATAATATGAAATTAATTATATCTTAAACTGTTTTGCAAAAATAAGGTATGTAATATAAAACAAATATTTTTTACTTAATGTCGTATTTGTAATTGATATTTTTCTAAAATTATTAACAACAAATAAGTTTCTTTTCTATTTTTTTCTTGAGGAAGAAAATATCAGGCAAGACTTTTTTTTGCTCAAAAAATGATTATTTTCAGCTGGTGTATATAAATAAATAATAGAGCAGTTTAAAAAATATGCGAAGGATACGTTCAGGTCAAGGTCGAGAAAGTATTTGTATTGATTTTCTACAAAACAAAATTACTTGCTTGATTTACTAAAATATAAACTAGACAGTACAACTTTTTTCGATTGCATTTGCAGTCATAGTCACCGAAGCGGAATAGAAAAGAAAGGCCATTTCGTAGCAGGTGAACACAAGTCATAATGTATTAGTCATCATGATCTAAATTAGGGCGATGATAGCAAGCACTATTCCCATTTATAAAATAAGGTTTCACATACCCCTATGGAAATACAATTGTCGTCGGGACCTGAAGGAAATTTCACAATAAATTTGGAACCAGCTTTTTCTTCAGAGTCATTCAAAGGCCGAAATCGGCATACAACTCTAATGCTATCTTCAGCAGCTATTTCTCGATCAGCTGCCATTTTGGAAACAAAATTTCTTACACTAAACACCGTCTATGCAATTAAAAAAATAAAAGTTTATTGGAACATAAAACCGTGCATGAAGAACTACAAAGTTAGATTTTGTCACTGGGAATCTTCATGACAGCAGTATCAAAATGTCGGCCATATTCTTCGTAGAAGAAAGGCCTGAAACTGCGTGTTTATTGGTTGGATCGAGACACAGCCAACGTCATGAAAAAAATCGATCAACTACCACCATTGTGTTAAAAAGCTGCGTTCCATATTTTAAAAAAAAAAACATGGAATATTAAAAATAATTATCAACCTTCTGTCTATAAGTATTAATTAATTATAACCTCCTCTCGGAAGTCGGTTAAAAATAGTTCAGACTAGGCTAAACCATGATCACCATCTAAAAATTTGGCGATCTTTTTCTTGTGGCATGATTTAACGAGCTCAGTTAATCGGATTTCCCTATAAATCCAATAAGTTAAGAAACATAGTATTTGCTTGAAGATTAATTAATGAGATTATCTTTTATAAGATCTTTGTTTCAATTATAACTACAAATAGTTCCTTAACTTCAAACTATACAATATTAATGTTTTAATACTAAGTGCAAAACAATATAACTTAGAAATAATATTTATATACATATTACTTGCATGTTACACATGATTTTACTTATGTATGTATTAAATAGTTTATAAGTAAGTTTAGTAATGTGTACTGCAATTCAAACATTTCTAGTGTATTGTTAATATTCACCTTTACCATCATTGGTGATTTCTTAATAATAAAATATGTTTTAGCACTATTATTTGGCTCAAGAATTTAAAGCTCAGTTTTAATTAATATATTCGCTATTGTTGTTTCGAGTTTTGCCATCAACCAAGATTTTTGGATTGATTTAATGGTTTACTGTCTGTTTGACATTAATCAATAAAACTGAAAACTTAAAAATTGGTTTAAATTAAAAAAATATCTGAGACTTGATATGAGTTTTTAGAGCGGTACTAGGTAACATAATATGGTTATTTTACTCGGTTTTTCAGTTTTATACTGAACAATTCGGATCTTCCAACAATATCACATACATTTTTTATGAACGCAGCTTAAAGTCTTTGATCGCTTTTGGTTTGGCAGATTTGGCATTGGATGATTGTTTTAGGTTGAGTGGTAATGAGTAAATGAGTAATTTATTTACTTTAAAAAGAGTGTCTCATTTCTATCTTTTGTATGGTGTTACAAAATAGAAATGGAATTTTGTGTTTGTGTACTTCTCGAAGAAATACAATAAGACTGGTATGTTTAAAATTTGATTTACCATAGTTAAGGTTGTCGTTCTCAATTTTGTAGTCCGGTTACGAAATAATAAACTTAAGCTCTAATTATAATCATGTGGAAGCTTTTTATATTCGTCTTTTAGGAATATGTATTTATTGGCCTTTTTATTAAGGTTATTCACACAAACCTACTACTTTGCAAAACAACGCTTTTTACTTTTGATAAATAATATACTTTCAACAGTAGTCTTATTACATGAAAATGAAATTTATATATTGTTGTATTTTTAAGAAGCCTCTTTTTATGTCCGAAGATTAAGGGTAGGCAACGCATCTGCAAATGTAGATGTCTATGGGCAGCGGTCGCTTCGCTATTTCAGCGAATTAAGGTGGCCGCTTGCTCGTTTGCCACTTATTAATATAAAAAAAAAAATGTCATTATTGTATGAACTTTGAGAATCATTACTTTTACTAATTAAAACATAATTAGTGAGATCTGATGTAGCGGTTTACGGAAAACAACGGTCTATGGAAAACAAAGTAATTATTTATTATTCCTACCTGAAAAAAAGCTTTCTTCTCGTCAAAAATCAGTTTTTTCAATGTTTGTCTCCATTGTATTCTTATAAATAGGTGCATTTATATGCATTGCACATAATGTGTGATTGAACAATGTACGTCATACCTCTTTAGCATCTTCAGAAGTGTTTGTTTACAAATTGAATATTAAATGATAGTATGATAGTATCTTCAATAAACAAGTAATAATATAAAGATTTTATAGCTCTAG
Source organism: Papilio dardanus tibullus (assembly GCA_013186455.1). NCBI lineage: Eukaryota > Metazoa > Arthropoda > Insecta > Lepidoptera > Papilionidae > Papilio > Papilio dardanus. Next base: position 916,445 of record QDHC01000144.1, on the reverse strand, counting down.
AACGAGAGCAGGGATGGCACACAACACAATATTTGGCAAAACAATGATCAAAAATATGATCAAAATTTAATTGGACAACGAAAAAATTAGATACAAAATATATCGGAAGTAAAGCCTTGTATGCACGAGGACAGTAATTTAGTTAAGTAGCAAGTAATTCAGTAACTAAACATGTCTGAACAGCAACATTTTAGTGGAGAAGATTAGTAAATCCTTTGTTCAGATATTTGCTACTCAACTAAAATAATATCCTGGTGCAAACAAGGCTTAAAGGCGAGTGACTAGGCTACGGAGTATTCTCAACAAACCACAAAGTCAAAATGATGTTATGGCGCATACTCTACTTAATAAAACATATTTTTTAAAAAAGCACAATGGTTGTAATATTTCCGTAATTTTTTACATATTTCTTTCTTGATGCGCTAGAGCAGTCTTTCCCAAAGTGGGGGATAACACCCCCTTGTGGGCGCTGCAGGTCTCAAGGGGGGCGGTAAGAGACCCAGAAAGAAAAAAAAATAATAAAAGATACTCTGTTTTAATACTAATTAATTAATTCAATTTGAAGTTATAGTGGTTTTTAAATAGGTCAAAAAATGGGGGCGCTAAAAAATATTTATTATCAAAGTGGGCAGTAGACAAAATAAGTTTGGGAACCACGGCACTAGAGTATTTGATACCATATGAAATCCTAGTGACCCGCCCCGGCTTCGCACGGATGCAAATCGGTATAATGCTGACACTAAATACTGCAGCGTTTGCAATATAAGCGCTAAAGCTGTGTTAATTTACGACAGCATATTAAAAACTTCTAAATTATCAGTGTTAATCTACTATATTGTGAATGTGTTATACATGAAAACCTTCCTTATGAATCACTCTATCAATTAAAACACCGCATCAAAATCCATTGCGTAGTTTTAAAGACTCAAGCATATATAGGGACAAACATAAAAAAGCGTTATTGTTTTATACTATGTAAGGATAAGGATAAGGGTAAGGATCAGGATAAGGATCAGGATAAGGATCAGGATAAGGATCAGGATCAGGATAAGGATCAACATTGAACCTCTCTCAGAACTCAACCATGATGATAAACTTTTTTATCAATATGGGAAATAACCTAATCCAGAAGCAATGGGCTATATATCTATCCTTTGAGGGCAATGTTTCTGAAACCATATTTTACATTTCTGTGTTATGCCTTTCTTATCAATATTGGTCACTCAATAGTTTTTTATTCTGCTTAGTTCTACGCGAAATTACTTAGTTGCGAATTGCAATTTTAACATTTGAATTAATGAAAAAATGAAATTAGGTAGAAATGCACCGTAAAAAACGTTCCATTTCGTAGTAGTTTTAGGTGCAGCACGATGGTGCCGCGCCAGCCGGAGCGAGCGGGTGCGGACGTTGACCTCGCGGCTCACCCCCGACCGTTAACGTCGATATATGGAAACTTGGCCAGGTTGCACTGGCCGGGATTCTGTCACTGCAATTCTGATACTTTTTACTAAGTCTCGTATCAGCCGTTAGTCGACAGTGGTTTCTAGCGGATTGCGAAATCCTTAGAATTGCGATACGGTAAAAACGTTCCTTTATGGCTACTATCAAGTCGGTCAGTGCTGCAGATAGCAAACATAAATAGCTTAATGATCGGGATCGTAGACAGAGAAAATTAATAGTCTAATATCGGGAATCGATCAAGTCTTGCCTTGGTATGGTAAATTACAGATAGTTTTTAAATAAGTAGTTTCCTGTATGTAAGTTTTACAACTAATAGTTGTAATAAAAGAATAGACAAAAGGATGGAAAATATAATAGGCTTGCGCCGTTTTTTTGCAGTATCATAAAATACATTCAGGCGCGATTTTTTTAATACTTACCACGAAAGAAATAACATTTTCTTGACTGCTATGGAAGAGGAAAATAAGTCAGAGATCATCTGCTATATTGATCTTAATTCTTACTGAGATGATATCGAAATTGCCATGTCATTTATTATTCGTTGCTGATAAGTTGCAAACTTTTACGGGAGTAGAAAAAAAAAGATTTACTCTTCACGCGCTTTCAGGAACAAGGATAAATGTTCTGTAAAAAAAAGACTATATTATTCGTAGATATACAGGAGTATAAACAATAAGACAATAAGGAATATCATTACTCGTTATGGAGCCTCTGTTATGCGAATTGCAATACCATTTTTGTCGCAATCAATGTGAGTTATCATTTTAATAAGGTTACTAACATCGCGGTTGACTCATTGCAAATGAGAATATGTCGATGTGCGTCAGTGTAACTGTTACTTAGTAATTATTTTGATTTTTATTCTTTTAACAAAAACTGTGATTCAAATAATAGCGCGAAGGTATACGTCCATGACATCTTGTGTCATGACTATATTGGTCAGCGTTACTTTATGACGTAACCCGTGTGGCCTACACAGACTCGTTTCGCGTGTAAAAACCTTGATTTCAGCGTGTATCTTTACGAATCGAGTACGCTATTAAAACGTTTTTATGTTCCAATTTTTTTGGTGCATTTAAAATAGGTTCCCGTGTTAGCTTAAAGTATTGACATGGAAAATATGCGTCTCATTATATATTTTTTCACTGGGTGACCATAATTTTAATTTGATTTTAGACTTGTTTTAAGGTTTATTGAGACGTAATGAAAATACAGCTGAGCTATATTATTAATGTGCATATTGATTCTAAGAAGAACGGTGACGGCGCCTTGTGTATCACTCGCTGACGAAGTTATTTTCTGAACAATTAGTCACGCGTGTATCCGGCGCAGGCAGGTCGCGCGCTGCTCGCGCTACCACATACGATTTATTTTATTACGAAATGTTATTTCGATAACCATAATTCTATTAAAAAATAATAAAGAATATATCATTTGTTAATAATAATTTATAAATCAGATATTTTTGCGTGGATAAATGTGTAATTGTATTTTGAAATTTTGGTGCCTGATAATTACTTTTTAACAACCCATCGATAAATTTAGACAGTAATAATTCGTATAATTATTGTTAGGATGAGAAAGTAATGAACCAGTAATAAATTTAAATTAAGTTTTTGGTGTTGTTTTGCTCGAAATGTGAGTCAATTAGTTGATAAGCAGTGTGAAACTTTATGATTTTATTGTGTGTACAAAGTTATAGTGACAAAGTTATAAATGTGACAAATCTCATTGGATTTCTAATACAATTTTGTAAGTATATAGTAATTTAAGATTGATATTTTTTTAAAGAAAAAATATGAATAAAAATTGACCACTAACAATTAAAAGAAGAAGAAGTAAACAAAAATTGTTGTACCTCTTTATTAGCATACTAAGGTCGTAAATTGGTCGTTTGGTTAAATGTTTTTAAGGTGTTTGAGCTGTTTGTAATGGGGTTAAGGATAAATGAGTTAACAAGTCCATGAGGAAAATGTGCGGTTGTTAATGCAAGTTCTAATTAAAATTTGCTTCTTGTGGATTTATAAATTAGCTATATTTTCAAAATGAAAGGGGATAGGGCTTTGAGACCTAATACGTAATTCAAAGGCTCATATACAATAACATAGTATAACATTATTTATGAATACAAGATATTTTATTTTAAGTGAACGTAAGCATAAGTAAAAGTAGTATTGACTGATTATATCACTTCTAAATGCACTATAGTCATGTTCTCACTGATGCATATGAATCACATTGCATATGCAATATGGCTTACATCAACTGTGAAATAGTGACACAGTGTTTGCACTTGTTCTTTATTCTTCTTTAATTTAAGGTTCTTGGACGATTTTGATGGAGCCCTTTCCAACCCTCTCTGTCCTGTACCAATATCTTGACCCCCTGATACTACACGACGTAATTAGTATATTAAAAGTCCTTGGTAATTATAAAACAATCTAATTTATAGAAAAAGGAACTGTGTTCCATTTTCTAGTATCTCAATAAAATTTCTTATAAATGGAATAATTTTAAATTCCTAAAATAAGAAAAAAAAACTTGTTTGTAATGTAATATTGTTTAAGAAACTTGCATGCTTTTTTCCTGTTTTGAGTTGAAAGTAAAAATGTGATGATATCGCAACATGTGCGGATGAATGTGGATCGCCTACGTACCGCGTCAAGCAGCGGGTTTATTTAGTCTGACTGTACCATGCTGCTCGTTAGGGTTGTACAGCCTTGTAACTACGATATTTGTCGGACATATGAAGCATCTTACGTTTTCAGAATTACGTGAAGAATAGGTTTGATGATGCGCATTTTAGAACAATATTGGTTAAAACACCTATATTGGTTAAAACTCGCAATAAAAGATCCCGATTTTTAAGTATTCCTACAGATAATGGACTCCGACCTGGTAATGATAATGATAATGATTATAATGGTCCCCGACCTAATTATCATTACTGTGAGTGCCCTTTACATTGGTTTTTAATATGTTTGATCGTGTTAAAATATTTAAAGTTTCAAATAACATAAAGTCTTTAGATCCCAACCGGATTAAACTTTTAAAAATAGAACCATTACTGTCTTATAGCTAAAACCATACCTTTGATAGTTTTATCGCATAATTATTAAACGAAATAGGTACGCCGCGCGCCAACTTATTTGATCCCAATTTTCATTTTGTAAACACGGTGGTGGTAGCCCTAGGCACGGCCTCGATGCGGCGGCGTGGGAGGCGCCCTTTCTCACCAGAGTGCGCCCACATCGTTCTTACCTCGTCTTATATCATGTACTGAACACCATTAATTTGTCTTATCATTCATAAACAACACCTTTCCGGTATGGTCAAACGAAAACAGATGAATAAAAAATGAAATACGAGAATTACCTAATAAAAAAATAGTAGTGAATCATTGGCTTGTAATAAAGTGTCCATTATCGATGATTTAACCACTCATTTGTTGTTTACTATGACTATTAACTGATTCAACATCTGATGTCATTAAATCATTAAGTTATTTGATTTAAATGATATGTAATACTAATTTATATCCATGTATTTAGCGTATCTCGGCATACATTTATTAACATATGTAATTTCTGTATTGTTGCAGATAAATCGAATCTAAATAGATAAACGAATCGACCACAAAATGCTTAAGCAACGATCTAGTGTAGTATTTGTGTGGGCGTGCCTGCTGGCGGCGTGCTGGGCGCAGCGGGCGGAGCAACTCCTGGCCCAGAATCCGTGCTCCAGCAAGACGATATGCAGCGACTGTATACGAACCGCCTTCTGTGCGTGGTGCTTCGCCCCCGAGTTCAATGGCCCGCGGTGCTTCAACCCGGCGGTTGAGGGCGGCACGGCCGGCTGCGATGAAGCATACATATTCAACCCCGACAACCAACGCACTCTCGATCCTATGTTTAACAAAGAATTGACTAGAGGTATGTCACAGTGTCAAATATGTACACAAATTCTGACAGACGACTTAGATAATGTTCAAATATAGAAAAAAAATGTTGAACCTTTTTTGACTGAACAATAGGCCACACCTTGCTGTCTGACACCGCACGCTATCCTTATCGCTATGACAGCAGTTTCCCTTTTGGATTGACAGTTAAATTAATGGGGCACCTACTCATAATATTGTCTTTTAGACTTGCGTATTGTAATTTACCGTTACGAATATCCATTTTTGTTAATTTTTGTAAATAATCTATTTTAAATACATTTTATTGTTCGAAAAAATAAATTTTGATGTTCTCTTAGTAATGAGAGAAAAATAACTATGAATGTTGCCTAACAGCTAGAGGCCGAATCGGGGCGGGTATGGAGTCTTCGTTCTACGAGGAGTCTTACAGCAGCAGCAGCACCAGCATCAAGGGCGGCAGCGGCTACACGGCCGGAGGGGGCGCGGCATCCGGCGAGAATCTAGTGCAAATCAAACCACAACGAGTTAATATGAAATTAAGAATGAGTATGTAAACTTTCTACTCGATACAATTTGTCTTTTCTTTAGCCTTCTTTTGTTTCTTAGTCTTTTTTTGAAAAAAATCAATAAATATTTGTCTTGTCCATAGATCAGATGGAGAAGATGTCGTTCTCGTACGCCCAGGCGCAGGACTACCCGGTGGACTTATACTATCTTATGGACCTTAGTAGATCTATGAAGAACGACAAGGACAAGCTGAGTACCCTCGGCAGCCTTCTCTCCAGTACCATGAGGAATATAACCTCAAACTTTAGGATCGGCTTTGGATCCTTCGTCGATAAGCTTGTCATGCCCTACGTGTCAACTGTACCTAAAAAGTAAGTTGGGTAATTACGTAATAATTTGACGATTATGTTTATGTTTAATGTTTCAAAAATACAATTTATAATATTAAATGTAACGAGGTAATGCAAAAACAATCCTACAGCGCAATGAACTATGGTTTTCGTGCAGTTATTATCAGCGGTACGGAATTTTCGAAAAAAAAATCACCAATTTCGCATTTATGTTTATCAAATCACATCATTTACACTTTCGAAATTATAAAATTTGGGTAAATTAGGTATTTATTAAACAAACATACTTGTTTAGTCATTTTATTACTAAATATGATAGAAAATTTAACACAATTTCAAAGTACAAGTCTAACATTGAACAATTTTAATTAATTAAAAGATAACATTGTAGAAATTTCAAGATTCGACTCCTTAAACGTTGTTCTTCGGTCTGTTACGACAACATTGTATATGCTGAAGAAGCGTTCAGCGTTGCATTTGAACGTTGCATTTCAAAGTTGCATTTGACAGCCAACAATATGTCCTTTACATGGGGTTTTCATTTATATTATTAGACCGAAGAATTAACCTATGAAAGTGCGCATACCCATCAATTAGCTCATTTTGAGGAGGTCCTTGGAAAAAAGAACAAAACCATACATTTCGCATTTATTCGCATTTATGCGTAATTTACGCATTTATTCACATCTATTTCGTAAATACGAAATTTCCGTACCCCTCGTTATTATTAATTTGATGTACCGCATATGGTTATATGTGTGGTAAATGATAAATATCGAGTAGCTTTATATGGCTTTGTAAGGTGAATAAGAAATATTTTTTACAACAATATGTGAAATATTCGGAATTGCTAATATTAAAAGTTTTGTTTCAGTTTGATCACCCCGTGTGACGGCTGCGCGGCGCCCTACGGCTTCAAGAATCAAATGTCACTTAGCAATGACACTGATTTCTTTGATGTAAGTTTTATTATATCTATACTAATATTATAAAGAGAGAAACTTTGTATTTTTGTTTGTATTGAAATAACTCAAAAACTACTCGGCCGATTTTAAAAATTCTTTCACCATTCGGAAGCTATATTATCCCCGAGTAACATAGGCTATATTATTTAATTCCACGCGCACGAAGTCCCGCACAACAGCTAGTTTTAAACAATTTAGTTAATTAGTTCAGTTGCGTGTACCGTAACTGTTAAGGTAATTGCCAACATTTAATGTGAACATAGTTTTACCAATTGAACGAATGTCGATCGTCTGATTTAGAAATAAGGTACATTTTTCTTTGTAGAAATGTACATGGACTTATCTAATAATATTACAGGTGATCTCATGTTTGTGCAATTTATCTTTTCTACTATGAATATCTATTTTTTTTAATAGAAAGCAGTTGCCGGTGCTGATGTGTCGGGTAACCTGGACTCTCCCGAAGGTGGTTTCGACGCGATCATGCAGGCGATCGTCTGCCAGCGGGATATCGGATGGAGAGAGAAAGCGCGTCGTTTACTCGTGTTTTCAACTGACGCTGGCTTCCATTACGCTGGTGATGGAAAGGTAAGACAAGATAAAAAAATGTTATTTTTATAATTTATGATAAAAAAGTACACAAACTTGTGTAGTACTTTTGCAAAAATATATGATTACCTTCACTGTTTTAAATATCACAGAATAGAATATGTTTTGGTAGGTTTATTATATCTCAGAGCCCTAGTGATTGAAATAGTTTAAAATGTCCTCAAATCATAAGCAGATTTAATTAAAAAGATAAGAAACACAATATAATATTCGAGGCGTGAACTCCGCTGTCTTATCATTTTACTTGGTAATGATGTAAGATATTACATATCTATACTAATATTATAAAGAGAGAAACTTTGTATTTTTGATTTTTTGTATTTTTGTATGTATTGAAATAACTCAAGAACTACTGGGCCGATTTCAAAAATTCTTTCACCATTAGAAAGCTATATTATCCCCGAGTAACATCGGCTATATTATTGATTTCCACGCGGACGAAGTCGCGTACAACAGCTAGTATGTTTATATACTAGATACATACATGTAAATATACTTTTAAAGTCAAATATTAGTTTCTAAGATAACTTATAGGTTTATAAATAAGGTTGTCAAGTCATTTTGTTTTTGTTGGATAAAATATGTATTTTTTGTTACAGCTCGGTGGAATTGTGCAACCAAATGATGGTGAATGTCATATGGCAAATAACTCATACACACATTCGACCATACAAGATTATCCCAGTATTTCACAAATTAATCTCAAGGTAAGTACTTTTTTAATTATATAGACAAGTTACAATTTTTTTGGCTAATGACGGGATGATGGGTTACATTTCTACGGCAGTTTATTTTAAAATAAAAATATATTGTTAACATTGAATAATCATGGTGAAGCAAAACATCGTGATGCACATATCGCTGAAGAAATTTAAAGATATATGTGCCGTCGGCCTGTTGTGGCCCAGCACAGTTAACTATGGCCTAGTCACCCCTTAGGGGGTACGGTGTGCGCCCCGAGAGTGGGGACGAGAGAGCTGGTGATGATGATGAAGATTTTTTAGGTGAAGGAGCACGGCATCAATGTGATCTTCGCGGTGACGGGGGAGCAGTTCAAAGTGTACGAGCAGCTCAGCAAGAGCATACAGGGCTCCAGCAGCGGCGTCCTCAGCGAGGACTCCGACAACGTTGTAGAATTAGTTCGCGAACAGTACAATGTAAGTAACAATACATTTAATAAAAAAATACGTGTAAATTGTGTGTAAATTAGTGTGCACTTTATAAATGAGAAAGTTACGATGCATGTTTGAAGGTATCTCCGAAACAGTTTGATGGATTTTGGTCAAATTTGGTAGTTTAGGACACAGTGTGGAAGAACACGTAGGCTACTGTTGTTTAGTTCCGCGCAGAGTCGCGGGCGGTAACTAGGAAAGTGATAAAACTTTAGGGAAAAAACCAAAAACCTAATTAATTTCTAGGATTTCCTTATTTCCGTTCTAATCATCATGTGTCTTTCAAGGGAATTTTACTGATTTTTTTATTGTAGAAAATAACATCGACTGTGGAGATGAAACATACATCGAGTGACGCTGTACAGCTGGTCTACTACTCCTCCTGCCTCGGTCCCAAGGGCAATCTAAAGAAGACCAACAAATGTGACGGATTAAAGGCTAGTCATATTCTATTATAGATCTGTTGAATTTAATTACATGTACAGTCCAACATTGTGAAGTGAGAGTCCAAGGGAATGCGATATTTGTCTTCTTTATAGAGAGTTCTCTAATCCGAGATTCTCTCTTATGGAGGTACCTCGTCTGGACCAGAGAGTGACTCGCTTATAGAGGTTTGTCGCTTATCCAGGTTTGACTGTAATAAAAACGATTTAAAAAAAAATCATGCACGGTTGTATAAAGTTTTGTTACGACATAATTATAGAATTTACTATTGAGCATTACTTTAAAATTCCTTACGCGTAATCTATTTGTTATTTAGCTCTTTGTTTCCTATTAATGATAAATATAAAGACTATTTATTCAAATATTCATTGATTGTATTGTCTTTTTTAGTATTATACAGTTCTTCACTAGAGTTGCACAGTGTTATAATATTGTTTAAAATATTGTCTATATATTGTAGGTGGGTGATGTTGTGGAGTTCACCGCCGAGATAACATTGAAGGAGTGTCCCAAGGACCCGAGCAAGTGGAAGGAGACATTCACCATCTACCCCGTGGGCATGTCTGAGAGCCTCACCGTTGAACTGGAGATGTTGTGCGACTGCCCCTGCGAACATCCTGGACACCATGTAAGTGTACCTTAAATTTATTAAATATATTTTATAGATGAACAATAAGTGTTATAGCCCCGTCTGTAGCGATCGCCAGACCTTCGTTAAAGTATAAAACTTGGAAGTTTCTCTGTTTACGT
>QDHC01000144.1:823600-905765 GCA_013186455.1 Papilio dardanus tibullus | reverse complement strand
GATGCGTAATTTTTTTTGGATTCTAATGACGTAATAAAAATTTTTTTCAATGGGTGTCGGTTACTACGTACTTGTTTTCTAGCGTCGTTATATTGTTTTTTTTTGTTGTTGATTAAACTTCATTAAGAAAAGTCTTTCACGGAGTTTATTGTATAATTAAATTGTTTGTTTTCGTTGTAGGTGATATCGGGTCCTTTCTGCGAGTGCGACAACTTCACGTGCGACATGAACAAGGGTGAGCTGTGCTCGGGGCGCGAGCGCGGCGAGTGCGTGTGCGGCAAGTGCGCCTGCAAGCCGGACTACACCGGCCCCGCCTGCCAGTGTCCGCTCGACGAGACGCCCTGTCTAGCGCCCAGTTAGTACACACACACACACACACACACACACACACACAAACTTCATAGAAAAAGTCGTTTAGTAGATATGGGGCTCAGAATAAGTGACACCGATGAGCCGGAGTCCGACACACCGGATGTATAGCTCCTATGTCTGATGGTGCTTAAAGTCATTTTTCCCTCTATTAAAAAAATCATAGCTAAATTTAAGGAATTTTTGACTGACACTGAAGAAGAGACCGGGGTGGGATGACCCACAACCAGGATATATTCCATGTTGATCTTTTACCCTCCGGCTTCATTAGACTGGGTCCTCAATAAAATCGGAAATTTTGCTTTGGTGTAAGTCTGTTTTTATCGCGAACTAGGTCTAATGATACCTTAGGGTTACATTCTGTAGAGTTTCCTCTAGTTTTGTAATCTGATCGTAGCCCTATGGCTTTATTAAACCAAGTTCGCGCAAAAAACGGAGATTTTGCTACGACGTAAAGCCGTTTTTTCGTGACATCGATCTAATGTAGCCTTAGGATGATTTATTTGTGGAAGCTTATATAAAATCCATGTTGTTGTAGACGGTAAGAGCTGCAGCGGGCACGGGCACTGCGCGTGCGGGCAGTGCGTGTGCGACGCGGACGAGGACCGGCACTACACCGGCATCTACTGCGAGAAGAGCCCTGTTAGTACATCTACATAATAATATGAAATTATAGAAATTTATTGACGGATACAATGTACTAAAGATGGATACAGTCAAACCGGTATAAGGGAGAACACTCTAGAAGCGAGAGTAATGCTCTGGTCTCGACGAGCTGCCTCTATAAGCGGGAAATTCGGATTACAGAGAAACCAAACTACAGAGAAGCGAAACAAATATCGCGGTCCCGTAGACTCTCCATAATCCAGTTTCGACTGTAGATGTCAATTAATATTTTCTTGTTTTCGTATTTGTTTTATTTTTAAATAAAGCGTGAAAATTAATATTGGTTTTTGTTTCAGGCGTTGCCCAGGAAATGCTTGGACTTCCAAGAATGTGTCCTCTGTCAAGTGCACAAGCGAGGCAGACTATACAACCCTGACGAGCCGAAAGAGTGTGGCAAATGTGATTTGGAACCTGTTATTGAAGAGGGCAGAATTGAAGGTAGTTGATAAATAATATCCCTTTCCTTTTCTCTAGTTAAAAAAAAATGTGAACTATTTATCTTAACTAATGTATTTATTTATTTATTTAAATAATAACGAAACTAAGAGAAAAAGTTTGTATTTTTATATATATCGAAATAACTTAACTGGGCCGATTTCAAAAAATCTTTCACCGTTAAAAAGCTACATTATCCCCGAGTAACATAGGCTATAACATTTAATTCCGCGCGGATAAAGTCGCGAACAACAGCTAGTTGTAACCCTACGGCTTCATTAGACCGATGTCACGCAAAAAACGGCCTTATGCCGAAGCAAAATCTGCGTTTTTATGGCGAACTCGGTCTAATGAAGCCATAAGGTTGAAGGTAGTTTCTTATAAAGTAATGTTTTCAGCGAATCAATCAGTGAACGAGAACTTGTGTAACTACTACGACGACGAGCACTGCCTCTACGTGTACGTGTACTCGTACAACGACACCGAGCATCTGCATATACGCGCGCAGAAGGAGAAAGTCTGCCCAAAGAAGGTATGCAATTATTTTTTATATTAAAAAATGGGACCAAATGACACGCACTACCCTTGCAAATGAAAAAAAAACAGGAGTTATCGGTGAACTAAAAACATACAGACTAAAAGAACCTTCTCCTTTTAGGAAGTCAGTTAAACAGAAAAGAAAATACCTTATCATATGAACTATTTCAAGATAATCATATGCAATTACTAATATGGTATCTGAGTATTTGATCTTTTACTGCAAAAATGTACGTGAATGCGACTTTGAAAGTAATCTGACGACTATTTTGTTTCCTTTCACTTTTAATAATTAAAATGAGTGAAATTTATAGATACTTTCGCTGTATATGTATTGCACATACAATTGAATTGTTTTTTTTTTCATTTAATATATTTGTATGATAATAATATAATGTATGCACCAGGTGTCTATCCTGGGCATCGTGCTGGGCGTGATCGCGGCCATCGTGCTGGTGGGTCTGGCGCTGCTGATGCTGTGGAAGATGGTCACCACCATACACGACCGTCGCGAGTTCGCGCGCTTCGAGAAGGAGCGCATGATGGCAAAGTGGGACACGGTAATAACCAAACACTTAATTTACATTTAAATGACTCCCTTAGAATAATTAGCGACTTTACGTGTGGTTTACAACCAGCCTCGGCTTTATTGGACCGAGTTCGCGATAAAAACAGATTACGAAATAAAATCTTTGTTATTATCGCGGACGCGGTCTGGTGAAGCCTAGGCATAAATGAAAAACAATATTTGAATTTGGATTGTTTCTTATTGAATAACTTTCTATTCAATAATCGTGTTAGGACTAGTTAAAGAAAAGTAACAAATAGGTTTGAGAAAATTAATTTAATATTAATTTTATTTGACAGGGCGAGAACCCGATTTACAAGCAGGCGACATCGACCTTCAAAAATCCTACATACGCGGGAAAATAAAGATCTGTCAGTTCTGTTTGTGACAGAAAACTTGATTGAAATCTCTGTAATTATCTCATCAGTAGTAAGCATTTGAAATATATACCAACCAACAGTATTTGCTAAAAAAAATATATTTTTTAGTAATTTTTAGATGTTCTATAAAATGCCTTAAAATTGTGCCTTTTATAATACTTGCATTGTACAGCCGGCTACAGACGTTAGTTTTTTAACTGTACAATTTTAACTGTGCAGCTAAAACTGGCGAACACACGTCAATTTGAACTGCGCAGTCCAACTCTACAGTTCTCAGTGTTGCCTACACACGTCAGTTTTAACTGCGCAATGGAACTTTACAATTAAAACTCAGCGTCTGTAGCTGGCTTAATATTTTATACAATAGATTTTTTGTATCAATTTTTATATTTTCTCAAGAAATGCTTTATAATGTCATACGATGTTTTCTGTACGCTTTTGTACTTATGTGTGAATGTTTGTATGTACTTAGTGGGTAGTTTGCAAATTAGACTTTATGTAGTACCAGAATACCCCACATAGTTGCTAATATATAACTATAGGATGCTTTTTGAGGTTATGTGGAAATATTTTGATATATATACTTGCAACACTGCCAATAAAAACAATCTCTTCAAAATGTTTAATGTGGCAACACATTATCTATGGTCAACTCTTAGTTTTGTGTTTTTTAGGCCATAAAATCTCAAAAAAAAAGTTTTATTTCTTAACTTTATTTTACAATACAGGTTTTTAAGTAAATGATATTTTTCTTATAATATTTATAGCAATAATTCAGATTAGTGAGACTTTAAAATGTTATAAAAGACTTCCAAAAATACGATAATTTTAAACAATGCAAAATAATCTTTTGATAATCAACGTGCCTTGAAAAATAGTAGTTTTATGTAATACATGAATAAAAGAAAAATATACTAAAATTGATTCAATATGTGAGAATTTTGATCACTGCTTGTGCCTTTTCTTATAACAGTAATATTTAGTGCCATTAATGATATAATTATACTAGAGTGTTTATTTATTTTAATTAATCCTATCGGAAACTAAGTTTTTAAGTAACATTATTTCTAATCATTAATTTAAGTTAATTAAAACTAATAGGTAATTATTTTTAAGTTACAATTCTGTTTTGAATATCATTTTTTATTAGTATTTTTTCATATACATAAATATAACAATATATTTTACATCTGACAACTTTGTATATATGTTTTGATTTATAATTGTGGTCTTATATGGTAATAAATAAAAGTTAACGTTATAAATGTATTTTATTTACCTGAATTAAGTAGCAAGTTCCCCATTCAGAGTCTCACTGGTCACTATGGGAAATTGTTGGTGTAGATTTCTTGGACGACACACACTAAGGGACCACTTAATGACTCTGTGCAGTGAAGCCTTGTTCACATTAGGATAGTATTTTAGTTGAGTAGCAAGTAGCAAGTATCCGAACAAAGGATTTAATAATCTATTCTACTAAAATGTTGCTGTTCGGACACGTTTAGATAAATTACTACCCTAGTGCGTTGATTTAGGCTTAAAACGAGTCCGAACAGTAGTAAATCCTTTGTTCGGATAAATGCTTCTTGCTACTCGTCTAAAATACTATCCTGGTGCGAACAAGGCTTAAGAGATCGATGAAGTTTACAACGACGTGACTCGAGTGATTACAAAATGTTGCGCGTTCATGTACAATTTTATATGATACTAGCGACCCGCCCCGGCTACGCACGGGTGCAATACTAAATACACTACAGAAAAACTGTAAACGTTGTATATAACATAATAATTGCACCCGTACGAAGCCGGAGCGGGTCGCTAGTTATACATATAAACCTTCCTTATGAATCACTATCTATTTTAAAAAAAACGCATCAAAATCCGTTGCGTAGTTTTAAAGATTCAAGCATATATAGTGACAAACATAAAAAAAGCGTTATTGTTTTATACTATGTAAGGATAAGGATAAAGAAGTATTGAATTAGCAAAACAATAGCAAGACGTTAACGATAATTAATTGAGTAATTGAATGTTTAACTACTATCTATAAAGTAATAATAAAGCTAGTAATCATTCAGTGTATAATTGCTTTTTCGAAAGATTCGATCTCGCAATGATTGTATGCACTGCACTCATATTTCGACAATGGATTCTTTCATTTTGATCGATGGTTTATTGGCAATCAGAATCTTTGAAATCTTGATTTCAAATCCTGGATAGATTTAAATATTAAAGTGTCCTAATTGTTAATTACGTCTACTTTGGGTGCATAACGTAAAACTTTGTACTTATCTGCAGTCAAACCGAGAGTCATTCTCTGGTCCTGACGACCAACCTCCAAAAGCGAGAAACTGGGATTAGAGAGAAACCTCTATAAGCGAGACAAATTATGCGGTCCCTTGGAATCTCATTTATCCATGTTTGACTGTATATAGTTTTGGTTTA
The DNA here is from genome assembly GCA_013186455.1 of Papilio dardanus tibullus. Taxonomy (NCBI): domain Eukaryota; kingdom Metazoa; phylum Arthropoda; class Insecta; order Lepidoptera; family Papilionidae; genus Papilio; species Papilio dardanus. Next base: position 900,365 of record QDHC01000144.1, on the reverse strand, counting down.
CAAGTATAAATCTAACGACTGTTTATTTTGCGATTGAAAACGAATACACATTTTGTATTCTCTCCCTTGTTAGAAATGTCAACATTTGTAGATATTTGTAGGAAATTCTTGTTGTACTTCGCTAGTCTTCGTTTATTTTGATAAGATAGGAGAAGTATAGTATCTAGTATGAAATTCCGCTGCTAGATTACTTTAAACTCATTGTTACCTCTTTCACAATTGGAACTATTGAACAAAAAAAATAATTTTGTTACACGATTTTTGACGTTGGATATTCTAACAAGATGCTCTATAATTAACCATCCCTATAATGTGTTTTATTTATCTGTGTGATACTAGAGCGCATTGCTGATATTGATACAATATTCTAGCAAATGTTAATAGTCGTCAGTTACCGGCAATATCAGGAATTCAGGAACAACGTCAAGTGGAAATTCTCCTGAAATTCAATTTCCGTGCGGGGACATATAAAATATGTAACGGTTTATCGTTGCGACAGTTTATATGAGAAATCGTTTACAGCTTCGTCATTATGTAATAATCATCAACATTTTAAATTTATTTTTAGTTAATTTAGTTAACTGATTCATTTTTTTACTGATTTTGTTTGCTGGAACAATTACTAAAAAACATAATCAAGCTATCTACGATTCATAAATGATTATGTAGTTAATTAAGTGAAATGATTGTTTTAAATCTTTTAACGTATTGGGTAAAAGTTTAAAAAAGTAAAAAATATAGTTTATTATTAATATTAATTTAGTTTAATATAATAGTTTATTTAAAAAATACAATAATTTTAATGTCTCATATACACCATTCCATGTAAGTTTTAAGCTTGTGCTACGAGTAGGACATGGTATGCACAGCCACTTGTTAACATTCTTTAATAATTACAAAAAAATAAAATTAAATTAAAAAGTATAAACTCAAAACAAAATGTAAAATGAAAACTTAGTTAAAACTTAAAAAAATATATTTTATTGAGAACCTTTTTCTTGTTCTATTGTGTTAGTTATTACTCTTGTATTCACAAAAAATGTTACATACAAATATTCGACAAGGCATACATAGTTGGGGTGAGGCGACGCTTGACGTGGCCCGGCTGGACCGCGAGATTAGACCTGCCTGTACAATTTCGTCGGTATTCAATACTGTGCCTACTCTTCTATGAATTTCTATTTCTGGCAAGCTCCGGGAATTTGTGTCGGATTCTGGAATAACGTTTAAAAGTTTTTTTCAATTTTAATTGAAACGAATAATACTTACAACATAATTATAACAGGTGATTATTATTTTCTCTCTTTCTCCTTTCAAATTTTGTAAGACCCAATAGTGAGAATTAATTATTAAAAAAATGCTTTTACTGTATAGTTTTTAAAATATATTTACAACAATTTGTATCTTTTAGGCGATTTTTTAAATAAAATATCTGCACTATACAATGCATGTAAACACAAATTGCTGGTGTTTATGCAGTAGTTTGCATATTCTCGTCAGGCCCGGCTCGTGGCCCGTGGCAGTAAATTGCGAAGCTATCTGCCGGTTGTAATTTGGCTGAGTTTCAGGTGTCACATTTCAAACTATCGATATTGTATTGCCCATTATGAATTGACATTGTGTTTCCAATATAATACTGTATTGTGAACCCATCATAATGGTGAATTGACACTTAATTGATAGATGGGAAAGCTTTGCTAAATAGGAATTGCATCAACATGTTTAAAAAAAACCGCCTTCCAAAACAAAAAAAAAAACATATTTAAATAAAAAGCATAAAAAAACTAAAAAGTACAAAATAACGTAGTATAGAATAAATTAATTTTATACACCTCTTATGCAAACCATTCAGACCTTTAATATTAATAAAATACTATTATTTGTGAGCTATATCTATTTATTGATAGGTTTGAGGTCGGAGCCAAGCAAAATATAATAGGGATACATAACACCTACGAGTACATGCGCTGTGAGTTAGGTTTGTTTACGTTGGCTAATCTCTAGTATACAAATTGTATTACAGTAAGTAAGCTGTATATAATAGTACGTTTTATTTTGTTTAAGGCTTGGCTCCGCCTTCAAACCTATCAATAAATAGATATAGCTCACGAATAATAGTATTTTATTAATATTAAAGGTCTGAATGGTTTGCATAAGAGGTGTATAAAATTAATTTATTCTATACTACGTTATTTTGTACTTTTTAGTTTTTTTATGCTTTTTATTTAAATATGTTTTTTTTTTGGTTTTGGAAGGCGGTTTTTTTAAACGCAGTTTTTTTTTATTTTATTTTAAGCTTTTTAGTGTCTTTAATAGGCTGTTCTGTAAACTACAGTAGAATTTTTCTATCACACCATATACATTATAACATTACGTTGTGTTTTATTCTGTTAATATATGAAATAAATAGTTTATTTTAAAAATTATAACTACGAAATGTGAAACAAACAAATTAAAGCTATTTAATACGAGTACTAGTTGTTGCGGGAGACTTCGTCAGCGCAGTTATTTATAACAAAATACTTAATATGTACTCCATATTGCTGCCATCCTTATCTGATTGGCCTACAAGACAACAATTATTATTATCTTAATTTAATTATACACAATAGTCAAGAAAGATATGTCGTGTAAATACTATTACAACAAACATATTATAGGCCAAGATCCCGCGACGTTTTTATCTTCGTAATAGTATAAAACCTGCAAGTTTCCCTGTTTACGTGCCCTGTATAGATAGAGATAACCGCCGGGTACGGAGTCTGGGTAGCGGTTGCTTTCGGAGATATCAGCCAGGAAAGTTGGAAAAATTACCTTAACCTTACTTACGTTAAAGTATAAAGGTCTATTTTTATATATGTTGTTACTGAGAATTTTAGAAGTCTCCTCCTCCATTGACGGACACTTTGGACGGTTGCTTCCCTGAGCCAGACACGCAAAACTCTAATTATGATAAGCGCCTACTAAAAATAAAGAGCACACGAATAATAAAACACGGAAGTCTGAATTTTAACTAATTTAACTATAAAAACAAAACCAGTAATTTCCAAAGTATTTTTAGTTGTTTTATCAATCATAATAACTCTATTTTATACTAATTAAAATTATATTTTATTGAAATTTTACCGCCATCTGTAAGAAAGTTATAAAACCAAAAATATACGTAAGTTACGGTAAATGCGATAAATTCAGTCATTATTAATAATTACCAAAACTAATTTTGAGTAGTATTGAAAGTGATAAATCTATCATTGTGGCGGCCGTTGTGACTCTGTGGTACTTAACGTCTGCAGACGCGTCCGACTCCTATGCAATTGTTAAACAAAAAAAAAAGATTTAATTGCATCGATACGAACGTAAATTTCTAGTATAGATCAAACCTATTTAGACATAGATAATGACAAATATAAAAAAAAATGACAAGACGAAATTATTTTCATGTTTATAGAGATAGAAGTATTATTTGGTGTTACGATGGAAGATAATTTGGAAGATAAATATTATTCTCTGACGAAACTTTGAATAGATGTAAAACTTTTTTAAAAGTAAGAAAAAAACATAATCTTAAATATAAAGACATTATTTTTCCGAGTAACATAGGCTATGTTATTGAATTCCACGCGGACGAAGTCGCGCACAACAGCTAGTCACAGATAAACCTGAATTTTAAGTCTACTTCTAGGAACTATTAAAACGATTGAAAACTAAATTAAAATCACGATTACCGTAACATGTATGATAAGAATGATAAATTTGACAATTCATTCGACATTTTAGTAAGGATGCGTTGTGTATAATCGGTTAGAATACATTTCGATTTTCGATACTAGTTTAGATAGAACTTGATATCGTTTATTAAGGGACTATTGTTTTTTACTTATAAAACAAAAAACGAAATAGTTTTTTCCTGTTTCTCTTTCATTCATCAAAACGTAATAAAGAATAAATTTTAAATAAAAAATCAAGGTGTATACAGAAAAATACAAAATTTGAAATTAATGTACTGTTTTTAATAACAGTTATTGTCACTATCTATGATAACAATTTTATTCAAAATAAATATTAACACCTAAATTATAATATTACGTTATTTTGTTATTTTAATTTTATTACAATATCGATTTTCGAAACTTCTTAATTGATCGTTATTCCCATAAGTTTCTTCACTATGTGTCAATTTCAAACTTGTTAGAGATGGGCATAATATGTCACTTTAGAGAAAAGAGTGATTATATATATATTTTCGTCTTGGCGATATATATAAACCATTTTATCAGTAGGTCCACTAAACATTTTAAAATAAACTTAAAAAAATAAGACCATTTACAATTTAACAAGGGTTTTTAAATGGTTTGCTATACATCATTACGTTTTAGGTGACATTCATATATAAGGCTCAAATTATCTACATTGTTATTTAGTGCCTGTAGCACTGCCATAGCTGCAGTTAGTATGCGAATATGTTTGCCTACGGCCTTCCGTGCCGATATGATATATATTTTTAAAAAATATATATATTTTTTAACTCACTTGCCCACTTCCCATCTCTAAAACTTATCATCTTTAAACGGAAAAGCGCCGGTCCCTGCGTAGACTTAAGTAAGTACGGACTACTGAATACAGTAAGATATTTTTTTTATTTAGACACGTGTATTTCGAGTTCTATTTATCAAGCTGAGATGAAATTTGGTAGTGTACATTTTTGTAATATGAAGAAACTAAAAAAGGTCACGTTGTGTGTATTTTTGTTATTTACTTACGTAAACAGCGAAGTATGTCCAGATAATATTACATAACTCGGACTAAACACTACTTTTTTTGCGATTTTCATTGACAAATCAACCTTGAAAAAATTTTTAAGCGACCCGATTTAGGACTGAGTGCGACAATATGTGTGTAAACACGTAATTAGCACTTATTAGTATTTACTTAGGAGCCGTCGATTTCTGGTTTTATAACTTTCTAACAGATGGCGGTAAAAGTGCAATAAAATATGATTTTTAATTTACTTAAAATAGATTTATTATATTGATAAAACATATAGAAATAAATTGGAAATTAATGATTGATTTTTTACTTTATATTACAGTTACTTTTACGTAAAATGTTTGTAGTTATCTTATAAAATGGTTTTACGTATCTTTGCTAATTATTTCCTGTAGGAGATCAGGTTTGGCGTGTCAGTCTGAGGAAAGCAACCTTCCAAAGTCTTCGTCAATGGAGGAGGAGACTTCTAAAATTATCCCGAACAACATATATGAAAATAGAGCTTTATACTTTAACGTAAATGAGGTCCCATTTTTTCCAACTTTGCAAACTGATATCTCCCAAACCAACCGCAGCCAGAACTCCATAGTCCGTGGTTATCTTTATCTGTATAGTACACGTAAACAGAGAAACTTCCAAGTTTTATACTTTAACGAAGGTCTGGCGATCGCTACAGACGGGGCTATTACATCTTCTGTTGCATTTTCGAACGCGCTTAGTTTGTTTTAATTATGTAATATCTTCTAAACAATTGGTCAGAATCTTATACTGTAAAGGACAATTATAATCTACGTTTAATACTCTAACGCAAAATCATATTTATTTGGATAAGGATTCATACCGAATACGAAATAATACCGTCGTAACTTGCAAAATGCGTTTTAATTGATTTTTTTTGAGAAAAAAAATATTATTGTGCTACAATCATAGATTATAGATAAATGCCACCAAAGACAACTATGTAGCCAATTTCACTATGTATTGATCGCACATTATAGTTTTTATGTAGGTCTTATAGTTTAGGCTGTATACGGCAAGAAAACACTTGTCTCGCTCAATTTGGAACGTTTTTGTAATTTTTCACGTTCCGCGTGGTTTAAAACCTTCATATCTTCTAAAGTATTGGTCAAAATAATTACCTTCAAAGGTCAACTATAATCTGCATTAAATTTTCTTGATGTTAAACATATTTATTTGGATAAGGATTCATAGGGAATTCTAATAATAGCGTCCAAAGTCGAGTAAAATTTTCTTATGAAAAAATGTTTTTTATGAGAAAACCATAGAAGATAGATATATGCCATCGCGGACTTTAAATTAGCACATTTAAAGAGCTACGATCTGGTAATACCCAAATTTTCATAGGACCTATAGTTTACGCTACGTAAGCCGAGAAAGCAAAAAAGTCCCATTTTTTTTTCATGTTTATTAAAAATAACTCAAAAACTACTAAATAGTTTTTTTTAAACGTAATTATGGGACCAAATGGCAGCTATTTTGCATCGAGCAAAAAAAGAATCACGTAAATCGGTTCAGAACTTGCTGCTCCACGTCCGAACATACATAAAAAAAAAACTCATTGACTTGATAACCTCCTTCTGTTGGAAGTCGGTTAAAAAGGAGTTATACTATAAAGGATTCGTTTTCATTCGTCAAATTCTGGGTTGCAATTGAACATGACAATGCATGTTGCCCGGGAAATGCATGTAGCACGCCATAACTGGAACAAATTATTCCACAATACTTGATAAAATATGTATCAGAATTTGGCATTCCGGTTAAATGTTGGCGTTTGAAAACTATACGAGTACAAACGTAACCTATAAATGTAATAAAATCGTTTATTGAAATAGAGCAGCAGTAGCATTGGTAAGCACCGAGGCTCCGCAGGTGGCTGGGCGATGCCGGCAGGAGCCGGCGAGGGCGCGGCGGGCGCGGCAGTGCACCCGCGAACAGAGCTCGTGCATCACGCTCCCGCCAAAACTGAAAAAAGCGCGCCAAAACGCACCCGACAACAAATTACTCACAAATTTTGAATTAAAACTTTCACAGACACATACAAGGTAAGTACTATTACAAAATTGTAATATGAATACTATTAGAATATTTAATTAGACATTAATTTAGAATATTTTTAATCAAACTATCATTAGGGCTAAGTTTTAATTAAATTTGCAAAACAATAATACTGAAGTATTTCAGAATTTTTGCCATTCGACTTTTAATTAAAACTACCAAGTAGGCACTTCTATTGCGTTTAAAAAAAACATATTTTTTCTATTTGTCAGCCGGTTTTCGTACAAGTGGGTTACGTACTGGTACGCGGGAGTTCTGGATAATTAATTAGAGGAGATTTGCATACCGTGGAAATTTATTACGCGTGCTTACACTAGTTGAACATAACATTTATATTGCTGCGGTGTAAGAAGTTATTTCGAATGTGCTGAAAAGGTTACTGGGTTATATGTTTATTATGATTCTGGAAATTAACAATGAATTAAAATAAACATATGAAAACATATTACAAGCTATGTATTATGGACAGATATTTACGTATTTATGTAACATTTTCCATTATGTATATTTATTTACTTGTATTCCTATAGGTCACTTGGCCTTGGGGAAGTCCTATGTTCAGTACTAGGGAAATGCTGATGATGATGGTGATGACGATGATGATTGGTCATTTGATCGATAAAGCAACCCCTGTTTAACTATTATATACAGTTAGAGCTAAATGAAAATAGAATGAATGTAAGAGTTTTAATGAGCGATGGCTAAGTGAATAATTAGCAAGTCAACAACTCTAGACATCTCTTTCATAGCGCACGGGTTATTGAGTAAGTTTGCGCTTAAACTTAAACAAAATCAAGTTAAAAGTATAAAATACTACATTTACATTTACAACTTGTCGCTCTACACTACTTCTCCGAATTAGATACACTAAAAGTCCAAACAAAGAACGCAGAACTATCTTTCGGTATCCTACATCAATCAAAACGATGTGTGTAGAGCTGCCAGATATAGAATTAATAAGCCTGTATCGGGAAATGAATTCAAACTTGAGGTGTACTTTAAAATTAAGGCGGAAGTCCTAAAGGAAGTATAAAAGCTCTCACGTATTGTATCCCCGTGATATCAGAGTTGTATAGATTCTGTTTACAAAAGGTTGTCATATTTCAATACCTTGTTTCCTGTTTGCAACGTTATCCCTTATTGTTACCTGCATGAACATTTTCTTTTTTAATGATTTGTGCTACATTCTACAAAATCATAGCAGTGATCAATTTATCCGAGAAAAATGAAATGAAAACAGTCTCTATCTAAAGGTCGTAAGGTATATATTCCTGTGAATGTCCTTTCTTTTTTCTTTGGAATCTCACGTACTTATATAAAAGTGTCAACACCTTTTCATAAATTATTTTTATAAGAGTAGAAAGATCGATTGATCGGGATTCAATAAAATATTCAAATAACACGCTAAAGCATGAGCGGAATGCTTTTTGCATAATTTGTTTTGTTGACATGTAGGGTTGTTAAAACGTATGACATAACAATATTTAATAATAAAAAAACCTTAATTAAATTAATTTCAGAGGAAAATAAACTTTTTATTATTACATTTAGAACATTGACGCACGCAGCTGGGTTCAATCCTTTAATATTACTTTGCCCTAGGAGTTTGTCGGGGGATATCTTTAGTTACACTTTTTGTGTGGGAGAGACGATCTGAAGTAAGCGATCTCTTCAATAACCTAAGAAAGAAGCCCCAACTTCCTCGTTTTGATTAAATAATGAATTTTTATTATTTTATTTAAAGTATTAATAAAAATGCTAGATACCACCTGAAAAGAGTCCCGGACGCAACCCTGCAGGGCTCCGGGTTAGCGGGCAACTCTTAATAATTTATGCAATTATGGATAAACATCCAGTAGTCGGTCTGCGAGCTGCATTTAATATGACTACATAGTTATTATCACAATTTAACTTAAAACATTATTAGAGGTTATTGCTACTTTAATTTACAGTTTAATTTTTGCATACTTCGCAAACTTATATTCACTTTAGTTCACTAACTAAAGCCTTGTACGCACTAGGATAGTATTTTAGTCGAGTAGCAAGCAGCAAGTATCCGAACAAAGGATTTACTAATCTATTCTACTAAAATGTTGCTGTTCGGACACGTTTAGTTATTACATTACTTCCCTAGTGCGTAGGTTTAGGCTTAAACGAGTCCGAACAGTAGTAAATCCCTTGTTCGGATAAATGCTACTTGCTACTAAACTAAAATACTATCCTGGTGCGAACAAGGCATAAGCGTAAAATCATTACTATGATTTTGCCTACTTATACAAATTCTTATGCAATTTATAGTTTGTTCTTATTTTAATAGTTTATTTGTTGTTTTATAATTGTTTAAAGTCAAATAATTATAAAGGAATTGTAGTTAAGATTATAAGCAGTGAGAAATAATATCCAACAGTAATAATAAATAGTAAGTTATAATTATTGCCGGTTGCCGGCTCCAAACGCAGCTGTAGAGTTAAATTGCTTGCGTACCTAACTACTGCAACTTTTCGCCCCCAACAAACTAAGTACTACTTGATGAAAATTTAATTGTGTAAGGCTCGAAGCGGTAACAATGTAATAAACTCATTGCCCCCTTCATTTCAATTACTTGGTGAAAATGATTGACCCAGATTTATATTTGTACGCGTCGACTCAATGGTCATTCGAATTCATTCAAAAATGTTGAATTGTTGTATAGATACTATACGTTTTTAATTTAAAACTATATATCTACACTTCTATTGATTGCTATAGAGTTATAAATATAAAACTAACTTTTTAATGAGATCTTGTGGCATTCAAAAACATATTATGATAGCCTACATGTGGCGGAAAAAGTGTTTGGGGACCAGTGATTTGTATGAATATAAAATGTGAGGTTTTGATGTGTATAATTTTTCTGATGTAACGTGTGGATATACAAACTCCATCGCCATCTCTCGGGAGAAGTCAAACATTTTGTTCGTATGTTATTCGTATCACACATTTCGCACGCCTCATGTATATTTTCTTTTAAAATCCATTTTCTTGCAAACTGTTGTTTGAATTTATGTCCGGTTTACTCAAATTGTTCTTTAAAATACCTAAGAATAATAGAAGTCTCGACTTGCTTCGTCATCATTCTGAAAATTGTTTTATTCACCACATTTTTTTTACATAAAATTACATACAATGTATTAAGAATAATCTTTTACATAATTGTCCACAACAATAATTCTTCAGGAAAATTAGATATTTTTCATTTTATCATGTGGAGAATGGACGTCAGCTCTAAACGAAAAAAAAACTAGAAAAAAGTTAGATTGCAAATGCACGGCATAGTCGTGACTGTGACGTGTGGTTTCATTTTCTACGACACAATATGTCTGCTCTTGATTAGTGTGTCAGTTAACCGCATCATACTATTTGCATACTTGATAGCTAGCTTAAGGAAAATTACTGCCATTCAATTGACATAACTGTTGTTGGTTATAATTAAACCAAACTAGAAAGCCGATTTTTAATTGTGATAACATTTTTTTTAATTAGGTACAAAACTCTGAAAACTATTTTTATATTTTCATTGGTGCAGGTTGCTCTCCGTCATCAATAATTGGTTCACAATATCTAAGTTGCCGTTGTATTTGTTGTAATTATATATAGTCATTTTAATAACAATTGACAATTAATTAATAAACAATTTTTGATATTGAATATATCAAGTATTGTATTTACGAGTACAATCATTTATCAATCAAATATTAACCGTAATTAATTTTAACATATTAAAAACAAGTTTTAAGTAATTAACAATTCACTCACATAATGCCTTCGGAATATTCCTTTGAATAAGATAATCTATTGTATAAACTATTAAATAACAAGCAGTTTCTTGAGTAAAAGATCTTAATCAAGCAGAGTATTTCGTGGGATAACCTTTGTACTCGTAATACCCAAAGCCAATTTCGATATAAGTATCAGTGGCGTGGGGTGAAAAAAAGAAAGGTAAAGCCGGACCAAAAAAACGTCTAACGCGTGAATTTTCACAATGTCATATCTTGTCAAAAATAAATTACATTCCTTAAATTAGTGTGTGTTAGTTCACCTTTCCAAAACTACGGCGAAATGTTTTGTATGGACTATGTTGTTTCCGTTGCGTTGTTTACAGTTTATAACGTCTATAATCAATTTTAATATCGGGGCGAGCCCGTCCACCGTTAATGATATATTTTTTAGTTTCGAAAGATTGTTTTGAGAACGAAGTTAACTAATTTTATAGGTAATCTGTAAAACAACAACCTATTTGTACTAATTCCGCCATTTCTCACCTAACAGTCTAGCCTACGTGAAACAAAAAGAAACAAACAAACAAACCTTTACGATGAAAGAAACACAATATACTTCTTAAACACAACACTTAGCAAATAAAATATCACTATTTCACTGTTTAAGCTTCCGTGAGACATTATTATTAGTAAATATACACTCACGTTATTAAGATCCTTACGGTTGCAAATACGCGCGTAGTAACAATAAAAAACAATCGTATGACCGGCCTGCATGTCGCAAAACAATGCTATGATTGGTCGAAAACTTCACGCAAAAGTAAACCTTAACACACAAGAAATAAGCATTAGAAGCCGTAAGAATTCGGCTTATTTCGAAGTGGAAAGCTTCAAGCCAAACTCTTAACTACCAACAAATAAGGTGTTATATCGTAGAGGTCGTATCGTAGGTTGCCAATGTGTATCCGTTAGGAATTTTTTACATTTTAATAATTTAAAGTCCCAATATTTAGACCGAGTTCCCCCGCCTCCTACTACCTCGGCACGCGTATTACGATTGTAAAATGATGACCCGTTATTGCGTGTTTTGTAACGCATATTAAAGTATGTTTTGTATAAAACCCGCAATGTAACTAAATCTCTTGCAATACTTAGACAACGTAGAATAGTAGTTTTATAAATTAGTATCTGAAAAGGTAAGCCGAAGGGAAGCCGGTAGGAATCGTGTTGTATGGACGCTTCGCTACTGATAAGTATACTCATGCCGAACTACTACATAACCTTACTATTAATGTTTATTTAATATTGAATTGATTTAATTAAAAAGATATGGAAGTTCGTTGTTCAAATTATAACGAAGTATTTCTACGTAAAGACCCTTTTAATTGTGTTTTGTCTTTGCAGACTGAACAAACTAAATCCCTTGTCGAACTTTGATTCTTTATCATAATATTCTGCTTTTATTCTTAACAATTGTTTTTTATAAATTAAACAATTTAAATAAAAGGCACTTCAAAACTTATCTCTGAATGTATTCATCGGGGAAGAACTAAGAACTAAGTTATTTTAATTAATAAATTGTAATTTTTATTAGTTACGTTTCATGTTTTAGAAATATAGTCTTTATATAAAATATTATAAGAGAGTTACGTGCTAAATTCTCAGTGAAACTGTAATATTTCTCCGTAATAGTGAAATAAAGATGAGCCGCGGCGGCGGCGCGGCGACGGTGGGACTTAGATGATATTCTCCCTGTCTTATAGATTTTTTTTATCTTTTTGTTACTTTATAAAAATAAACTAACAGAAGAGACAACACTGACATTACCGTAGACTAATAAAATAAAAATGAAGAACAAATAAATTATAACTTGGCTTGTTACGATCATAATTCTATCGTAGCAAGTTTGTAGTAGTTTCGTAGCGTTATCGTAGCTGGAAAATATATATATTAACTATAGTTATTTAAACTAAAATTTAATTTATTTTACGTCTTTTCACAGGCTAAGTGCAAAAGTCCCTATTTTTCTGACATTCGAACGTTCAGTACCTCTACGATATATTTCGTGAAGTTTTGAAGACGTGAAGTGTTTTAGCAATGTCAGGAAGAGGCAAAAAAAACAAAACGAACAATTAAACAAACAAAGCAAAAAATCCAGGAACTGAAATACAAGATCTAAATCTGTATTCCATTATTAAAGAAAAAAGAAATGACGTTGATCTGTATTCCATTATTAAAGAAAAAAGGAATGACGTTGATTATTCACGGGTTTGATCAAAGGGCAGATTAAGTCGAAGGTTGTAATGGGTGGACAGCTATGTTTTGATTAAATTTGATTTTTCTTCTACAAAAGGTGTTCGATTTTATCTCTAATGACTTTTCGTTATGGTCATTGCAAAATTGTTGAGGCTATTAACAACCTATTCATACGTTTTCAAAAATTATTTCTCGTTTGCGACATTTCTATGGATCTAAGTTGGTAAAGTTAAATCAAAATGATTATCAATTTTCTGAAATCTTTTACCTGAATAATCGTGTACTGGAGAATTACCCAAAGTACATTCGCTACGAAGCGATTCTATAGCAAACATAAAAAATGTATGCAACGATGCAACTGACAATGAAGTTCCATATTTCACACGTGACAATCACATGACTTATCGAATGTCCTTGTCGGTTCGATACATTTTTGTCGCTTCAATCAGCGATATTGCGAATCGAAAAGTACTTTGGGTAGTAGCCCCCCTGGATTAAATGGCTGGTGCACAATAAATTTCTATCTATATTAATTTAATTCGTTAATAAAATTGTAATTAATGATCCTTGAAGTATAGCGTAGAATAATGAAACTCATAAAAAAGATTTTATGGTCTATTTGAAAGACTTTACTTTTTATTTAACTGGTCTTGCCCTTCGCAATTATATTACAAAGAACAAAATAACGGCAGATAGTTAAAAATTAAACAATAAAAAATGTACCATAAAGTTATTTTTTATAATTTTCTTCAACATGAAAGATTCAAAAAAATAAAATATAAATATTTATAGGTTTAAATTCTCTATAAAACCATAGTTAGTGGGGACTCGTAATCAGCAATAAGTAGACCAACCCTATTCAAATGGCAAAGACCAAATAAAATAAATAAGTATGCTCCTAAAACAAATGTTTCGAGAATTCATGTTGATAGAGGGCGCCGCGATCGACAGTGATCGATTATCATAGCTTAGAACTATTTACGTTAGTTCACAATTCCGATAATGGCTAACTTTCTTAGTTTTTTTTTATTTCAAAGTTAGAAGTTATTGCAACTACTTAGAATATTTCTTTGAAAAGAACATAACGAGACCTTTTACTTAAAAAGTTATGCTTACAATTCTATAAATAAGCTAAAACAACTTTTCCTTTAAAACTTGCCAAGGAACTTAAAATAAATACTCGGTGAGTACTAACATTTTATAAATATCCGAAGACGGGGGAGATATTAGAGAATTCCCAATTTTGTAAAAATATTCCAAATATTTATTGTGATGAACTTGATCGTCCTTTCTGGCCAAAGGATAATTAAACATTCTTGCTCTTTGTTGTTATATTAAATAACTCTAAAGAGAATAACTTTAGAATTGTTAAATCGTAATTACAACATACCCAAAACCCAAAGCGGTAGGCAGAATCTGGAGCTTGCTTGTGCACCCATGTAATGACGTGTGCGGGGCCAATAACGTATTTTTGTCTGTGGTCTCAAAACAAAAGAAAAGTAATTATTAACAAAGTTTTGTGTACGTGATAATAACTTTGATACGTGATAGAGAATTAATAAATAAAAGCTCCACAGAACTTTCCCTTCTTACGGAAAAGTAGTTTTTGAACTGTACAATAATTATTAATTATATTTATCATTGCGACAAACATTGTGAGGTCGTAACTACTTATGGGCAAAATGTTTATTGCAAAATAGAAGGTTTAATAGTCTTAAATGCAACGTTACAAAAACATTTTTACACCTTACAGGGAATCTCGGAAAACTCATATCTTACGTTTCTAGAGTTAGCTGAACATATCTATAAAAATGTTAACTAAGTTTAACATGGAATGGAAGGTTACTTTATAAACTCCATAAAACGTTTCTAAGTTCAATATAACTAGAGATTAAGGACTAACTAGTTAAATTCTTTTACACTAAAAACTGTAATATATCAAAAATATGTTAAAGAAATATACAATATATTTTAGTAACACTGAACAAATAAACACTAGATATTAATAGCCCGCATTGTGATGTGTACCATTTGGTGGTGTCGGTGCTGCTTGCGTCAAATGTATTGCGAATTTTGATATATTTAAGATGTGGTAATTCGAAATAATAAATCATTACAATAGTTATTTTGATGATAATATAATGATTTAACGAAAGATAATGGTTTGGTAGAGAATGTTATCATTTCACTTTAGTAAATACTTTAGTTTACATTTTTTTCATATAAATACACAACTCTTTGCGCTATAGTTATGAGCACATGGTGAACCTTCCAACGAGCTTTTCCCAGAGTGAATTGGAACCTCTATTCAGTATGTATTAATAATTCTTAGCTGGTGCTTGTAGTACACAGAGAGAATGAAAGAAATGAAAAGGAACTGTTGAAGTAGACTAAGTGACGAACTCGCAACACCTTGCAACATTTATAAACTAACACGTACACTTTCTAACATTGAACCACTACGTCAACTATAATAGTTATATTATTACCTCCTCCCCGTATACTAAGGATAGGTAACGCATCTGCAGTTGCAGATGTCTATGGGCAGCGGTCACTTCGCTATTTCAGCGAATCCAGGTGGCCGCTTGCTAGTTTGCCACTTAATAATATAAAATAATAATAATAATAAACATCTAAACCTATGCACAGAAGATAAAAAGTTTCATAACATCAAATTAAAAATATGCTATTAAAAGAACATAAAATCAACGTAGAATTTACAATGAAAATACGCGGCTTCTACAAAAACAAGACATTTTGTTCATTTTAAATCAATTTCAGCTTGTTCTCCGTTGTAATTAAAACAGATCGCAAATTAATCAAATAACCAATAAAAAGGGGCAAAAAACGTAAATGGAATGTATCTACAATGTCCGTTATTTTTCCAATAAAAACGTATTCAAATTGATTCGTCGAAATAATACCATTTTCCTCAACTACCAGTTTGTGTAGAAATTGAAAACATTTTAAAACCAATATTTGTTCCTTTTCTTCTACAAAACATAAAGAAATATACAGTTAGTACATTTTTTGATTGTGGCAAAGTGTAATATAATGTAATTTATACCTATTTTCATTTATTATAGACATTTTCCTAGCTAATAACATTCAATATAAAATATATTCAATATAAAATATATTGAATGTATTTTTAAAAAGTTTAGCTCCAAAAGTAATAGGTAACGAATACTGGAGAACTAATCAACGGTAAGGTATAAAGAACCCGTTTTACGATCGCTACGTTTTTGTTTTCTACGCAACTTCAGAAAATTGTCGATAAATAGTTTTATTATCCTACCTACTTACCCCAGATATTTAAGTGTGTAGAAATAAAAGTTACGGTAATTCACTAGAGTAAATTAATATGTAAGTTAAAAGAAAACCCGTTCAAATATGATTCCTTTTGATTAAGCATTCTCTACCTCTTTAAGCGCTAATTAAAAAACGCCATTAAGTCATAAAACCTACATGCCTCTACGTATCCTTTGTTGTACTAAAAAATCACAGGATGGGGAGTAAAACTTAGAGCACTACTATTTTGATATATTTCTTCTATGTATCCGCATTGAATAAATAAAGGCTTAAACAAATAAAAGCGGATAAACATTTTTACGAACAACATAAAAGATTCCATTACCTACAGTAAACTTTAAAGGTAAATACGAGGCTTTAAAGAGGCCAGTTTGAAAGCACACTGTCCCCCACTCAACCCGCAGATTGATGACTGACGCCCTTTGTGTTCACCTCTTTTACTATAAAATATATTTAGTCGGGAAAAGAAAGCCTTTTTTTCCCGCTGTAATTTTTACTTTTATAAAATAAAAAATGCATCTTAGTCAAGACAAGGATGTAAGCGCACTCGGACAAAGTGTTCGTCATAACATGACACGCTCTGATTGACTAAGTCGCAAAGCGTTTCCTTCTAAAATGTAACATTTCTGAGGATTTAAAGCCTGCCAAGTTTCCTTTGCGTTTTCTTAGAGTGCGTATGAGTTAGTACTAACTAGATCATACGTTCCCCTTTATTAATACTTAAACTTTAATTATTTTTTTTACAAATATAGCGGAGTATCTATACATCAGTTTTACTACATTTTAATTCCTTTGTGTTTGTCTTGGCTATTGTCTGACAGTGTATTTGGTTTATAGGCTAAAAGTCACGTTCGCTTTTAACATACAACGGTTTTTTTACAATAAATATCAAAGCCCTTGTAACTTCTGGTATCAAAATTAGTGGAAATAGGCTTGAACAAAACGACGTAGCACATTGAAAGAAATAAACAAGACTTGCATCCTGCGTCTTGCTTCCTGGGATATGAAACTTTTTAGGTCGACGCTTCCTTACATTGTGCTTCATGAATTTCTATTGCCGAAACTCACGTATATGAGAATAAGACAGCTTAGGAGAATGAACAGGATAATAGCATGTTTTATACGTGTATTTCAGTAGTGGAAACGGGTAGGAAGTGTATATTAAGCTTTAGGATTCGAGACTTGTAAATAGAGAGCTAAACAAACACACGGCTGTTTCAATGTAAAGTGATATATCGTGAGGCGAGGAACGTTTACTATGAATCGGACCGACACGATATCTATCTAAATTGCGACCAACTAACATGATTTAGGTCACGATACTATAATAGCGAAGAATTTAGTACAAATGTACAATTGTTTTAACTACGATTAACAACCTACGCATAAAGTCAATTAAGTTAGCTGAAATAAATCAGAATACACAAAAGGAGTAAAATTATAAAAGCCATGTAAATAATTCTCGTTAAAAATACTATACCACAAATCGTGTCAGTTTTGTAAAATGAAACTTATAAATAAAATATGCAGAAAAAATATATTTTAAGTTGCACAAGAATAAAAACATGTTAGAAAAAAAGAAGCTCAGGAACATGCGACTAGATGAGAAAAATTATAATCCTGAACAATAAAAACGGTGGCTCCCGTGAGCTTTTGTGTTCAGGCACCGTGTCTTTACGTGCATGCACTGTAAGACCGTTTTTCCACTGGCCAGACTAGCTGCAGGCCTTTAGTACATCCCTCTTAATTGTTACTACGGACGCGCAATGGCATCCTCGCTCGTGGAAATAGTACAGCGACACGCACAGTTGGTACTGGTGGAAAAGTGACCTCACGTAGTACTTGTACCGTGCTCGTAGCTTTTGTTGCGAACAAAACCTGCAGGCGCGCGAAATAGATGTGTGCTTGCATTTATTGAAACATATTGAAACGAGAAATAGGAAACAATATCGGTTCATTTATTTAAAAAAATGCATAATTTATTGTAGTAGTTTTTATGGAGAAAGCATTGCCGTCGAAAAAGGATTCCTTGATAACTTTCAACAAAGAATAAAAGGATGAACATAACCTAGCAGAAAATAACTTAACTAAACAACTAGTTATAGCTACCTAAGTACTTAAAAACGTAAAAGTTATTTGAATGTTCTAGAAACATAAGTAAGTATTAACAAATTATAAAGCAAGTATTTGTAAGCTTTTGAAATATTAGAAACATTTTACTTTTGTTAAGTGACAAAACACGATCTAGACAAAAGAGCCTTTCCTTGAAAATTTGTCTTTTATATTGTTTACGGGGCTTCAAAGGCGTTAGTACAAATGGCAGCCTATTTTACGTTGAACGGAAAGGTATTGTAACAGTTTATTTTTGTCCTGTTATCGCGATCCTGTTATTTTACTAATAACTTTCATATTTCGCTGATTTTAAATTAATTTTCTAAATACTATTTGTTTCACCATAATCCATTATCTCCAAAAGAGGGAGAAAACAGATATTCAAGTAATATTCTATCCGTTGGCTAGTTTTTGGATAAAATATTAATAGAAACATAATAAAAGTAGTAAAAGCTCCGTCGTCGGTTGCGTGCATTGAAATAGTTTATTCGGCCAAGATTAACACTAATCATTCTATAATAGTAGTTGAATACCACCTCTATTTTCGTAATTGACGACGATACCTTGCTGAAACATAAATAATTAGTTAATCATGCACTTTTTAAATGAAATTTCCTTATGAATATTATTTCAAAATTAATTATCATTGAATGTAATCATCAGGTATGGATATTCTGAATTTATAAGTAGTTAAATTGCTTAACTGTCGGATTGAATACATCGTAGGCCGTTTTATCTACGTTCATTGTCGCGGTTCATATATTATGTACACTTTCATCACACTACGATGTCCCACAGGATTATTGTTTCACAAAAGGAGATAGCTATTATATTAAAGTGATTACAGATACAGATTGATACAGATTGCTTTTGTATATCAGAATATACAAAAGCAATCTGAATTTAATTTTGATACTTATTAAACTTGATCAAATATCAACTGTCAAATTAACTAAAACTTAACCTTAGCTTGTTAATGTCAGAGTTATTAAAATCACAGCCCTTATTCCACTTTATGGTTCGGCAAGACTACTTTCAGCCTTTAGATCGGCTATCGATCACTCCCTTATTAATCATCTGACCCTTCAATCCATCTCTTGACGCCACCTACCTTTATTTATTTACCCTCCACATTCATATGTGAAGTTCTTTTCACATGCGATTCTTCGTGATTAATTTTGTCTCTTACTCTATCACAGATGCTAAAAATGATAAGTATTAAATCATGATAAAATATAGAACACTAAACTTGTACACACTTCTGTAGATCGCGTGTTGTGAGCTATTTTACCCGTCCAAGATTTACGGTAATCATTCTATTATATCAAATAAATACAGCCCTTGACCTGATGTCGTGGAGCATTTAGAATAATTATCAAGTCGCCAGCGTTAACAGATACCCGCCATTGCACCGGGGAATAGTTTGTATACAGAATTTATAGTCGTTATCTAGCTAGTTTACTTGAGTGTGAAATACATGAATGAAAAGAAATATTAACGACATGGCAAATATATTTTCAATTTTAGTTCACAGAATATTAAAAAAGATTTTCTTTGGCAGGGCTCATCCACAAGATCGCCACGGCAGCCTTCAAGCAGTCATCTCCAAGCAGAAACATGGTAAGTAAATGTGACAGTTACTTATCTGTGACTTAAAACTTTCAGTCAGGAATTGAAAACAATCATGATTTAGTGCTGAAATCGAAAGATGGAGTTACTGGACATACACAATTACATTTTCTAGACTACGGGCAGTAATTAGGGTACTAATGAAGTGTTGTTGATTTAGAAAAAGCAATATGTAAGTAGACCACAATATAAAAGTATTGTTGCCTAAAATTTATTTCGGTGTAAAATGTAAATGGTGCGGCGCGACACAAATTGCTTATTTCTTAATGGCCGTAGTTAATGACTTGCGAGTTTGAATCAAAGCGAAGCTCTTTTGTGAAGAATTACACATTGGAAAAATATAGAAAGCTGGAATAACCGGCCCATGTAGGTTTTTTAGTATTTACTCTTTTGCTTTTATGTTATTTCTATTTCTAACAAACGTATATATTTAAGTTATTTGTTAGTAACTTTGTCCCTATATATGCTTGAATCTTTAAAATGCAACGGATTTTGATGCGGTTTTTTTTAATAGATAGAGTGATTCATAAGGAAGGTTTATAAAACATTCACAATATAGTAGAGTAACGCTTATAATTTGGAGCTTTTTAATATGATGTCGTAAATTTACACATTTTTAGCGCCTACATTGCAAACGCTTCAGTATTTAGTATAAGCATTATACCGATTTGCACCCGAGCGAAGCCGGCGCGGGTCACTAGTTAAAATTAAATTAGCAATACATAAATATAGGTAATGTTACTCAGTGATAAAATAAACTATATGTTAAAACAATAGTTTGAACAAAAACAAAGAAAATAGGATAATTTACAAACATATTTATCCGTTGTAGTAACTTCATGACAAGGGTCAGTTTGCATTCGCGATAAGCATAATGACTTTAAAGTAATCATGTGTTTTAAATAGCTGCATTTATGCTGTATCAAATCCGGTACTAGATATGGCCATAGGTCACGCTACAACTATACTTCATACTTACGCCCTGTCTATAGTTATCAGCTTATAGTGACTATGGGTACCTGAAAATAAATAATAACTATCAGGTAATCTATATTTCTTTAATCAATAATCGTGTAGTGGAAACGCATTATTAGCTTAATTACAATAATTACGATTAAATAAATATGTTTTATATTTTTTTTACTTGTTAAACAGTTGGAATGTGATTAAAGTCTTTATTAAAACGTCTACAGTGTTAACTCCATGTCACCGTGAAACATTTTAAAATGCTAAATGTGTTCGCTGACCTAAAAACTCGTACAGCAGCGTTTGCGGAGCCGTACTGACAAAAGGAGTGTCATATTTTATGTAAGTCCCATCACAGGATACAGGATGTGTTCCCTCGGGCGCAATACCCTGTTCCCAGGAAAACGCAAAAGTTGCTCATTCGAGATTGATTTCTTTTTTACTATTTTAGATTTTTATACTACAGCATTTTAGAAGGAAAACTTACTTACATCCATCAAGTATTTCAAATAAAGTTTATGTATTTTTTTTATCGTTATTAAGAAAATGGAAAGTGTTATAACGCCATTCCTTCAAATTGCTCTATATTTTTCGATTTTTTTTCTTCTATACTGACGCGCTTAAGTACCGTTTATATTATCCAACATGAAATTGAGGAGGTCACATTTCTCATAGGTATTGAATATTCATAGGTAAAGCCTAAACCAAGGTAACGTATGCAACGTGTCAAGAATTTAAATTTTATACTAAAGAAAATGCATAAAAGCCCTTGACTTTTTAGACTGTAACATGACGGGGGTTATATTTTTATATGGGCTATAAAATCGTGTTATTAAGTTTTATATGATTTTGTTTTCAGCTTGTTAATAACTAATAACACATGTGGTTACAACAATATGTGGGTTACAGTTATTAGACTTTTTAATTTGTAGCGATTTTAATTTTATATTGTAGTAGTTCGACTCGGGATGGGGTTATTTTCCGCAACTCCACGACTAGGGCGTATTTTGCGCGACTTCACACATATCTTTAAATTTCTTCGCCGATTGTAACAGTTTTAACAAACCCTAATATAAACTACGGTTACGTTATAGGGTTCAATAGTATGAGTATTCGTGTAGCTTTGGCTTTGTTTGTTTGGATTATGTTCGTATATTTCTGATATTTAAAATACACGTACATTTCTATTTCAGTACATCGCTCTAGTTCCTTGTTTTTCTTTATCTGTAAAGCTCACAGACAAATTGCTAACAAAATAACTGAATGAGTTTTATAACTGTGAATTGGCATAACATAATCAAGTTACTAATCTTTGAGACATTTAATAAGGGTGAGTTGCATCAACTAGCTATAACCATAACCGAGGTCGCGAGGCTGGTCAAAGTTACGGTTACGCATATTTTCGTTGCATCATTTTGACTATGGTTAAATTGACGTCATAATTAACGCTAACTCTAACCGCTCAATTTTGGGCGGTTACTGTAAAAGTAATGGTTAGATTCTGTCAGTATATGTCAACTGTCAGTTCTACACTACAAAATAAGCTATTTAAATCTACAATAATATTATAAAGAGAGAGACTTTGTATTTTTGTATGTATTGAAATAACTCAAGAACTACTGGGCATATATAAAGAATTCTTTCATCATTAGAACCATCAGACAATAATAATGGGTCTAAATATATTAGAGTACATACAGTACAGTGTATAATAATATTGCTGGTTTATTATTGTTTACAGAAACAATGCTATAACACCAGAACAGCAAGTACTAATGACTCTAGGGTTCTATGCATCTGGATCTTTCCAACTTTGTATTGGTGACGCTGCAGGTGTTCATAAATCTAGTGTATGCCGAACAATACACCGAGTGAGCAGGGCAATCGCTGGACTTCGATCGGAGTGGATATCTATGCCTCAAAGTAGACAATCCATGGAACAAGAGGCTAGAAAGTTTTATGCAATTAGTGCATTTCCAAAAATAATAGGCGCTATTGACTGCACGCATATATGTATAACATCTCCAGGCGGAAGTGATGCTGAAGCAGTCATTGTTGCAATGGCTGTACTTCATAATATTTGTAGGAAAGCTAGAAACCCTATGCCATATTCCACATGGCATGAAGACGACTTGACTGCCTCAGATGAAGAGGAGTTATTTAGTTCATCTTTATCAGAGAATGATGAAAACAACAGAACTTTCTTAATTAATAATTATTTTCGTAGTACATAGTTAAAAATAAAGACAGAGTTTGAAATTATTATTTTTGTAATTTTGCACGTAAAATATCTATTTCTAAATTTATCTTCATTAGCTCTAATTTATGCTTTTCTTCATTGTGGCGCATTTTTTCCAACGGCATTGAATTCCCCCTCAATGATATGCCAAAGTCTTTCCTTTTGCTTTGTATTTACACTCTTCTTACACATTAAAATATCTTTATATTTCTCTACAATTGCCTGTAGGCGATTAACTTCATCTTTACTAAAGTTTCCACTTCTGTCTCTGCAATCAAATTACCATTATGCAAGTAGTCTGTGGTACTTTCCTATACACCCAGTATAGGAAAGTACCACAGATTTCTAGAACTTACTTTGTATTGAAGAGAAATGTTTCACGAGGGTTTGCCATATTTTTTTAATAAAATCCACCGGCGAAACTTTATTATTTAAATTATTTTATTGACAACGAATGACATATTAATTCAAAGTTTGTCAATTTCTTGACACTCAAATAAAAGTGTTCCCGTTGTAAAAAAATTACCCGTGTAAATCTCTGGGAGAAAAATCCCTTTTATCACTTGTAACCCTTTTAACTTTAACTTTAACATTAGATGTATCGGTGCAACGCTTTTCAGATTTTGTTAAAATTACTGTGTATGTCACCGTTATAATTAACTGTAAACATAGCTTTAACCGGTGATATGATGCAACTCACCCTAAGTTAATTGTAGAGTCCGTATTGTGACTGCTCTAGTTATGAATAAGTAATAATTTCAAAATGTATATATGATGAGTGTCCATTGGTCAACTATGTAGGTACGTAGTTGCTAATTGCGGTTCCTATTTAATTACTTTTTCTCGACAAATTGTTATTTTCATACGTTCTAAGGCGAGTTAAGAAGAAATAACTTCAAAGTTAGTTTACTTTGTTACTTTTTAAACATCTTTTGTGTCCTATATTTTAGAAAGTGAATTATCTTCGCAAGGACACGAACAACGGCCTTATAAAGCCTCGCTCCTTTGTTGTTTATCAAAGAGAAAATGTATGTAATCAATCAACGGCAAAATGAAGGCACCTTCTAATGAAATTTGGCGTGAAAATTTTAATTTGGTTTGATTTAATAAAATATTTACTTTAAATATCTTATCTATATCTATACTTAATATTATAATGAGAGACACTTTGTATGTTTGTATTGAAATATCTCAAGAACTACTGGCCGATTTCAAAAATTCTTTCACCATTAAAAAGCTATGTTATTTCCGAATACCATAGTCTATATTATTTAATTCCATGCGGACGAAGTCGCGCACAACAGCTATTACTTTATAAATTAATCATCAATTTTTGTAAAGAATTGAGGAACACATTGCTCTACACGTCTTTCGTCAGTAGAAATTTACAGTAACATGGATAGTGCTTAGAATTTATTATACCTAGTTAACTAGAGTACCTATGTGTGTAGGTACGTAATCTACAACTAAATTGTGTGCATTATCTTAATCCTTGAATTATTCCACGCGATACAACATGTACTAAACAAGCTCGCTCATTGTTTGTGTAGATTGTATTAGAGATTGTTATAGATAATACGATTCTATAAAAATATAAACTAAACCGAGATAATTAGTTTTTTTTAAAATGAAATATTGTGTAACTAACTTGTTTTTTTTTGTTCAAAACGTTTGTCGAAACACGATAAAAAGTTACGACTTATGTAGATAGATTTTGAAAATTGGATAAAATAAGAATAATAACTAGTCCTCCTAATTATACTGAATTAAAAATAACTGATAATTAAGTAAAATATCTTTCAATAATCTCGTCCAAATTTAAAAATCAAATAGGTCATCTAAAATCTTTTAATCGCCTTATTTTAATGAAAAGTTAAAGCTCTCGTTCCGCAGACGTAGGAGTTATTTTTATATTTAATACGTTTTCATTTCACAAGCCATAACTAAATATAATAAAAAATGTGCAAATGTTGTATTTACTTTGCATTTAAGCTGACAGGGGACGGCTTTTAAAATCTACCATATTTCGTAGGAAACCTAAGCCTTGTTCGAAAGTTTTATTTTTGGCTTCGGTAAAATACGTTAGTAAAAATTCGCGAACCGCACAAATATAAGTTTTATATTTCGGATCAGGTTTACTACTTCGCCAAGTTCAATGGGATTTCAAAAATCTAAATTATGAGAATTATACAAAATACAAGGTGAATTTGCAACTAGTATTTAATTGCTAATATGTAAAGTGTAACTTTGCATTGTCACGATACTAACATAAAAAAGATTTATCACATTAAAGCCTCAGGTGAAAATCTATTTTCCGTAAGGCGTTTGCGAGCGAATTGCATGACAACGTAACATTCTCAACATTATTCTCATAGAATTGCTATAGAATTTAAACCAATGGAACGTATCGGCAAAAACCATTAATATGCATTCAGTTCTAATAGTCAGGCATAAGAAATATGCGATTGGTGTTGAAAATTGTAAGATCAATAAGCGTTTTGAAGTTACTAGATACGATAGTATCATCCTAAATAGAGAATAGAGTCGTCAGATTAAAAAGTTGAGACGTACATTCGACTACCGTGATTCAATATAAGTGTCTTAATCATAGCATAACTAAATGTGATACTTTCAAGATTCCTTTCTTCGTGTTCCATTAGTTTTAGGTGAGCAAATGACATAGCACCTGGGGCGCTCTTGTTTTCTGTAAATGTAAGTAATCAATCAACGGTAAGTAACTATAATAGATTAAATAAGTAACGAACAGTAGCGAATTTCTACCGAGTTGATATTGTGTTATTAAACCTTAATTTTTTATATAGAGACACAAAGCAGTCTTCTAAATAAGTTTTTTTTCACAAATCCGGGAATTTGTGTAATCCCATTCAATGTTAAATTCTCATATCTATAGATAGGATTAATGGATTTAGGGTGGAATCGAAATTGATGTTAATGATACAGGCGTTTATTTTAATCCGGGGAATTGAATTATAATATGTTATAAATATCTAAATATTTAACAATATACAGTTCGAGGGACCGCGATATTTGTTTCTCTTGTTGAGATTTCTCGGTTATCCAGTTTTGACTGTATCTACCAAGACGTTCATCCAATCGTTTAAGAAAACTTATACCGTTTTCTAAAACGGTAAAAATGTAGTAAAACAAAATGGAAGAACGCAATGTTAGCATGTTCAACTTCCATATATCTGTGCCAACTTTATCCATTTCCTGAGACGTTGCTCAAGTCCGCCTGTTTAAATATATTTTTAGTCCTTTTTACTATCTTAATACTTCTTAGAAAGTATGCAGAAAATTTAAAAGTCAGCGTAGTTAATACGCACGACAAAACATAATATAACAAATGCTGGTCAGATTCGAAAAAATTATAAATTATACTAAAAATGTTTTTGGATAGAAGTTTATTACGTAAAGAAAAATCCTCATAAAAAATATTTGGACCTTTTAAACATTTATTTTTGTATGACCAATGTATAAAATAGTACGAATAAGACCTATATTTTATGTAAAGAAGGTGTTCTATCTCTTAGTGCTTGCATTTAGGAAGTTAAATTTGCAAAATAGATGAAGCACTTCCTAAGACTTATGTCTAAGCCTAAAAGGCCTCACTAAAATCTTACCCACTGCAGGCGAATACATTTTCTGTACAAATTTAATATGCCCGTAACCGTGGGCCTCCACTTGTCAAACACTTACAAATGCATAACTCTTTCATCCTCTTTGAAAAACAAATGTTGTTGTACTGTCCAAACACAGTGAAAGACGATATTTAGACAAAAAATAATAGCTACCACAACTAATATAGAAAAGCACAGTATCACCCGACCAAATATTAAAAGAATGTTTAAATGCTTTTGAGTCAATATTCTTTTTAAGACGTGGAATAAGTTTTAATAAATCTTTAAATTAAAACATATTTTATTAACTAAGTATAGCGAAGGACTTGCAACTTTATGTATCATATTTCATTATACTCTAGCAGTTTAGCTCTCAAACTATTGCAATAGAAAGCTTACAACAAGACTTAAGTTGTCTTTGTAACCTTATCATTTTAATGCAGTCGGGAACTTTGTTGTAGCAAGCCTGCGGGGCACAGTAAAGCACAGGCTTAGGCAAAGCATCTCATGAGAGTATCAACTGCGACATAGCAACCTATTTATTTTAGTTTACTTCTTAAACTTGGCGATAAGCGGTTAAACGACGTAAGTATAACTATTTGATTAAAAAAACATCTCGTTATAAAGCGATGTTTTTATCTTTAATAATCTAAATATACATCCTCTCAGTAAAGACAAGGATGTAGGAAATGCACTCGGACAAAGTGTCCTTCGTAACATGGCACGCTCTGATTGACGTAACTCGTAAAGTGTTTGCTTCACAAACGTTACGTATAGACAACTTAAAAGCTTGCGACGTTGTCTTGCGTCGTTTTATCACGAAAGGGATGTTAAGCCGTTTAAGTACACATTCATCATACACATTATCCTATCATATAATATCTCTGTTTATACTCGTAAATGATTATGTCACATCATTCTCCTATGAGAATTCATTAAGCAAACCTGAATTAAATAAAACTAAAGTTAACAAAATTAATTTCCGAAAACATTCTCAATAATTTATAACTTTTAGGATAAATAAAGTTCTATTTAATTTAATCGTTTACAAAACAAAATATTAAATAGGAGAACCTCTGTAAAGTTAAGGGTTTGTTGTTTGTTTAATTGATGACCAATAGTTATCATAAACGTCGAACAAGCACATTGTTAGAAAACTATTTTATTACCATAGATCCATTCCTGATATCCATTATAGTTAATATTATAAATATTAAACGATTTGTGTTTTTTTTTGTATTCTGTACTTCTATATTTTAGTTTTAGAGATAACTTTAATGTTTCGAATTTACTTTCTCTTTTCAGTTAATGCGAGGATAACGTCTGAAAAGGCATCACTCACTTCATAGTGTTTCGAAACAAAAAAGCTTTCAGTGGCGTGGATTACAGCGCCTGAAGGTTTAAAGCAAGCTTTCTCATTTACACGTCTATCTGTCACTGCGATGTAAGACTGTGTTAAAAAAATTGCCTCGACGTTTACGTATTACTTATAGAATAAATGGATGTTTGAGGTTATCTTATTAATTTTTAAATAGTCTTTATTTAGAATAAAAAAAAAATTGTATTCAATTTTCAAATTGGCAGTCCCATTGAAAGTTTTAATTAAATCGGTATTTAAACAGTAAAAGTTAAAACAATCTTATTGCTAGCGATTCAAAGTTATTATTAAATTAAAGCGTAGAAAATTGGATTTACACAAGAGGGTAGTTTCCCTAAGTAAACATACTTAAGACGGAATACAACTTGAGTTCCCAATACTTTACAACAAGTCCTTCTGAAAGTGTTTGATTGTAAGTTCAAACCCCAGGGAATGAGGATCATGATTACAAACCAACAAGATTTTTATTTAGTATTTACAACAAATATCTCTAGTTTCTAATGTCGCTTTAAAAATAAAATACTTACGCTTATAAACATTGAAAGCGTTGGAAGTATGTTATGAGGCAATTTTCCAGGAGCATATTGATACATAAATGATCATTACTGCGGCACTGTTCCGTTGCTATGGGAAATATGTAGGATATAAAAATACCAAATGATTATTGAATTGAAAATATTATTTGCCATTTTCAAGTAATTTTAACGAATTATTTGTTTAATGGAGACTAACTTATGCACTCAGAGCGATTAAATGGTTATTAAGGGAGTTCGTTTGTGTGTATTTCTCTAAGGGAGACACTTAGTTCGACAGTAATTGTAGTTGTACATAAAATATACACTGAGAGACCGCTGAGGTCGATCAAGTATCTCTTAGTGCCTCAATAATTACAGATCATAAAATTACTATTCTATCTTTAAGGTTTAGTCGTTTTATAATATTTTAGTATTCCTAAGACGATCCGCACCTCCGTCTCGCCAGCTCTAAGCACGTTACTTATTGCGGCCCAGCTTCCCATTTCTTGATGCAATCTCCTGGAAAATTACATTACAACGTGCTCACGTGTTACATTACCATAACTTTATATACTATTTTTCGATAAAGTCGCCAATGAATACAACAAAGTGAATAGAAAAATATTATAATTTATGTTTTCAGTATTTGGAAAAAAAACATTTAGAACTAAAGTTTTTTAAATAAGACATGTGGCGTCACGTTGAGGCCGGAAGGGAGAGGAATTAAAACGCTGAGGACGCCACCGTCTTGTTAGAATGATCGTGGATAAGAAACGGCGAACGGACACGGGATGAGAGCTAAAGGCTACGTCGTAGTTCGAGAATCGTTCTAGAAAAGAATACGTTATGACTTACCGTTTACGATGGGCAGTTGATACACCTCGGAGTCGGCCGGCTGCTTCGCTGAACCGTATTGAGGGCCCTCTGTGCACTAGTAACTCACTCGCGGATACGCAGGAACGGATATAGGGAGCGAAATTCTCCTCGTGGTTGCTGCTCCTTGACTTTTCTGCTTGCGCAATGTCCCGCATGCGCTAGCGGACGCTTCCTTCCTAGTTCGAATTTCGAACACGACGCAAAAAATAGAAGAAGAAAAAACTAAAGGAAGAAAAAACGAAGGAGGTCGTATAACCTTATAGGTCAAAAGAGGTCGCATGGGAAAGGATGGAGAAGTTCATCTCTGAACGAGTGTGTGGACGATACAAAACATAAAAATTTAAATTAATTATTTCATAAACTTAAGTGATTAATTAAATTGTTTTACTGTTTTATTCTAGCGTGGATTATGTTTCATCGTATGATATATTTAAGTTATAATTAACTAACAAAGTACAGAGTTTAGCTTTTCGCAAGTCCGAGGCGTCGTCACATCGCTGGCATATTTCCGCGGACCTCGCTCAAAGCGGACATAAAATATTTAATACAATGTCAACTCTTCCTTAAGTGAATAACTACATATACCCTGAATTTATTATTATATAGGACCTACTTTAAACGTTTTCAAACGTACTTAACAAAGCATTCATGTTTATGACAAAAATAAATAGGTGACAAACGCGCAAGTGGGTCATCATAATTATTTTACAGTTAGTTTAATGTTATATCAATGTTTATAAAGATTGACTAGATAATGTATTACATACATACATTGAGGAACACATTTGTCACTTATATTTTATTAGGAAAAAGTGATGTCAGTAAGGAAAAGTAGAATTTACATATAAAAATGTAATTTACATGTAAAAAAGGTTAACTGAAGTCAATAATGCTATAAAAATCTATAAAAAATAAATTATAAAGATTTATTCAAACTACTTTTTAAGTTTCATTTTGCTTCCATTTTGATAAATTCAAACCGTAGACTTTTCTTATAAAATTTTAACGAGCGACATTAGCATAGTAACTAGAGTTATTGATTAGTCGTGCGCTCAAATCCCAAAAGGCTTTTGCTACCGAGCTTTCTTTCATCAGATTCAAGAATATATAACTAAAATCACATAAATACTTGAGCTTAGACAAAGCGTTATATAAATTTCCTATCTTTGAGACAGGAAATTTATTAAAAACAACATTTTTATCTGTTTTTTCTTATTTTTATATCCAAACAGTGCTGAGTTTTATAACAATTTTTGTACTAAAATATTATTTAAGCTTATTTCGTGCATTTTGCCAGACTTAAAGAAGGATAACGTTTTTAATTATTTTATTTCTGCCTCGCCTACTTATGAAACGTTATTTCACACGAAATAGAGGCTTTGAAATTACGCTTACCTTGTATACATCTTCCCAACTCATTCTATGATAAAATTTCACGAAGAATAATGAAAATGTATAAAATCCCCGAAACACATTTCATTACTGCATACGGCCGTTCTTTGGTGAGCGAAATATAATAAAACCCAAGCCACAACTAGGCGTGTTGGTTTGCTTTTTTATGTAATGTTAGTAAACTTTTTACTCCTGTATAAAAACTTTGTAGCTCCGCTAATTTAAGCTTTCTGTATAATCAAATCAATAGTGAGGTTGAAGGTAAACAAAAAGAAAAAAAATATATTAGAAAAGTTCTATAATGTAAAAGCCTTTGAAATTAGTCTTGGAAGTTGAAGTTTTTGTGACGAATAATAATGCCTCGAGCCTCAACACGTGCTATCGTTGTTTTCTTTTCGCGGCTTTTTTGCAATCTTTTGAAAACGGGCTGGAGTTTTTTTTTAATATCTGCTATGTAAAAAATGTTTCAAGAGACTTTTCTTAGTACTCGTCAATATGAAGCAAAAACATGACAAAAATATTTACGGATTTTTTATTTACGTTTCATAGATGCAGTACTTAGGATTTGCCTTGATATATTAACCATAAAATATATTTTATATATAAAACTACACCTGAATAATACGGCGTAGAACGTCATCAGATAAATATACTTTTTATACGATGACTCAATATATGTATTGCTACGCCTTCAACCTACGTACGTAGCACTGCCTGATAGCGCCCTCAGCAGTATTTTAAGACTTTAACGTTTACTAAAGAATAAAACAGCAGCTAATCTGTTTATTGTTTGTATCGTAAAGGTTAAGCGTTGTCCATCAATCTCACTCGCAACGGCTCACACAAACTTTAAGCAATTCCAGTTTCAACTATGTTGGCGATAAAACTGCCAGCGTTTACAAATACCACAATAGTATTAAGTCCAAATGATAAAATAACTTTAACCTATAATTTTTATGATGGGCTCCATTTTCCGCAGCTCCACGACTAGCGCGTATTTTGCGTGAATACACATATCTTTGAATTTCTTCTCCGATATGTGCAGGTTGCGTCACGATGTTTTCCTTTGCCTAAGAGAGTCGAGTAAATATGTACATAGGAAAATCGAAAAACACATTCGTACATGGCGGTACAAGAACTCGGGACCTGCAGTTTACAAGGCAAGAGCTAAACCCCTGAGCCACCGACGCTCTAATGTGACTTATTAAATGCTTTATTTACACCAGATTTTAATTTTAGCATTTGTATGAATGAAGAAAATGGAAAATGTTACCTTGACTTTTCCACCCCGACTTTCTGTATTTAATTTGATGACCACTATTATGTATGTAATTTAAAAGTAGGTACGCAAAGGTGTGAATGAACTTCAAGCAATAATTAGTGTATTGCATGTCATAGTTCAAGAGCCGTTTTTTACACCACGGCTGATCAAAAGGTAATTTCCGGAACGATTTACTTATTGCCGTATGCGTTAAATGGTCACTAAGGGAGACTTTCTATGGTACCTTTACTTTAAAAACTTAATATAAGGGATTGGTTAAGGACTCAAAGGGTGCGACATAAATACTGATAAAGACAATTGTCTGATGATTTACAATATAATTTATTGTTATCTAATCAATATCATTGTTTCAATTTTGGATTTTGGTTGAATTCCTGCCTGCGTTATTAACATAATAGAAAACATTATTATAATTCAGTCTTTGTATTTCAAAATGGATCAACTTTGTCGAATAGTCGCTACCAATTATATTGCAATTAATTTCTACAGATTAATTCGAACCTTTGAATCAAATACGTGAGATCCGGACTCAGCCAGCGGTAATTTCGTGCCTTTGTAATTATAAGCTCTTGGTAATTAAGTATTAACATTCGCTTAGTACTCGTAATTTTGTTATGGAAATGTCAGAATAACTTTTTAGCGGTTACTTTTTATGGATTAAGTATGTATTTTATACAATTCACCATGCGTCTAACCTCGAAAGTAGAGTATAAAATAGTTTCATGTAAATCTTTATAAATCGAACCTAAATAAAATTTATAATTTCTCTTTGGTAAGTCATTTATTTTCTTGGGAGCATATTGCATGAAAATCGAAGAAATTCACGAGTGGTGATTGATGCTAGAATAAAGATAATATGCTAATTTCTAGGTTACGTTTCTATGGTAAATCCTAATAAACCTTCTTATGTATTTTGTTTTGGGAAATAAAAATATATAATTTTATCAAATATCCACTTTATCAAGCGTACATTAAGTTACATCTTAGATGAAAAAATCGCGCAAATCAACGATGATTAAGATTATTATACTTAAAGTAAACTTTTTTAATGTTGCACTTTTTTAGTAATCGGAACAATAAACATAATTAAATATACAACAACTTATTATGTTTAGTAAATATTAAGTGAAAAATGTGTATGTCTTTATACCTAGTGAACTTCCTAATTTATATAGAAAATTATAAACTTAATCTGTTAATTAAATGAGTTATTACTTTTTATTACTGATAAATAAAGAAGGGTAAATGACTCAAAAGGTTTGAAAATATTTTTGAATTGAGAATTGCTAAGTTAACCCAGTCTATTAATTTCTAAGTTAGCAAATGCGTAGCGCAATTTATTTTATCAGTTAATATTATTTTTCATATATCGCGAATCGTGTGTTTGGAGTATATTAATTATTTTACATTAATATGAGTTTTAAAGACATTTTGTTGACGCAGTGGCTCGAAGATTGGGATTACATAAATACATGCATTTGGGTAAGTAAGTAATTATCGTCAATATTTAACCAAAATGTACAACATAAAATAACAACATTTTTTTTCATATTATTTAGCAACTATTGTATTGATATTTACGTTAAACCTTAACTTGTATTCCATTGTTTTGTCAGTTATGAGTACTTAATTACTTTTTAATGTTTTGTTTTATACATTTTTACCAAATGTCAATTTAACAAACTGCGTCGTTACTAAAATAGAAAAAGAACTACTTATTAACTTATTGAAATTGTTATACAATAAGAATTAGTCGGCTATATATTGTACAAATAATTTTATTGCACTTTTGATATAAAAATAATGAGATATATATTTAAAAACATTAATGTTTCTATTAATATTTATACCATACACGTATATGGATTTTTAACAAGTTTATATAAAAAATCGAAAAGGCCGCGTCGCGATATCAAAAAATAAATAAAATTAAAAAGAAGCGTTCAAGGTGACTATGAAACCTTCTATAAATTAAATTACTATTTATTAGAAGTTTAAGAAAGTACGCAACCATGCGAAATTATAAACGATTTTAGATGGATCAACAAACTTTTAAGCTTAGCTTACACGACTTTTATACCAATCGAGCTTAAAAGCTCTCTAGAGAACTGCGACTATTTTTATTGATATACCGTTTTCATAGCTACAAAGATCTCTTTTTTCTTAAAAACAGAGATAACTATACGTTTTGTTACAAAACAAAACAAAACTTTTGTACGGTTCTAAAGCAGTGAAAACCCACGGTTAGTTTCTTTCCTTTACGTTTCCGAGACAAGTAAACGATTAAGCGCGTAAGTTTTTTGACCGAAGTTAACATGGACTAACATGGGTTAACTTCTACAGGAAATCTGCTTGATGCTTGCTTGTTTGATGAAATATTTTGTTAATCTGTACCTGTAAAACAATTAGAATGTTTTCTTAAGACCAATTCCTCGTTCCACGTTTAGATTATAAATATTGACTTGCGTGCCATCTAGTTTAAAAAATTGTAAACTCATAGATACTTTGATTAATTACTATAATTTGATATAGGTGGCGCTGCAATAATTCTTATTTTCATTTTGTATTGTAGAAGATCAACGTTTACTTTCTGTACTCGGCGAATTTAATTTAATTTATTTTTGTTCTCTATTGGTGTCTCATTTATGCCTAAGTTGAATTAGTAAATTAATTGAACATCCGATCCATAAATCCGTTCTGTGGATAACGGCTAGGGACGCCCGATCTAGGTGCTTTGCAGATATCGATACTTTGAATCGCAATGGATCGTAATGTGTCGGTAAATTTGTATTTTTTGGATCGGTCAGGTATCGTATAAAGTATAGTCAACATCGGCACGATAAGATT
The DNA here is from genome assembly GCA_013186455.1 of Papilio dardanus tibullus. Classification (NCBI taxonomy): domain Eukaryota; kingdom Metazoa; phylum Arthropoda; class Insecta; order Lepidoptera; family Papilionidae; genus Papilio; species Papilio dardanus. The sequence continues at coordinate 865,322 of QDHC01000144.1, read as the reverse complement.
TTAGAAGAAATTAATGCAATCTTATAGAATTTAATCTGTTTACATACATACCAAAGTGATTAGTTAAATGACTAATAAATCTACATAATATGGATGTCAAAAATAAATACTACATTTTAAATAACTCTATAATAAACGTAAACAATACTTATAAACGCTTCTCACGAAAGAATAGTAAATACGTAAGATGATAGATGAGATGAGAGAACACAGAAGACGAAACGAGCCGTGCCCCGAGCGATTGGGATGACGCTAGGTCGGAGCCGGGGACCCGGGAACGATTCATTGATCCGAACCTCCTCGGAAAATAGACAGAGATATCATAAAAGGACCTTGCCTACATCTTTGTCGCTCCCCGTTCAACAAATTTTGTTTCACAAATCCCGATTACTATTCGGGAGCCCAGATGTATAAATATAACTATAGAATCAATGGTAAGCTGCAAATAGATCTTATTTTAGTTAATAGTTAAACGACTTCCAACAGGAGGAGGTTATAATAATATTAACAGTTAAAGTTCTTCCATGTAGGTATTTATTGCATTTTTTTTATAAATTAATTATTACTTTTAATCAATATGTAAAAAAGTCCACTTTAATAACTTTATAGGGACTGGTAACTTGACCATAAGCAACAATAAGGGGTTTCTGGTACCGTTAAACAAATGATATAACCAATACAAACTATTCTTTAAACTCAGTAAGAAGTTAAACTATGGTTAGCTGAGAACTAAACTGTTTCCCTTGTTGGTAGGTGGTAACCGTGCAGCTGTTTGGGTAGAGAACACAACAGATATATAGGTTTTCTCTTTTTAAATGACGAAGTCGGTCGGTAGCCTATTCTGTCTCTGTCGCACTTCAAGCGGCACCGCCGGATCCGTCGAATCGCCACGCGTGCCCCTCCGTTGTTGCACATCGACGTCAACCGCTTTCAGTGCTATAGCGCGTTCCTCCGCGCTCTATCTACATAACCTAAAATCACAATCTAAATATTTTTTTATATTTCTCGTTTTATAATTAACACAAATACTCATGATAAAGTCGAGTTTATAACATTTGTGAAGTGTCGTCGACGCCCGATCAAGGGCGATTCGTGGAGTGTATTTTTGTGCAGCACAAAGTAAATACAAACGGCAAGCTGTGGGGATCGGGGGCCTTTTTTTTGCCGCCGCAGGGGATGTACTATCCTGTGAGTATAAATACATCGTTATGTAAACGAAAGAAAATTCCATACCTCATTTTTTGTTCGAAATAAGCGGCATCGTCGGAACTTATCGGATCCATCCTTGAGATCAGCACAATATTATGGCGCATGGCATTACTACTTTATATACTTGTCCATTGCTTTATTCGTTTGTAACTTCTTTAATAAATATAAATTTAAGTAATCCCTACACTCATCTCAAACGGTATTTAGTGCGCGGATGCAAGCCACCATACAAGAATTCGAGATACGACGTGAAGTTAGCCGTAGGCACATTATTAGCATCACAATACAAAGGTCCCCTTACCTAAAAGTTTAGATAACAAAATGTTGCTGATTTTCTCAGTTGTTTCTAATGCAGTTTTAGCGATTAATTTTAGATTATAAAGTAAGGTTATAACTGTCTATACAATATTTCACGAGCGTAGATGTAAATTACTGCTAATTTTTAATTCAAAGTTCATCTACATACATACCTATTCATTGTTGTGACATTGAACCGTGCACGATTTCATTGCCTCCATTATTGGTTATTTTTATTTGGTAGATGTAAAAACAAACTTTGTTTACTAGTTATAAGAAATCTGTTTTTAATAAACAGAAGTCTTTTAAAATTGTTAAAAAGTAACATTCAAAAAATAATAATTTATTTTGCCATTTTTCTTTACAACAGTTATTAGCATACCCTCGAAATTACAATTATATTGAATTAAATTTAATCACGTCTAATTTGACAGTTATTTTATCAATTCTTTTGATCATCAGTTCTATTCCTATGGGCTGGTTAGGCTCCCTACCTATTGTTATAAATAAGGACCTTAGCATTTGATAAACCCGTACTTGCTCATTTGGAAAAAGCAATACCTACTACCTAATTATAGAAAAATTTAGATTAAGATAATTTAATAACTAGTAAACCCCTTTTCCCGCGTTGTGGCAGCCCTTTTAAAATTCATTAATAAAAGTTTTTTTCGAACGAGAGGACACATGTCTATACAGAATATTCGTCTTTTTTGCATCTTGCTAAAAGCCGACGCAATCCGAAAAGTTGTTTAACTTTATCCACGATTGCAGAGCTATAAACTTCGTCAAAGACATCGCATCTGCTACAAAGAGGTATTGCAAAGCGACAGTTAAGGGCTCTTTCCACCCGCCGAGTGCAGAGCGACGGATACACGCGGTTGTTTTGCTCAGACTCACTTAGCTCATAGTCATTTTGCACCTTTTTTGAGAATGTATAATTCGTTCATAACTTCATTCATATCGTTGAATCTTAACACTTGGCATGCGGGCTTACTTGGCCGCCGAAATATGCGTGCAGCGGGCGTTTTTTCGTGAATTGACCACGCATATAATGTCACACATACACATAATTATACGTATTTTTACGTGACCCGCGCTTCAGTGACAGACTGCAAAAAACGTAAAAATACGTTGCCCGCACGCGAAGTGTTAACAGATGTCTAAAGCTAGCATTATGTACTTACAAATTTAATGTGTACGGCAATATATTAGATAACACCAGTCGGCTGTCTTGTGTGTTAGCAAGAGGAAGATTGGTATAAATTAAGATCCCTGCTTTACTGCAATTAAGAGGTAATTGGTCGCTTTAACGTCGGGCGGTGAATATTAAGGAAACCCGCTGGATCCAAGGTGAACGTGCCACTCGGAGGATGTTATATGAACAAATTATTGGCATACCGCGTTTTGTTCAAGTTTCGAGTTCACGGACGTATTCACATCAGCAGGGTCGGCTACCTGCGAACAAACGTTTCAATGCTAAAAGTTGCCAGGTAGCGAGACCATGCCCTTGTGTTCTCAGAAATACAGTTGTAGGGCTCATCCTATTTATATTTAGTTACACACTATATTTCATTAGTATCTATTAGCTTATGACGCATTGTTTTAATGTACATAGTTGTAACAGGAATACGATGTGTAGAAAGGACATTTAAATTAAACAATAGTTTAATTATCTAGGAAAAATATTGAGTTATCCATTCTTCCATTGAATCTGGCTCCCCCTACGGGCATGTTTTCAGAGTTAAAAATAACCATGCTAGCAAATCCAATTGGCTCTCTCTCTAAAAAAATAAATTGCATCCTACAGTACTTCTACTGTGCAAAGGTTTTGGCGTGTGAAAACACAGTAAGGGTAAATGCAATTCTACATTTTTCTACGTTCTAATATTACTCGCCATATAGGTTAGCTCTGACCATAAGTTACAGATCGCAGCGGGAGATACGTTTATACGAATTTATACCACGTGATCCTGCGTTGCAATGAGGGGGTCTTGAATTTATAAGAATAGTAAACTATCTATTAAACTGTAATATTTAGCTAAAGTTTTATCGGCGTATGTATAAAATGTAGAATGTATTTAATTAAAGCCGGAAGTACGTCGTATTTTCGAATCTCCTGGTTGGAATAAGATTAAAATACCTAACATTAATGAGTCATTATTATATTACTACTGAAGATATAATTGCAATCGTATCGTATAGTTAGTTTGTATAGTCCGGGGCCAAATAAATGGAATAATTATACTCGCATAACAAGCAACATTCACTGATTACGAGTGACGTAGCGCACAACATAGTCTTCAATTACAACGATGAACAGACGCACTGCACATCCATGTGTATGTACTCTGCACCCGCACCCAACGAACCGGTGAATACGTTATTTATGAATAAGCCCCTTCGTACACAAGGGTCCGCAAATATGCTATTTTAGTATCTAAATGGCTTATACAATACAATACAGTGTCTTATGTCGGCGCACGTGATGAACCTCTAATTAATCGTATTGCGGAGTCGCTTAGACACGCAGATCGCAGATTTGTGTAGTCTTGTGTACGAAGGGACTAACGCAACCATAAGCCGCGGACCGGACTCCTATTTTATTCAACTACGAAACCAGTCGATCGTGTTTGTTGTAGCAGTGAAATTATTTATTAGGGCTGTACCTGTCCTAGGTAATGTAGGTTTCATTGATTTTTTGTGCTACATTTTACTAGTACTACACTAGTGTGTTGAAGATGTGTGTCACAAAATTTTAGAGTTGTTTATGGAAAAGATAATTGACTTACGTTGTATTTTAGAGAATTTTAAATATTTGTGTCCATCTCCAAAAACGAGTTTTAAAGTATATAATTAGATATATTTGTGATGGAGTCGTTCTCGCTGTGCCGAGTTATCCTAAAAGCCTTCAGGTTTCTCCCATAATTAGTTTGTCGGATCCCGACCGTTTTTAATGGCCGGCTCCATTGTTGTACACGCTCCGAGAAAGTTTCAAATTAATTTAATGCTCGTAACGCAGTCGCTCGAGCTGGTTTGTTAATTACTTACTTATTTCTTCGGAAGTTTAGCTGGATAACAACAAAGTAGCTCACCTACCCTCTTACAGTTAGAAAGAAATAATGTAACTTATTCTTTATCCTAAGAAACTTTGGTTAATAAATGCTGATCAGATTTTGTGTGCCCATTGTATTCCTTAATCGAACTAATATGTCTACAGACACACATTGTGAACGATAAACGCTGTGTCTGATTCAATTAATTTACGGTAGGGTTTGTATAACGGCTTGCAAAGGGATCGCCGAGTCAGGGGCGGTTAAAGGCCGCGGCTGGAACTCATTACGTTTGTAAATTAATATTAATTTTGCTTAATAAGTAAGTTGACAAGGGCTTCTTGCATACATTTGAGTTTTACCACTCTTTGTTCTTTTTTCGTTTAAAGAGTTACAGGTTTACCTAAACTGTATCGTCGGTAATTTTAGATCTCGACTGTATGAGCTGCTTATGCAATTTTGAGGCCAATTTAGACTTCTGTCTTCTACACTTTCAAGAAAGTCTTTAATATTTCTTATGAAAAATATTGTTTTATACAAAAGGGTATTAAAGCAGTTATAATATTGTATTTATGCGAAGCGACGTCACCGCAAGAGGGCGCGGTGCGCGCTGAGCCGGCCGTGCGCCAACCGCGTCGGATCCGGTTGTGGGCGAGCTTTTCATTTTTGAGACTTATTAACTTCGCAGGTTCACTCGTCGAGTTTACCACAACGCGCTGTTTCCATAACAGAAACTTCGTTAAACTATTTTGTTTGTTTAATTAATCCATTAACAGCTCAAACGGTGTTCTACATGAAATAACGATTGGCATTTAAGACCCGTTAGGAACATCCAGAAATACTTATTGATTTACAGTAAGCTGTATTTATCCAAGTCTACTTTATACTTGATAACTGGACTAGACTTATGTCCACCATCTGCTTGTATTGCCTCAGTCGATGATGATTTTAAAGCTATTACAATAAACACAATAATGTCAATGAGCGCTATTTAGTATTTTCTGCCTATCTCTTCAGTTAAATCTGCCAATAGCTACACGAATAAAGATTTTTTTTCAATTCTCACCTAACTTATTTTATGGATCTTGCTTATAATAAAGCCAATGTTATTTAATGCAACTGCTTTAATTGTAATTGTAACCAACTCCAGACGAGCTATGTCAGTGTACACATTCGTGTTTTGTGTTTTTTTTTGCTGAATAACGTTTTGTTTTTATGAATGCCATTTAAAGGTTTTACGTGAATTTTGTTTAAATGTCATGTTAATTTACATCAGGAAAAGATTCTTGAGAATCCTTTTTTGTTTATGAGAGTTTATTTTAACATTATTATCGTGATACTCGGCTGTAGCTGTTGGATTACTTTATTTTACACTTAAAGTTACACCTCATATGTATTTTCAATGTTCTTTGACCATAATTTTTAATGTATAGGCACTTTAATAAGATCCCATCGAAATATATTTTATATTTCGTGAGTAGTCGGTGAAGTTCAAGTCACTACCAGTATTTGGTCGTAAAAAGTATTTAGAACAGCAACACAAGCATAGGAATATGGTTCCCAATATTCGCGAAGTATGAAACTTTGTAACGTGATTAGCACGTATTCACTTTTCGGAAAGTGAAAGTTATGCAATATGAAGGTAAGCGTTTAACGTGTGATTTATCTTCCTCATATTAAACTTTAGGGAGTGCCGGTTTCACAGTTTGACTTTCGACACACAACCTAATGGTCCAGGGTTCAAAATTTTTGTTGTGACTGCCAACAAGGTATTTTATGCTGTAGGTAAAGTAATGCGATTGAATGTTGATGAATACAAAGGTAGAGAAAGAGCAAAGAAAATGTGAAGGATTATTTAAAAGAAGATATGCTAAAGAAAGGTGTGAATTCAGATGACGACTGATAGAGAAGTACAGGATTTGTAAATACTATGCAGTCGACCCCCTTCATTGGGAGTCCCTATAGAAGGACAAGGGCAGTTTGATAACTTGATACGTCAAACTATTTTGTTTTCTGTAACATTACATTTTTGATTCATAAAGTCTAATCTCGTTATTCAGGTCCAAACCGGCGACATATAAGTATTTAAACACTGGTATAATTATCTGATTGTAATATGTACGTCATGTTGTGTCTGGTTGTATAGCATACCGTGTGTCATTGCATAGCATTCGATTTAATACTTGCGTAAGGTATTCTAGGTCGCGGTAAGGTAAACACTGACCGTCGACCTTCCGTCATTCATTTATATTAGATGTTTGGTAGTATCCAATCATTCACACTATAAAATTCAATAAATTATGTGTTTTAAAGCGGTGTAATTTCAAATCAAAAATGATAAGATTATGAAAAAACGACCGACTTGTGTATTACTCACATGACTAACACTTCACAGTTCGTTGACCTCATGGCGCGACTACCTATGACAATATGGAGCTATGGTGAATCTTGTGCATTGCGTACATCACCTTGAGACAATACAATACGCCTTATTGCCTCAATAATTTAAATTGCCAATGGTGTTCTTCATACCGGAACTCCGTTATACCTACACTGTTAGTTATCAAAAAAGATCTAAAGGTCACGCCTATTAACAGTAAATAATTTAATATTGTTTGAGCATTCGTTTTTTATTGATTTTTTTTCATTATTTAATAGTCAGACATTAAAATATTTCCATTTAGATGTTAATACATTGAAAGCTTACATATTGGTTAACACCTCAATATAACATGGACTGGTATGTAGATAATGTATGTGTTACGAAAGAAAATCATTAGTCAACAACAGGAAAAAGCCATGATTGGCACAACCAACGCAACTGTTTCATTGTCTATAAAACAAGTTTGATTTGTGCGTAGTTTTTGCCGCTCATTGTCTAACTAGAACATCGCAATTTCTCGATACGACTTGCCGATGAACTGTTTTAATCGCTACTGTTTTTTATATCATTCATTTCTCACGGTGTAGACAGGCTCGGTAATAGCACAACATTATTATCTTATCTCTGAAATGTCACAATCAACTATTATTGGCACCATGAGATGAATTTTTAAATGTTATTTGAATACAAATTAGAATTTGACTTGCATTTTTTGTAATACAAGCCCGTCCGAAAAACACAAGTGAGTTACAGCACCAAATATATTTTGACTATCACACAATACAGTTTTTCAAGCTACATCAATTGTGAAGCGAGGGCGAGTGATTACAGTGGCAGTTGTTCCATTGCAATGAAACTCCGCGACCAAGTTAATAAGGAGCGCTCGTGACGACACAAAAGGCAGCTGTAGGGAAATTAAATCCCAACTCTATTGTAAAGCGCTGCTAAATCCGACGCTAAATGCCTCCTCTGTAATACCATGTTGTACACATTGAATTATATTACAGGGAATGATTTGCACTTTTTTTATTCTAACAGTTTTTGGCTAATTTAATTTGACTGAACTAGGTTATGTCCCTACTAATTTTTGTCCATAAACAATTGGTATAAGTACTGAGCTAGCAAGTAGAGAAAAGGGTTTTTCGTTTTCAATTTATTTTACTTTTTAAATATTAAAATTTATTAAATTATGTTTTGTCCGTTATTCAATTGAGGATACTATTTAATGACGGAAGTCTATACCGGTATTACATTACAAGAGTAAACGAGCTATTTGTGTATGTAATTAGGTATTCAGCAATTCTGTCGTTTCTTTAATTTCTTAAAACGGTGTCCTTAATTTATTTTTGTCAATTTGTATGCAAATTTTATTAATATGTTAATTTGGCTACACATAAACAAAATTTGCGTTTAGATGAAATCTTTGTATTTTCCTACCGCCAGCAATGAAAGGTTTTTCTTTTCGATTCATCTTTATCCCATTTAATTAGTCCTTTCCACAATAATTACCTCTGACTATTAATGTTGGAAAAGAAGGTATTTAATGATTAATGCTTTGCTGAAATATTATCTGTAATGGATTCTAATGGATTTCATTCTGTTATTGTTTAGTATTTTTCTAAATGGATGATGAAGTTTATATTATGTGTTGAATTCATTTTTTGAGTCAAATTCACAATGGAGCCTCATTGTTACTATTAGATAGCTGTAGCGACAAACTTATTCAAGAGGTATTTGCGTATCAGAACGTCCTGAGTACATTTTAAGATGCTCAATATTTAAGTGGCACTAATTTTTACTCAGGAATGAGGTCGCACAGAAACGTAAATAAGTTCACTTTGAAGTGTGCATCTTTAAACATATTTTGAGAACTAATTATGTTATATAAGTTATTAGTGGAGCTAATGCGCTGTCTTCCGTTCCGTGGATAATGATTGGTAAACAACTTCAGCTAAACGCAGACAAGAAGAATACAGTTTATAATATGTGCAAAATTCATATTGTAAAAATTGAAACGCAGTAATTAAATATGATAAAACCTTTTTGTAACATCTAACAACTATTTTATTGATACTTAAGTAACAATTGATATAATTCTATTGTAATAATTATTCTTTACTTTTGTAACATGCCTGTTGGATAATAGGTTTAATTCGCTTCACCGCATATGTTCAGTGTGGAGTTACAAGAGATAATGGTAGTTGTCTGAATGTTATCTACAGAGCTCATTAGGATCAACGAGAGACCTTTAAAGCCACAACACACGCTATTTGACACACCATTGATGATTGCCACAACTATAACATTCGAATGCACACAGATAGTCCTATATTGTGTGATCATACTATTACCACCAAGTTGGTGTTTTACTTAATTTACAAGAAATAAAGTGCTTTTTAAACTTGCATAAAAAAGTGCGTTTGAAAAACTAGCACCAGTTAAATTTATGATTTTTTAGATGTTTTGTGGGGTTTTAAAATTGTAGTGGAGTAGACTACGACTGAACAGAATATTTAATACAGTTGTAGCGACTAGGTTCTAAGATAAACAACGTTTGCGGGTCTCCAGCACACCGTGTCGTGTCGTGATCTTGTTAGCCGGCTCATTCCACTTACACGCTTTTTGCCATCGCTTGCTGTTCCCTCGTTCTACCTTTACTATATTAACTTTACCTTCTACAAACTTCTCCGCATAACCAGGCTTATTTAGCGGAAGCTTTATCTATTAAAGTTTAAAAGAGAAAAGATCTCGCTGTTTGCTTGGGATAATTTAAAAAATGCGAAACGGATTTCGAGAATTTCTTACCAATAAAAAGCTTTTCTGTTAACGAGCAGCTTAGCTATGATATTACAAGCTTGATCAAAGGCTAAGCTTGGGCGGTTTGTTTTTTTTTTTTCATAAAATTTTACGTATTGCGTTCAATATTACATCGTTGACATGGATAGGCGTATCAGTTATCAGGTAAATAAGTAGTATCGCGTATGTTTGCCCTAGTTACCTTGACCGCGGCCATGCGAAGATACAAGGTACTGCGGTATAAGATTACGTTGTATTTGTATAATAATTTCAGCAATTATGCCATTCTAATATAGTGTCACGGTTAAGTAATAGGAACTCATAAGAAACAGAAGAAATAACAAATAGCTTCTTGGATAATTTGTAAGTAATTAATGTATTATCTTTGCTGAAAGAAATGACTGTTAATTTCTAGAAAATTTATTTAAAATGTGTCTATTTCCATTTAATACTAGCTGTTGTGCGCGACTTCGTCCGTGTGGAATTAAATAATATAGCCTATGTTACTTAGGGATAATAAAGCTTTCTAATGGTAAAAGAATTTTTGAAATCGGTCCAGTAATTCTGGAGTTATTTCAATACAAACAAAAATACAAAAATACACAGTTACTCTCTTTATAATATTAGTATATAGATATGTATTGCGCAATCTTTTTTCGATATAAATATTCCAGGAATAGATTTAGAGATATTGCAGGAATTCATAAATTTCTGAATGGTCATGTCTGCGTCACAGTTGGACGTATTTACGTTATTTGACAAAATCTTTTTGGATAAATTGGCTTCGCTCCAGCGACAACGACAGTTGCAGGTCTAGTTAAATGTCGGCGTGACCGTGTGACACGACGAATGTCGCCGCCACTACCACCGTTACGTATGATTTATATTTCCCACCATCCTTCCTATGTAGATGCCGTTAGTATAAAAAAAAAATCAAAAGAGAAACGAATATAGATGGTTAGGATTTAAGATTCGGCTTTTAGTCATTGAATACCAAAGATATCAGATATTCGTCATACGGCAAAGACCCGACCACAAGTTATTTCTATGTATAATAAACATTGCAATAGGGTATGTAATATAGGTAACTTTTACATTGGCATTCCATATGTATCGCGTAAATGTTATGATATTGTAGGCAGTAGAAAGTGTGTTCATTCGTTGCACAATAAGCCACGAGGAAACTAGTCAAAACAACTAATGTTCAAACAAGCGCCAGATTTTGATTCAATATTTTCCTTTTCATTATTTTATATTACTGTATCAACCTACCTAATTACTTGGTTAACCATCAGACAAGTAAAATCTATTAATAAAAATAAATATAAAACAGACCTACTTATCGATTTCAATATAAATGTGAATTTTCTCATCTTCTTCGAAATTTACTGCAGGATCCCAAATTAACTTCTTTGATCTGTCATTATTGAAATAATTTAGGAGTCTGTGCGATGATCTTTAATGGGTTTGTTTATTCAAATAAAATGTATAGATAGTGCGAGTGCGGACGCAGCCTCGTGTTTTCATTCCAATTAGATAACTGTGTCATTTGCCGTCTTAATTGGCCTTTCCTTGATAACAATAACGACTATACTTAAAGTTTCGATTTTATATTTATGATTTCTAGAATTCTTAATTTACATTTTGTGTGTGTTGTACGTTAACATGTTGTCAGCAATGAAAACGTTGAGTAGCATTAATATATGCATACTATTTTTCTTTGCAATTACAACAAAACCTTTAAAGGTCACTTGATGTCTTTGAGATATTTTTCCAAGATGTCTCAACCAGCTTCGTGTTAATTTAATAATCAAACAGTCGGTGAAAGGTAATGTTAACAAGACATTGATTCATATTTATTTCTGGTAATGTTTAAATCATGTTGGACACATCGTTATTGCCTTTTGTCTAACTCGTTACGAGTTGTTGGATATGCTAGAGAAATTTTCTCTCAGGCTAATAACTTTCTACCATAGTATCATCAAAATTTTTTCTGGACTAAAATGAAATAAGCGAAAATAATACGGCTTTTATGTCACTTACATTTTAACACAAAAGATTTGCTTACATCCTTACCCCAATATATGTACATGCAGGTAACCTATAACGGTTATAACCTGTTAATTGTTTTAAAAATGTATAAATGCACTACGAGCCATATTGTGAGCTACACATTTGAAATAATAAGTAACAATATTCTTCTTTTACTGTCAATGTGAACTGTTTTTATGTTCGTTGATAACCTTTATACTTCTTCAACCCAAGATAATATTAATGTTCTGACTTTGTTTTTGTAACAAGGAATGATGTTTTTATGTGCTTAAATAAATGAACTCACCCTCGTTAAATTACGCTCGGTAAATAGAAGTGCTTTGTTTGGAAACTCGTTAGATAGATAAAATTTTAAGTTAACATTGTACATATAATTCTAACGACTTTGGAATTTCTTTCTACCAAATAAAAATAATTTTATGTGAAAAATTATCTCTGGAAATTCATTTTTAAACCTAATTTCACGCAGTTTACATATCTTTGTTTCTTTTGTTGTATGAAGTAGAGATCGCAGCTGTTTGTTGTCATTGTGTCCGTGTTTACACACAGCCGCACGAGGCGCAACATTTCAAACCACTTGAAAGAGTACCCATCCGTCAACATCAAAATACAGGTCTCACCGTGTACTCATAACTGTCTTGTGTGTCTACAACACTCGCTTTCATGTAATATTGAAATGACATATCGAATATAGTCTGTGATTAATATTTGGTGAAAATAACTTTTTCGTATCTTTGATCCTTCCTTCAAATGTTCCTTATATAAAATAGTAAAGATATTGTATTTGGTTCACCTTATCTCGCCCTGAAGATAAAAAGTTAGTATCGGGCTGTCGTATTTGTCATACAAATAGCAGCACGCACATGCATTTTATCAAAACGTTGATGTACCTAAATCAAGAATCTTCAACGCTGCTCCGCAATATGTTCAAACGAAATAATTTCATAAGTTATGCCTCTGTTTATCGTACAGCATTCGAAGGCAAACCTGTTTGTAGTAAATACCTGTCAGCGAAATTATCGTGCGCATGCCAAAGCGGGGATCGCCGCCACCACGCCAAACTTTGCTTTTTAAGAGACAGGTCCTGTTAAAAATTCCCTTCTATCAAATAAAAACGTACACTTATTTCTAAACTTGCTCGAACGTTACTTTTGTATTTTTTGAGGAAGTATGCGATCATAAAGACGTTTTAAAACGAATTGTCAATATACGATACGCACATTCGTGACTGTCATCTTTATCTCCCCATAACCCCCGCAAAAATTGTCTTAATTTGTTTAGTAAAGCAAATGCTCTGTGTCTAGTTTGGTTTAGCGTTTATCTATAGTCAAAGACGCTTCATACCACCAGTGTTCTTCCGCGCTCCTGATACACTCCAACCAATAAATATACGAATATTTCGCGGTCTTTTGATCCGCCTAATGCTGTTTACTTATCCCTTAACAGATTTCAAAATGCTGAAACCGAATGATTCGTTCGGGTGGAATGTTATTTCATATTCTATTAAAAGATCGAAATTCATGCGATTATCTTCTGGATTTTTTTGGAACACAACACGAATTCGCTACGCTTCTTATTGTTTTAAATAAACTGCTTTGATTGTTTTCTTTTTATTTGTGACCACGCCAGCTTTACAGGAGTAGGATAAGGACGGGATTATGACATTGCAATATACCCACCCGAACCAGGTAAATGTTCATATCTACTTTATTTTATCAACGTTTTTAGTCATTTTGCTTTAAATATTATTTCTATAGTCTTATTCATAACCATAGAAATTGAGACTGTGGTGCTCAAGGGTAGGTATCCTATTATTAATGAATGAATTCATCAAATTGGGCTGCTGCGGTTCTTCCTCAACTAGATTATTTACACTGATATTAAACAGGCATGCACGCTACCTGTGTTTAATGTGTTACCGATGAAAGATGTTTTATAAGCTGAGTTTTATAGTTAATTTATATTTTATTTATTTATCTTACCGCTACGTAAATCGCCTCAAACCGTTGTCTACTAAAAATTTATGATCGCCTTCATCTGATAGAATAACGGGTCGTAACCGTGAGTAATGACATTGAATTTAAATGGAAATTACATTTATTACTGTCTGTTGTGGATGTAATTTGAAAACCGCGGAACCTGGATCTTAAAAAAGCATCGCTGTTAGTTGTAATTGAATCTATAGCTCGATAATCCAAAATAAATTAAGAATGTTTGGAAGTCGGTTAAAAAGGAAAAAGGAGGTGTTTCTGCTTATCCCAATATAACTACCAGACTTAAGTAAGCACGGTTGTTATGAATAGTTTTGTATGCGGAGATTAGTAAACGTGTAATACATATTGTGGGCACATGTTGGCGTTTGTTAATCACAAATTAATAAGGTTAACTATTAATACGACAGCTGAGAACGATGAACTTGTGATACGGCCGAGCTAAATGTGTCCGCTGAGGAAAATATATTAACTGCATCAAACAAATGTAACGATTTAAAAGATTAATATGATAAATCTATTCGTTTTTAACACGGAAACATTATATTTAGGATGTGAATAAATTAGCATAACTGTAATTTTGATCGAACACGACAAAACTACTGAGTATAGCTACTGAACTGCGCGCCGGTTAATTAATATAGGTAAACATGTTTAAAAGATTACTTGTCCAATTATCGTGTATACTTTTTTACTGGGTGATAAAATCATACTTTCCGAGCTTGTTATTAAAATAGTTAATAATGTGTAATAAATTCGATTATGGAAATTAAGTACATAAAACATTGTATTCTGTGAATACATAAAGATAATTATCCTATTGATGTTTTATAATGTTCTACATCAGTTCATTTAGAAACAGGTTTAATAACAGTGTAAAACATTAATAAGGCATAATCAGATATACGTAGAGTGTTTATAGCACGTTACATTTCCGCTAGAGCACGCATCGATCACCGCTCTAATAACGATGCGTTATGCCTTCCGCGATATACGTTGTTGCGCCTAATTAAACGCTCCGTTTACAAATGGCGATAATTTTAGTCGTCGCTTTCTCGGGGCCTCATAAATATCAATAAACAAGCGAGGTGGCCGGAGAGGCTATCATTGGCTCGATGTGCCACTACGCCTGTGAGATGTAAATGTATTCCGATTCAGGTGAATAGGGCGAGTTATCCGCCGGCCCCGGGCGGGGGCGCGGGTGAGGCGCATCAAAAATATTTGGCAGTCGGCCAAAACTGTTCGGCTGTCGGCGCTGAGCGTCGCGACGCCCGCGCCCTCTCGCGCCTGCCGCCCGCCGCTCGCTGCTCCTCGCCCGCGCCATGCCTTCGTAATGCAATACCTTACGCTGAAGTGCATCGTGTACGCATTAAATGCTTAAGACGCCTATAAATATATTTCGGAATTCAAGACTGGAATATACACAAACATGTTTACGAATGTTTTATTAAATTATTTCTGTCAAGTTTTAATTAAAACGAGCGCCAATATTTTGCATATCGATTACCTACTTATCTACTTCCAACGGGTGAAGTGGAAGGAAGTTAACTGATTGAAATTTACGCGTTTCAGTTGTTGAAAATGATAGGAGAGAGATAAATTATATTTACCTTAAATTCAAATCAATAAATACTAATTAAAACGTTTTTATAAATAAGAAAATAACTTATTATTTCTTTGTTTGTTGCAGGTGAGTAACGGCAATGTCATCGACACAGGAACACCAACACTGCTGGTATTTACAATTTTTATATTTACGCATGCTATTGGCCGCATTAATTATAATTAGTTATTAAAGCTATTTAATATTTCCATTATCTTTGCAATTTGTGTCGGTTAAATAACTTTTTTATTACTTTCTTTTTATTACGCCGTTTAATTTTAAATCTTTACTATATTTTATGATCATTTCTTACTAACCGTATAATCAAATGTACATGTTTTACTTCTTTTATTTTTGTACCAATGTATTTATGACACCTTGTATAGTGAAGATATGGCACCGATGTATGTATGTATAGTTTTATTTGGGCTTCAGCAATGTTTTTTTCATTATGACAGGTTCATTTGGCATGGCTAAACTATAAACAGAACATAAACTATGTTGAAATTAATTTTATTAATAATTTTCTTATTGTTTATGTGGTGTTAAATTATGTGGTTATAATATTTATTGCTGCATTAATGTTATTAATGAAATATATATTTTTTTAATTCTCATATAAGCAAAAATATTTTTTTAAAAATGCTTATCGCAGTATAGTTTTAATCTTGCCATGATCGCTGAATGTATACATATAAAAACAGGAAGGCAGGTAGGTAGGTAGGGCCGTGTGTGCGAGCGGCGGGCGTGCGTCTGCCGCATGCAAACGATCCCTCATTGATTCAATGCTATAAGCTATTTCCAACTCTTTACGTACACAAAGAGGTGTCTGCCGGCCGCACCACGTCGTTCGTAATGCAAGACGCCACGTATCGCATACAAATAAGATATTTTTGGTCCTACAATATGGATAATGAATAGTCGACAGACAATTGCGATTCTTCATAATCCACGTCGGGAATTGAGTTTCAAACAACGTATTGTGTTTTCTTAAATGGTAGATTATAAGTTATTATGTTATATTTTTATTGTATTAGCAGCAAATCTTTTGTCTTTAAACCTAAACTCCAAGTACACATCACGGCGAGAGTTGAACTAGTCAAATCTATTAAAGTTATTTTTGAGAAAGTATCACTGCTCGAACATAACAAGTCGTGTTGACTTAAAAATACCTCCTTAACTAGGTCTCGACATTATTTATTCTTTGAGAATTTTATCTATCAAATCAAAGCTCATTTTAGTCATGAATTAATCAAAACTCAAAACTAAAGATTTAGTCGGATGAGTAAACAATAGAGATTGTTTTACACGTAAAGGCATTAGATCGTGATTTCCAGCGGAAATCATGGTAGTATATTCATGGAATAGCAAGCGAGTAGTTTATTCGTAGTTGAGGTTGACAATGGTTGGTTGCGAGGGCAAGCGGCGCAGCGCAGCGACGCGAGCTCGGCTAACCCGTTCACCTAACCATTTAGATACGACGAGGTCGTAAGCGTTTTTATCATACATTTAACAGATGCTATAATAGCCGTAATCATTCGTAACACTACGCGTACTTTAAATAATAAATCGCTTGGAACTTCCTTTTGTGATTTTGTTGCATTATTGTACATTTTCATAAGTATGTGTTTAGATTTACTAAATCGCTTTCTTTTTTAATGACCTCAAAGACTTTCGAGACAAAGTTAAACAAAGCATAATTAATAAAACACATAACTTACGAATTAAGTAAACATCTGTATGTACACATAGCTGTTAATTGCGTAACCTAATAGGAAAAAGTCGCAAGTTAGGGTTTGCTGAACAAACATTTAGTTAAGTCGCATATACGGCTTCGTGCTTTTGCGAGTTTTGCAATGCTATCGCTATTACTACAACTGTGATTACCGAACACATTGCAATATTAAAGATACGACCGCATGCCTAAATACAATACGTCAGATTATAAAATGACGAATATAAATAGGTAATAGTTATGAATAACCATTAAGATTTTTGAATATTTTTTTCTGAATATTGAGATGAAACGTTAACAAACTAGCACAAAGTACTTTTTGTATTATTTTTGTAACGTAGCGTTTGAATGTTGTTTCTATGAGCGGCTTACTCCCCGACCGTGACAAATTGTATGATTCGCCGGGTTCATTGTCACGAACGATAATACGCGCCGCGGCTCGTAGTGTCGCATTACTACTTGTCACGTTACCGAGAAAAAACATTCGCTAAAAATATATCAATAAATAAATCTTGTTTACAATCTACTGACCCACTGATTTAAAGAAATTGTATGTGACGTGTACAATTTACACAGATCTATAATATTGTAGTATATGAAGCTTTGACGTCTTTTAACACTTTTTTAACGTGATACATAATGCAACCTAGCACTTTAAACTTCAAACTTTAACCAAAATTAAATCTTTACCTAGATATATTGCGGATCATAAAAAAAGATTCCCTCAGCTCTAAAGTTGTTTGAATTCAATTTGCTCCAAAAAATATTTGGAGCAATGCCCTTTCGCCGTTTGAAGAGCTCATGCCAATGCTAATTCAATACTTCAGATATTTATTGGGTCTTTGTCAACAGGAATTCGATTCGAGTTCTGCAAATTAAAACCAGAACTTCTTAATCGCATAACTATGACATAGCGTTTCAAGTTAGGCGCGTATGATTGATTAATAACATCACATCCTTTATTTATTATTCAAATCGCAATACTTAACCGTTTAAGCCATACCTGCTAACGATTCTGTAACGAGGGATTATACCTACACAGTAAACTCATTTCGCTACATCGATCAGAACCGCAAGAGTGTGTAACCTTTGAAAGTTGTCGTGATTCGAAGTACCATTAAGGCCTCTCCTGGATCGTTGCCAGAGCGGGGATATTATTAGCACGCCGCCAACGTCCGAGTTAATCAAGCTCAAATAAAATCGATATTAACCGTAGATGATGGTGTCGGGAGTGCGGCGGCCGATCCGACCTGTCACCCGTCGCCCGTCGTCCAGGATCAAATACCGGAGCCGACGACAGCCGCCGCGGCTCGCCGAAACTATCATTTACACAAGATATTATTAACCCAATTCCGTCGCATCGGTATCGACGCATACGTAAACACTGTCTGCCACTGATATAAACCAATTCCTAGCGGAAAGATTAATGCGCCTTGCCCGACTAGAAGGACACCAGACATAGTGCCAGCGTTTGCGTTTCGTAAGCTTTAAGAAAGCTCGACGGCTGCGCGCCGCGTAGTGTCGACGCTAAGACCAGTTTTATGCGAGAGTAATTTTCTTAGAACTTGGTACGGCCCATAACATGATGTGCAGTTTCGCAAAAACTCCGTTTGACCCCAATATGCCTATCGTTTATGCACTTATATTGCGTTTAACTTGCTGACAAACTAATCAAACAACTATAATGTATTTATTAAATATCGATAAGGCCTTTTTTGTAATTGTGTGAGGTAAGTAGTAAATTAGTTAATTGCTAATTGACTATGCTTTCGTTCTGGTCCGCAAAGCGTGACTAATTCGTCGTTCGACATACCACGTAGAGAAATTCTGTTCTTCTCTTATTATCGTATTTCTGGTAGCAAAAAATATTGCTATGCTAATACTACTAAAACGCTTCGAACAGAATCGCGCCTGCTTATTAACCACACGTTTTTTTAATCATAAACTTAAATAATGTAAATATTGTTAAAAAATCGACTCATTTGAGGTTGTATTTGTAAAACTGCTTTAATAGTAACGCCCACACGCGAGCATAATTACCACAAGAATTACTTGCAACAAAAATAGACGCTGAAATCAACTAATAAACATTTTATGATCGTTATCTTTAATTTTCATTTTGAATAGAGCAGTGATTATAGTAATATTACAGCGCCTATAATTCCAAATAATTACCGTTTCATCGCTCCGTTTTATATCGAAACTTTTTTCAGCTTTAATGCGCGCTTCCATTATTCAAGAGAATAATCTTTGTTTGTTCAATTTGTGCAAAATGGTATGCGCGTTTCTACCGAACACATCAGTTTTGCATTACACTAGCTAAGCGAAAATACCTTAATGTTTGCGCGAGCTTTTATTTCGCTTAGACCGGGCGCTTTGTGATACAACGATAGAGATTTATGATTGAACTAGACTACAACGTATTGTAGGTTACTCTACCAACCAACCAATCTTAAAATGAAATATAAACGATGTTATTACTAACAACCGGGCTTATAAGCACAACGCACATTCTATATTTGCTGACAGGATCTGCGGTAAACAGCTAAGTGCTGGAACGGTTAAGCCAGAGGGTCGTGTTGAAAATGTAATATTTTACTAAAATAACATCGTTTATTAGAGTGTCGCTAGTGAAATCAAATAAAATCTATTTTAATCTATATGCAATGCCTGTCTGTAAATAATCCTAGAGACATCAAATAATTTGATTTGAAGTCGTACAAAGATAAAAAGTCGGATATGTAGGATAGAAGTTAATTAACGTGATCGACGATCCATGAAACACGGTCGCAGAGCAATGTGCTCTGGGTGCATTTCAAAGGGACAGTCGTCTCTAGGCAGAGTGCTCGGAGTCATACAGCTCGTCTCTCTCCACATTAATAGGCAATCAATTATATGCTCCACTGCACCAAGACCTACATATTTGTTTCCAATTTTAACAATCACATTGCTATATTGCTATTACATTACTCGTATCTCCCCTGTTAAACATAAACTACGGATTTGCAATCTTCAGGTCTTATCAATTATATTAGTGTTTTCAGCCTCCCTAGACTAATTTACGACTACCGGTATCGCTAATAAACCAAGTGATCGAAGGTTCTATTAATGCGGAGTGAGCCAAACTTTATTACACAAACATTAGTCCATGTCAGAATATGGAATTGAGATGCAATCAATTTCATGGCTCTGTTCGGTCATGTATAGAACAAATAAAAACATTTTTCATATAACATTTGTATTACTTACAGAATGTTTTCGACATTTTTACAGAAATATTTATATGTGATATAACATGAAATAGTTCGATTTCACATACATTAACACGAACCTGTAGGCTCGTGACGCGAGGCGCACTTGACCGCTTTTTTTATTTCACTCTTAACGAATTCTTAATTTGGAGTCGACACAGCAGCACGGCTTTGACCTCAAATACGTGAAATTACATGTTCGTGTTTACTATCGCTGGTGGTTTTGTTCAGTATAGCATCGTAATAAATACCAAACTAACGATCTATTAAACCTCAATATGTGAAGTTAAGAAAACAAACTATGTACCGTGTTATTCAGTTAGTACCTACCTTTAAAAAATAGAAAACGAGTATAGCTATAAAAGTAGATCTTTATTGAGAAGCTATGGAAAAACAATGTGTTAGTTATTCTTGATGGTAAAATCTTAGTCCCTGATAGTGTCAAATGTTTTCCTAAGTATTTTCGTCATCCGTTTTAGAAGCTTTTGAAATCTGTTCAATTTAAACAAAGATATTTTACTTAGCAGTGGTAGGTGTACTGTGCAGCTGCCCGTGCGCTGTTAGCACTCGAGAACCTTTCTTCCACTTCAGTTATCGGCAGCAAGAGCTAGAGAGCTAGATTTGTATTGCATCAGGTCGTCTATACTGTTTCGCTTATTTTTACGAATTGTAGCAAATGTTGTACCATCACTTTTTATTGGAGATGTTCCATAAATAGTAAGGTGTGGGGCAGTTTCTTATAAGAAAAATATGACCATTAAATGTAGTGTTAAATGAGATGTAAATGGTACACGCTATAAAACATCACTTAATAGAAATCACTAATATTTCACTCCAAGGAACCATTCGGAGTAAGGCGATGTGCCTATCGGTTCCTAGCCTTGATCCAAATGTTTCCTCGCACTGTATATATTAAAAGGGTCCGTTTGAAGCACGCCTCACTTGGAAGTTGTTGAAACAATGAAAATTAAGCGCAGGAAGTGGGCGTGATGCGACAAACACAAATACAGCCGGCGCGCTTATATTTTTACTCTTAACGATGTACTTTTGCCTCTGTATTCCTGTTTGTTGACTGTAGCCACGCCGCCGCTATCGCCTCGCGGACACGCGGGGTGCCAATAAGCTACCACTCAACCCTAAATATTTATTCAAATGTAACAAATATTGCAAGTGTTATACTTAGTCGAGGGTACGTTTCTAACTTTTAAATCGAATTATAAAACAAGCCTGAATTTTCCCAAACTTTATCGTCCCATCCCTCTTTTTGTACCGCGATAAATTAAACCCTTGTCACTTTTAATAACCTCGATGAAAGCCAGTTAGCGACTAAGCCGATTCGGGCAAAACACGTGATTGAAATTAAATTTATTCAGTTTGTGAATGGAAAGATGTAAAGTATATTATTAAACTGGAACATTAAGTAAAAATGCATTATGGAAATAAATGAAAATGACTATCAGTTCAATTCAGTTTTGGCATATTATTTATCATGAAAAGGATT
This sequence comes from Papilio dardanus tibullus, assembly GCA_013186455.1. Lineage (NCBI taxonomy): Eukaryota > Metazoa > Arthropoda > Insecta > Lepidoptera > Papilionidae > Papilio > Papilio dardanus. The sequence continues at coordinate 843,454 of QDHC01000144.1, read as the reverse complement.
TTAATATTATCTTTTTACTATTGATGCAAAATTAACAAATTACGTATTTAAGATTACCTATATCCTTTGTTGTATTTCCTATATGAAAGAAACTTTGCTTGATAATGCTTTGGAATACGGCAACAACAAATGGATTGACACCCGCTGGGTACCCTGATGCCCGATAATGGAAAAGGAATAAAACCTTATGTAACATGTAACTCGAACACATATGTAACTTAGTATAAATGATATGAGAGGTACACATTACTCATTCCTATTTACTAAATTCGACACATATTTTCCCCGATACCATGTATGGCCTGGAATTCCATTTTTCCTTTAGCCAACATAAGGCTTTCTTCCTTCTGGCTGTAGGCATTTAAGAAGATATTTTAAATGGAAAATTTTAATTGTAATTATATTAATAAATCGTTACGGCTGCGTTGTTCAAAAGAATAAGCTTGCTTAATAATAATTTAATAATAACTTTTTATTTACTTTCAACATAATTATCCGCTGTAATGGAGCTATCATTAAGTTAATAATAGCAGACAATAACAACTGATATTTTCTGTATTAATACTAAACACTTTACAATAAATATAAATGTTTGTTCATGGACATTACTGATATGATAACAATTAACCTTATAGAAAACTACAATGGAACTGAAATTAAGACGTTCTCTTAATTGCAACAGCCTTAATAAACAAGATATTGCTATTTATTTACATACTTAACATTGCAATATAGTGAAGTATACTACTGTTTGTCAAGATAAAATAAAAAGAAATAACCCACTATTTGAGAGTTCAAAACAATTTCCAACCATATCGGACTCGTATAAAAAACAAATTCATCAAAAAATATGTACAATACGCAACGATGAAAGTACCGTTTATGTGTATTATAGTTACATGACGCTATCCTGACATTGCTTGTCGTGCCAAGCCACAAGATTGACACCTCTCCAAACTGTCTGAAAATAAAAACAAAATAGTTTTACTAGTCCAAAAAGAGTTGATGTAAAAATACATGTTACAATTGCCATGCTCGTGAAAGGTTTAAAAGCAGAAGAATTTATATTAAATATTCTTAATTACTTATAAATAAAATGTTGACAGAAGAGACTTATAAAAAATATTAATTATATTTTAATTAAAGGCAGTAACTGACGATAGTTGTATGTGTCGGTGAGGCCGCGGCCGCGCCCGCGCGTCTCGTGTGCCCGCCCGGCCGTGCAAGCAACTCACGCGTGTAACTACCCCGCTATTCTTAACGCACTCATTAAGCAAACGTTTGCACATATCACGCCGGAATACATTTCACTAACTATCGGTGTAGCGAACGCTTGGCTTGTAACTCAATATTACATAGTACGAGAAATGACGAAGGGATGAAGGAATTAATGGAAACTCGTCCAATTAAATCTTACACTCGTATCATATAAAAAATATGAAATAAATAACAAGGAAGCACTCACAAACGTAAACAAGTCTTACACCAACTTAATTTGTCAAGTCAAGGATAATAACAAACTTAATTTTATCTTGTAATGCAAGTAAAGTATTTTTTTAATGACTGTAAAATCATTTATGTTATTCCAAAAGCTGTTCGACCGACAGGAAATTTTTTTTTTTGCATAATGCATTCATTATATTTACATACAATTTTCACTATGTATTTAAAGTAAGAAGAACCTAATTATCAATTTAAAACACATAACCGCATCTGCATTTGCATTGCAAATAAACATCCGTACACTGCAAGTGGCCACTATTGCAACGAGCAGTATTATCATGCGATCAAAATGCATGCACATCGCATTTTCATAGATATTAAATTATTTTATTTAACTTTTCCTCGTTCAAAAGAAAGCCTTAAATTGCATCGATACAGTTACGGCACTAAATCCCCAAGAGGATTAATACAATACGAAATGTTTGATTTCACTTTCACTTCATTCAACACACCCACTAAAGAAACATGAATTGCCACACAGTTTACGTTTATTAATTCTTAAACACGAAAACACTGTGTTGCTGTTTCTAGTTGGATAGAATTTCGTGCTATTACATCGGAAACTTGACACCGAGCTAATGGGCTACTAGTTTAGGTCTAGTATAATTATTTAACAAGCCTAAATTGAGTCTTCACGCCCGCCGCAACCGCAATTGACGTAAAATTTGTTTAATGTATGAGCGGAACCTCATTTATTACTTTATCCTTTCAGAGATATTCAATAGACCTAAACAGTCAAATAACTCATAAGGTTATAAGCTTATAATTTTGACCTAGCAGCAAAGAGTTCTCCAAAACATAATTAAACAAGACCATCTTTGTTAAGAGCCAATTTGCGGGTATTAGACTTATTAGAGTCTAATTTATCAGCCACATGGCTAAATTACTTTAACATGAAGGAAGATTTGTCTGTTCCTACAATTTGCGTTCGCGCCTTGAATCCGACAGCAATAAGGTGCAGTTTGCGAGGAATTAGCGGCACAGCACAGAGCGTTAACCCGACGTTTAAATTTGCCCCGCCATTATACGCGATGCGTGGAGCGTCCGTTGGCGAAGCGGAAGACGGCCATTCCGACCATTTACGAGCCGACGCTCAAAGCCTCCTGTTCCTATTGTGGCGCGGTTATTGACGACTCCGCGTCTCGGCATCGCTTCGCCCGCGCCTCGCCTACAGCTACGGTACGGCCATGCTGCTATCTAAATCGCACCGGTTGTCGCATGACAAATGCCATTTTAACACAACGCTAGTGATATAAACGAATTGAATTATTCTCTTTAGATTTCTTTTTTATTGTTGTGTATAGTTTGTATTGGTTTTTGTATCGTTTGTGATTTTGTTATCAATTTTGTTAGTTGTATACCCAGATTTCTTTGGCTACTTAACTTGATCCCTCTCCGCGATGTTAACAATATCATGGACCGCCGTAAATACTTTTTTTATATGAAATCTCATAGCTGTGATGAAAATAAAAATATTCTCTAAAGTGGTCTAGATGATGTATATGCATGAGGCAGGGTGCTCTCGGCGAGAGGGTGCCGCGCTCTCCGCGTCCCCCGCGCCCCGCGCCCCGCGCCGCGCAACTGCGGAGGCTGAGGTTACGCGCCTCGCTAAGCACTATAAATACACCCCTGGTCACGTAGCGCCACCGCTACAAACTGTTGAATATTTATACACAGTACTACACCCAAACACAGTAATATATAACTTACCCCGAATAAAAACAGTTAAAGCGAATCTCAGCTCCCATTCCGGCGATCCATTACAAAGTGTGACAAATTACAAAAACACCAGCCCTCCACATTCCGTGAGAAATATAATTCTGTAGCCTCGGGTGGGCTCATTTCATACAGTCGTCTCTGTCTTCAAAGGAATTGTCTTCGCTATTGTCCAAGGTTCCTATAGAATATCCTCGTCATACTATTACGTGGTACTGGTAAAGGGTTCGTATAACAAGGGCGATTACGTTGATGATTCTGCTATGGTCATTATTCAGTTTGGTACCGGATGACATCAACCGTGCTCGTTGTGCGAAGGCACTAAAGTAGCTAACATGAATCACTCGCTTTAGTAACATAAGGTACTTATTTCTTGTCTAGCATCATTTTAATTGCATGATTGGGAAGCTGAACTAAAGCCTTGAATATGATACAAGAATATAACCAATGTAGTGATGGGTATTTAAAATATTTCACTACGTAATCCTTAACCCAGGTCCCAGGAAACTAACAAAACCCGGTTCCTTCTATTTATCTATATTAATATTTTCCTTATAAAAATATTATGACATCGCTTCCGCTCCCTTTAAGCTATATATAAATAGCACACAGAGTAATAACATCCTGTCGTATCAGGATAATTAAAATGAAACAGGAATGCTACAGATGAGCGTATCTAAACGTGAATTTTAGGTTATGTTTCTTCTCACAATCTGCTTCTGCCTTTTTTCACGTCAGCCGGATGTAAGGTAAATAAACAAGTGTCGTGTTTAAACAAACTGTAACACTATGTAATGTTCCCCTGCCTCCGAGCACGACACCCCTGTTTATGTTTTACTACATGTGCGTAAACTAAACTAAATTTTACAAATTAGTATATAAGCAAATATCACAAACAGTAATTCTAGTGTAAACAACCGTGCCTTTTTTAACCACCTATGCAAAATAACCGAAGTTTTGTTTTTCCTTGTGTTATAATATTGTATTTAGTAATATTTGCAATATAACAGAGCCCAAAACATAGAAATAAAGATAATTTTCCTTTCAATTACACATTAAATCTATTAATATATGAAAACATGTGGTACGGGCACATCGGTTATTGACCTCATAATTTCGCTTTTTTGAATGAATCATTGATTTATATTTCTTTCCCCGTCAATGAGATATTTTTTAATTGAAAATTCATATGTAAGAAGCTATGGTGGTTATTTAGTATAAGAGTTGAATACAAATTAAATAGTCGTTGAACTTGGTCGTTATCGGGCCGCATGAACTATAACGACACTCTCCTTGGCCGGCTTATCACCGCCCCTCGCAATAACTCAACTGTTCCTAGTTTAATACAAATATTTTGCAAACGGAACACTATCGACTAGCCTATTTGCTGTACGCTCTTGTATCATAATTGTTGTTTAAATTGACTATTATTCGTCTATTTTCTAAGGTCTACTGCTCATTTCTTTATAGGATGTCTCTTGAGCGGCCAGTCCTAATCATATTCGCCAGATTTGGTCTCCTCCTAAAAGTAATCATTCCTTGATTTGCATAAGATATGGCGAATATACTGTGAGCTCAGTGTCAGTTTATTTCTATCAATTCCTTGTGGTGACGTGGCTGCAGTCATCTCGCTCGCCGGACGTGCTTCACTTGAGATCAATTGCGTTTAATTGTTCTTAATATAATTACCTAATTGAAAACGCTCGCTACGCGCCTCTAGTCACATGTTTCGTCATCATAAGCTCCGAATATTTCGTAACTCGACTATATTACAATACTGTTTCAACGGCAACGGTTTCCTTAATTTCACAATGATCGTTATGTAAGTGTACTTTTTAATCGTTGACACGAGATAACGCGGTTGATCAATGTGTTTAAACTCTGAACTTTACATTTTTATCTCAACATATTTGGTATGGAGTTAGATAAAAAGTTTACTTCGATCCTAAACTTCAGAAAAAGGGGAAATTAGTTGTTTTGGTAACATTATATTAAGAAAAGTTCATCGATGTAGATGTTCCAGGGAAGGTAAACACTTACCATTAAAACATCTTTTTTGTTTAGCCTTTGAACTTTGCTCGACACCTGGACGTTAAAAAATAAACAGTTTTATCGCCCTTGCAACGGTATTTATTCAAACTCTATGGGGTGCACGATATTTTGAATACACCCGTAAAACATTTACCGAGATTACTAGAGATGCCGAACTGGCACTATAAAAAGTCGGTATGTTTACGCTGCCGCCCTACTGCGTCGGATATAACCAGACAGACGTGTGTGGCAGACCACACGTGTAAATGGTCATTCTGACATTTCCTAGTCCATAACATATTTCTGTAAAGCTTTTTGTTTTCAACAGTTCGTTGCTGCCACGGATCTGGTAAATCCAATCATAGCGTAAAGAAAGTAAACTAATGATAGCCTAACAACAATTTGATAGCACGGAGAACGGTATACAACTGTTTGTTTTCGCTTAAAAGTTTTAATGGGAAATACAAACTTTGTCCATAAGCCGGTTTCCATCGACTGCGCTAAATAAATATAAATAATAATTATTATTTTCGCTCACATATAGCTTCTACTCTATATCATACAGTGCTTGGAATATAAACTTTGTTTTTGACTGAACTTTTTAAATGAAAAAAAAATGAGTAGAGCTTAACTCTGCTGAATTCTAACAGTTATTTGCAAGCTTCTGTCTTTAATTTGATCTCCCATTGTGTTGAATGCAAGAGCATGATTTAGTTTTATTTTTCTCAACATTTATATACTTACTAATGTTTAATTACGTAAATACCCAATTTTGTGGCAAAAGGTTATTTCAGCATTCGGCGGCTTCGAAACGGCTTCCACATGATAACGGTTGTATAAATTGGTGTGCTTAACTGATTATTGTAAAATGGGTCGGGAAGCGGGCACTGTCCACACGGCTCGATGGCTCACTAATTTAAGGGTGAACGTGTATCGCTTTTAATCGTTACACAACTGAATTAATATGTGAACAATAAGGACAAGGGTCATGGTGAGCAGTCAGAATACAAAACAGAGAGCTCTCGCAGGCCGCGGACACTGAGTGCTTTGAACCTCTCCAAGCTTTGTTGTGCTATAACCTATTTTAAAAACTTTTAAATTTATCGCCTCTATACAAATCTTTTAAGCGACTTTTGACATCAATTTAGAAATATTGACCTACTTACAAAGTCGCAAATATTATAACTAGATAAAAACTGAAATGATTAAGTAAAGACCTGTGCGTAAGTGTGGATCTAGCAATAAGTACCTAATACTATTAGCTTTAGCTAAAACCCCACTATTATATTGTATGAGGGTTTTAGGGGGTAAATTATCGTAATATTTATGAAGGTTTCATCTAACATTATAATTATTTCACCAGATTCATCAAACCTGCTTATACACTTATGAATGTTGTAGTTAAAGAATAAAAGGATAAAGAAAGTAATAGAAAACTTCACCTACTGTACCGACTTCAAACTTAGCGTTTTTGTCCCTAGTGGTGACTAATGACGCTATCTATAAAGCTTTATGTGAACTCCTACAATGAACTTTGATGAATGTTCAATTTTATTTTAATAGAACTCTAACGGGTATAGTTGAAGTCGGAATACTAAAGCAACCCTCAGAAAAGATTATTAATGTGTTTAGGGACACCCTCAAACCCCTCTCCATTGACAATCGGTATCAATACGCGACCGCCCCGGCCGGGCCGCCCCGAGCCCCGCACAAACGAGAGCCTGAAGGCACTTTTTTTCACGGAGCGCCCATTGTAAATCAACACAATAAGAGTAAAATTGTACTATTCACGAAAAATGTACCAACTCATTTTGTGTATTTCAGGATTATTACTTTGGCTTTTGTGGAAGTTTACAAAGGTTTCTGCAATACTTTCTTTCCCGTAATTTATTTTTTTCTATATTGATCCTAAGTTTTTATTTGAAAATTTCTTATAAATTTGATTTTATGTCGTGACTTTCATCATGACACTTTATAACGAATGCGGGGTGCCAGTAATTGTACTCAATGTTCGTAGAGGTTCACCGCACGCGCCGCGCCGCGCCAACCTGCCGCTAATGAAGTCGAATTGTATGTATTGTCTTCATCTGCTATTTACTTTCTATTTTCATTAACCAAAAGACGAAGCAAGTGTAAACCACAAAAACTTTAGATAAATCTTAACTTCGAAAAACAGTTTGATCTTATAAGACTATCGAAATTACAACATAATCTATCAAAATGTGTAACATTTCTGTAAAGCGAATTCTAAAGAATAACTTTAATAATACTTCTCGTATAAATAATATAAACCAGTTTAGATGACCTCAAGCAGTTTTACGCATATATTATGAGGTCAAAGAGACTACATATTACTTTTCGTTAGATCACACTACCTTAATAAAATTCTCATCGAGCAAAACCGGATTCAGATTTATATGAAAGCAAAAACATTACTTCGTGAACACTTCCTAAGAAAGTAAAGCAGGAAAAGCAATCGGTGGCGCAGGAAAACAAGAAATGAGGTCTATCAGGAATGTGAGAAGAAAACTGGGGTGGCGCTGTAGGGCAGGGGGCCACAGTCGCGCACCGGACGTACCCGTACGTTTCACGTTCTATGTATGTAGAAATGTATGAAAAACAATAATACTTTGTTTTTAACGACTTGATTGATTCTTTTTACGGACATAAATAAGTCATCTATAATTTTAACCACTGTGTATTGTAAGATAACGGTTAATAGATTTATCTCATCTACTCATCGCATCATATCTGTTCTTTACAATATATCGTGATTATAAATCATTGTGTGGCTGTATAAAACTCGTCGTACATAGCATACAGAGCGTTCATAAAACGATCGTAAAAGTAAAATATAATCTATATCGTTTCTAAAGTACACAAATGTTAAATACTTTGTTCATAATCCTTACACAAGTGGAACATAAACGGGGCAGTTAACACGTTTACGAGGAGGGCGAGGCGGGGAGTAACAGCTTCCTGTTGAGGCTAGATAACAAATTCATTTAGGTTGTGCCGCACCGCGTCTTGTCAAAATTCAATAGGCAAGGAAACTAATCTCCTAGTGAGAGGTCGGGAGGCGCGAGGTTCGCACCCCGCATACATCCTCATTACATATGATAAATTAATGTTGGCAAATGTTACCTAAGTCTTTGACGAGATCATAATTTTAAGATAGGGTATATACGTACTTTAAGCTCAACAACAGTAAACTTAAAAGCACTTATTGACATAAAATACAGCAAGGACTAAAGTTGGAATGTTGTGAACATATTAGAAAGATATAAATATGCACGTATACAAATTCAGTTATCTGGTTTGCAGCTGAAGTATCTGTGTTGGTAAAAAACAAACTCGGTAATCTTGATTTTATTCATAAATCATGAATATATAACTTTGATTTCACTGATGGGTAGTAAAAAATAATTAATATTCCATGCATCATAACGCCAACAAGTTGTAAAATGTGCATAAGACATTTCTGTTACTATAGTAATATAAGATGTGTGTAGTTTTTCTATTTAAATATGGACTGTATAGGTAACAAAGAGTACGCAGTAGCGAGCGAGCAGTGGAAGCAATTGCTCTCAATAACCACATCCTAATTGTCTCGTTTCCTGACGCTGACGAGCGCCGCGGCCGCGGCCTCAGACGTCAACAATTACTTGCTTCATTTCAAATCCGCCTTCACTCCCGTTACTAATATCTTGACAATGTATTGTTTACATATTACCATAGCAAAGTCCGGTGAGCGATAGTTCCCACTCACCTTAAATGAATGATTCGCGCGCAAACAAAGATTCTATCTTATGGCGATAGTCAGTTACCAAAAGATGGCGATCAATGAGATAGCGTGGATTATTTTGTTATTGTATTCAGTGTCGTTGCGAGCAGCGTCTGCGATCTAAACTTGTTATCTGAGTTTTCGTGACCTATTTTAATGTAATAATTTAAAGGTATACAGTTCACGTAAACTGAATTTTAATGAAATCGCTTAGAAAATTTTATACATAAACTTTTCATCATCGTTAGTCTTTTCAAGTCTTATTTAGTGGTAACAATTGTGCCGGCTGATACCCACATCAGTATTGTTGTAAAACATATAGAATAATTTTTTCATCATCGTAAGTCTTTTCAAGTCTTATTTAGTGGTAACAATTGTGTTCGGCTGATACCCACATCAGTATTGTTGTAAATCATATAGAAACACGTAAAAGCCGTTATCGGTTCGATGTGATTTATACGTAGATGAATGAAAGGGCTATTTTGAATGATGGCAGTTTGGTAGCGGGCCCAAGGCTGCGTTGGCGTGGAACGAGTCGGGGTGGGCCGGGTGTCGAGCATGGAGAAGGGCTCGAGTTCGCAATTTAATTTTGTTCCCGACGACTTCTAACCTAAATTAAATAACGCTTGTGTTGTAAATATTTTTTTCGCTTACACGAAATAGCAGTCCAAGATCATTGCTGCTTATTTGCTTAACAAACAATGTTAGGCGAACGTTGATTTAGTACCAATTTATTAAAATAAACAATACATATTGACTTTCTTTTACTGTTTACTCCTATTCACTTACCTATGTGCCTACTCGTAGTTACTCATACATCACATACGTTCTGTTTTATTTATTGCTTTTATTTGATAGAGACGTTAATTCGATATAAGTCATCCAGAGCAGCACATCAAAATCATATAAGATTTAGCTTAACTCTTCTTCTGACTCAAAAAACTTTTCATTTAAACTAGTTGGCGGTCGAAAGGTTAACATTGCATATCCTAACTATTATTTTCTGTTCATAATAGCGTCTTAAAAAACCTCTTAGCATCAAATGACATTATTTCACACGTTCACATTTAACCTTTGTTCTATGAATCACCAAATAATGCAGAATACGGTGTCATGTAGATGGAAACCTCCTAATGACACTATCAATTCACGCAGAAATAAACAAAAAAGTCTATAACTATTTCTACGCTCAAAACATTTTACTAACACCTTTTGAAATACTGACTTTATTACTCAAGAACAATAAGCTAGAGTAACTTAGTTACAATGGTTTTTAGCTTTGAACTTTAACTTGAAGGTTAAAAATTAATACTCGGCGTCAAGTGAATGTTAATAAGTTTTTGATAACCTTAGATAGGATTTAAAATAATACGTGCTATTGCAACAACAGTTGTTTGATTTAGTTGTAAAATTCGGTAAGCAGATATTCTTTATCGATATTTTGTTTGATAATAGAGACATTATAAAGGCTATTCATTTTTCCGATAGCAGTATCAGCACTGCTATAACTAGAAATTATTCTAACATAAAAGTACTACATTTGTAAATTTGCAATGTTCTGATACCAAGATGCGCTATTTAACCGGTCTTTTACTCATTTGTTCTCTCTGCTTTATTGTACACATTATCTTCAGATCATTCGAACCCACTTCTCGACCTTTGTCTATTTCATGTTTGTTTTTTTTTCTAATTACTCCCGAACAGTCGTATGAACTTCGACATTTTAAATATTTATAAATATACCGTGCTCACATGAGCTTAGTCTGAATGAAACAAAAAAAAAAGCGAACAACAAAATATTTGTGCAATCCTCATAAAGGCAGATTAGTTCCGCAGCGCCCATTTACAGCTTAGCTTTCTATTGTTCCCGGAAAAACAGACCTTTTTACTTTTGCGACTTTATAGGGCAACTTCATGCTTGTTTTTCTCAATATAACAGTCCGAAGTTGGCACACTATTGGTGCAGCTTCTAAAAAAATTGCAGACTAAAATATGACTATTGTTACTTGTGCGTCATTGTCAACAAAATAAGACTAATTGATAATATTCGAAGTCATCGCTTGGTTCGTCTCGAGTCGCGACGCTATGTGATTAAAATGTAAAATATCGCTTTAATCTATTGTGATTCATAAAGAAATATAACTTCGATTAGAGTTCAGCTTGTTTATAACACGAAATCGTTGTAACATTACAGTGGGCTACCATTTTTTTTTAAAATTTTCACTATGCTTGTAAAACAACATACCTTTACCATTAATTGATCTATTGTACTATCATTCGGTAAAATTACAATACCAAGCACCTATAAATTAATGCACGGTGTGAATTTTGGCACAGTCGCACACGATGTCAATATTTCGAAGCGCAACCCAGAAATGTCAGGGCGCTAGTGCTCGTATTTATTACAACGAAATTAGTATACGCCTCGGCCCTGAAACAGAATTCTAGCATGTGTTGCGCGTCCAATTAAATTTTAATAATATAATAATTAATGTAGGCGTTGTCATAGCAATTTATCTGGCTGCTATCGTGCCGCTGCTTGCTAAAACATCGCTTGATAATGTTACTTTACAACACTAATATTTATGAAATAGAAATATTTTTTGAGTGTTTATAAGTTTTGTATATTGTATTTAAATAATCAATCTAATTTGAGTTGCCTGGACTTAAATTTCTACGTGCGCGCCAAATAAGTTTATCAGTTTGTTTTCGTGTCTAGATGTGATGTGCGCATCGCATCGGACCCTTGTCGTTATCTTTTGCGTACCATGATCGCGACATATCAGACACGAGAAGGGCGTCTGTTTGTATTCACAGGGGGCTCTAAAACGCATTTTAGTCAAACCAAAACACACCGTGGTAGGTACACAGTACTAATATATAATTTTCTCAGGTAATATATTGATGACAAATTGATCTATTATAAATTAGTGAGGTCGACTTCGTTTTGTTGACCGCTTTAGTTATCGGGCAATCCGCTAATCTTGGCACGAGATTTGTGTCCTAATCATATAACAGGGCTTGTAAAATTACATAATCAAACCATTATTATGCCCTGTGCTATATGCTTTGTAAAATGTTAGTTTATCTTAAATGTTTAAGTTATATAAAAATGTTTTTATTTTGAAACCATTGCATGCGTAAGTTTAGTTCTAGCAATTTTATTTGGCTTTCACTACCTACCTTTATGTTTACAATTAAATGAAAACGTGTTCAGACGTAACGATGGTGATCAAATCCAGCTAAAGGAATATAGTAGTGCTTGTAAATCGATAAATCATAATATATATTTAAAATCAGTATATATATTATTTGTATACAGAAGGCAAATGGTATGTTTTCAGCACATGGTGGGCACGGGCATGGCGAACCCGTTCCCTGCGGCGGCCGCGGCGGCGGCGGCGGCTCAGTTCGCGGCCAACGGGGACGCGCTCTCCGGCAAGGCGGAGCTGACCGGCGGCGTGTCCGCACCGCCGCAGCCGCCGCAGCCTGCGCAGCCGCAGCTCGTCAAGAGCGAGGGGCCGCCGCCGCCCGCGCCGCTCCCGCCCGCCAACTTCTCACCGCAACCACCGCCTCAGTCACACGCACAGAACTCTATAGAAAATCAAAATAACAACTCAGTAAGTAGGCTCAATAACAAACTTTTCATTTCAATATCAATTCATCAAACATTTAATGTTAATTCAGCAAAAACATGATTAATTTTTGTTTTATCTCATGGAGAAAATAAAATCATTTGACAACGTTGACCTAAATGGAAACTGGATTTGAATTATTTTTCTAATACTCTAATACTCCTTCATATTTCTTCTCAACGTTAATTTATAGCGGCTGTCGCTGGGCGCTGGTCTTTGCGTATCTAAAATATTAATAGGTTTCGGCTGCCAACGCCGCGCAGCCGCCTCAAAACCTAACGACGCAATCTTAAATTGAAACACTTAAGTGCTTTAAAATAGAAAAACATATTTCTACCATTAAAATGTTTACATTTCGACAGTTTATAATGCGGATGTTTTAATAAAGTTGATTGATTCAAACCAAATTAATAACACTATACAGTCGATGAACAAACAAAATATGAACCACATGATGTCTATTGAGTTCGATTCCTTTTCAACATTTTGAACGTTTTAGGTAAAATTATAAGGATGTTAAAAGGTCAGTTGAGAAAACATAGAATAAAATGTTAACTTCGGTACATTTCAGAAAAGCGAGGACATTAATTAATTCAGGGACGAGATTAAATTGGGAGTTAACGTGGTCTCGATCTAATCACTTCTCTAACTTTACAAATTTAGCAACAATGCGAACAAACAATCAACTTGTGCTTATGGCGCTAACACTGAATTAACATTTTAATATAAGTAAACTAAGGCTCTTTTAAAAGCATTGAAAACAGAATTAACGAGATATCTAAAAATTTAAACTTTTATACCATTTAAAAGTAAGTTCTTAAATCCCATGTTTAGGACTAAATAACAGTATATTCATTTCTATGATTTAAAATGTATACCACACGTGATCCACAGCAAAATGAGACAGACGGCTCAGAGGACAGCACTCCCGTAAGCGTGGCAGCTGTGGTGGCGCAGCAGGCGGCGGCCGCGCACGCTGCACACGCCGCCACTACCGCTGCCAGCGCCGCAGCCGCCGTCGCCGCAGCCGCCGCCGCCGCTGCCGGGCCCGACAAGACGCTCGTCGTACCCGTCTCCCAGGGCTCGCAGCCCAAGCGCCTGCACGTCTCCAACATACCCTTCCGCTTCAGAGATCCCGACCTAAGGAACATGTTCGGCGTACGTACACAAATTTCACCTTACCTTCGCGCACTGCATGACACTTCGCTTGAATACAAACTTCATTAACTACTGACGTTTTTATTTCAGCAATATGGCACGATACTTGATGTAGAAATTATCTTCAACGAACGCGGCTCAAAGGTAAGCACCGTTTTATGTCTCCCTAGTCCTCTATTGATACGAAGTGGCCCTGAAATCCACGGCATTAACGTGGATTTCATTGTGGCTACTTTAACGATTTTTATTAAGAGACCGCGCGTATTATGAAGCAATAAACGTATTTTATGACATTATAATACACGGATATTAACGGTGAGCCTAAATAATATTAGGTATTTAATTAATCATTATTCATTTTCAACTTATTGCTAGGGTTAAAATTCATTACATTGTACTTTAAAATATAAAATGCTCAAGGCACAGTTTCATATAAAATGTTTATTGCTTCAATTATATTTGTGAATTATAGGAATTAAAGCTTTACCCAAGTCCCTTAGTACTTCAATATATGCTGTTTTTTATTTACATAATTAATTATTTGGGCTTTTAATTCCCTTAATTCGCATATAGCTGTCTTAGCTATTGTATGAAAAATGTGTTTGTCTATTTTACTCGTAGAGTTAAATTAATAGTTGATATAACATATACTAGCTAAGAAGCCCCATTATCAATTACTTTTGCTGCCCAAACTAAATTACAATAAAAATTCCCTAAGTACATGAATTTAATGTCTTCAAGATAAACGCCTTTAATTAATATATTAAGCTTACATGAGTCTCAAGGCGAAGGGCTTAGACTAAATTTTATAATATTACTCGTATTTGTGTTAAAACAAACTCTATCTCATAGCATATTCTTGGATTTAATGTTTGGTGCAGTATTTCTAATTGCATTGTATATTTCCATTAAACAGTAATCTTTATAAAATGTAATCTGATCTTAAATATTGACTGATCTGTTATGTAAGTTGTTAGTACCTTTGACAAGCTTTTAGTGTTTTCTGTATTAGATTTTATAATGTCCTGAAGTTTTGTGTACAAGTACTTACGTATTGTGGGAACAGAAAGCGTGTCATAGGTACGAGTGTCCAGGACAATATTAATCAATTTTCACAATTTATTGATATACTCAAAAAACAACTCACTGTCAAATGTGGAACATTACAGTTCTAACAATTTAGAAAGAGATGATTGAAAGTGACTTCAACAAAAATTGATTGGATTGATCGCTTTTTCGTGTTTACTGCTTTCCTTGTGTCAGTTTGGTGACCGACCCTACAGTAGCCCATGCCCGCTCATCTTTAAAACGTATTTACTCTTTTGATATAATAGCTCCCAATTATTTTTCTTCAATGCCTCACATTGGGATATGCAGTATTAGAGAAAATGCATCGTCACTATAACAGCTGATTTTCTAAGTCACATTTTCAGGACAGCTCTATTATTCATCACTAATAAATATTTTACTATCGTCCAAACTGCACCGCTTGCTCTTCATAGTTGTATTTACGAGGAAGGAACGTCATTTTATACGTGTCTATGGCTTTGTTTATGATTAGATTGAACTTTCCTATGTGTGTAGTTTGGGTGATGCGTCATTCTGATATATATATATACTTTAATCTGATTCTATTAGATTGAAAATGTTATTTTGTTGTAATCCTAGATTTGTCAGTCATGCGCTTCCTAACAAGGGGACACAATGTTTCATTAGTATTTGGGCATGTATACTTCGCTGACCCTAATTACTTTTCTGTTTTATAAAATGTTAACGTAAGTTACATATTCTAGAAGTTATTTTGGTGCATCACTTAGTTTGGCTTATTCTGGAGAATGGCATTAGTGTCTTCCCCGTCCGCTAGACCGATGTTTCCAGTTTTTAGACGGATAGTCGACAACAGACGCGATCGGACCACTTACCTTCGACGACGTCGCCACCACGCGTCAAGCTTACATTTTAATTACGATCGTCACTCGGTCTCCTCTCTCTTTCTCTCTGCCCAACTTGTTGTTATTTTTTACAATTTATTGATAAAAATGCACCCAGAATGGTAATTGTGATAATAGAGCTGTCATGCTTTTTATAAGTGTAAGCGTTTCGTACAATCAGCAACTCGTTTGCCACTTTCACGACTCGTCTCTTCCACTGTATTGTGTGCTGTGCTAGCTGCTTTTTGTATCTATGGGTTATCACCATGTTTTAACAGTAGTTTATTTTTACCTTTAGCACGATTTATAAAAACAAACTTTATAATTATGGAAAATTACATTCAATGCAAAATAAAATATTGTCTACAACGGCAACACGTAATGCTAACGAGTTAAAGAATACCTAAATTTATTACAGAATGTCATACATTGCTTTGAATCAAATTTATTTTTTATGGTTTGGCACTGTACAGTATTTGCACAATTTTGTTTTCAAAACCTCTAGGTTGATGGTAGTATCGAAACCAAACGCTATAGTTACAGTTTCATATCGACATAAACATACGACCCATCAATACATGTCCACAGTAAAGTATTGTACGTGTTGTGTATATTGATAAAGATAGATATAGAAACTGATATATCTTGTTGGTGTACCATTCTCTTAGTTGAGTAGGTACGGTACACTTGGGTGAACTGCATGTCCGATGACTTTTAGAGAACAAATTGCAGCTAACATTCCATACAGAAACAAATAGATATTTTGATTGAAGTAGTGTCCATCGAATTAGCTTCAAAATAAAGTGTTCACATAGGTTTTGTGGTAAAGTAACGAATGTTTCGATAGTACCGAGCGCTAGATGGAGACATATTCAGTAATATTAGCCGACCGCTGGCCGAGCTGGCGCCGCTTCTGTGTTCCCCGACATTCAGCTAGAATCCGCTCAAACCGGCAACGTAACCGAAACGATATCTCACAACCATGTTTAAATAAAGAATATGCAATGCATAAATGTTAATTTTTGTTGCACGTTGTTTTTTGAGCGACGCTGTTTTTAATGCATGTTTTGTCTGTCTTGCATGCAGGGATTCGGTTTTGTAACATTCGCAAATAGTGGTGATGCGGAGCGAGCACGAGAGCGTCTTCACGGCACCGTGGTTGAGGGCAGAAAGATAGAGGTCTGCATGATTCAATGATACCATCCGTAGCACTATGTAACTTTAACATCCCGCCCACGCCCAAGCCCACGCCCACGCCCACCGCAACCTGCGCCCTCTGCTCTGTAGTTACTGCTAGTCTACATGCTAGTGCGCCCGCCGCCCAGGCCGCCCCGGCCGCCCCTCATCTAATCCACAAACAAACCTTATTTATTTTATTATCCCTTTACTCTCTAGACGGTCATTTAAAATGCCGATTGATTGAGAGACTGTCTCACAGAACAATGTAGAACGAACCGTACCGTCTCATACCGACGAGGTAAGACAGCCAATGCACTTTTCAGTTTATTATTTGTTTACTGTTACACTCTTTTACGTCTTTGAAATTTTTTAAACCAAGTCTAATGTTTTATTATTATTTGAATATCAAAGTCAATTAGTAATTACTGAAAATTATGCAAGGAAAATTACCTATTGCAATTTAAATATCAAGGTGAACAACTTGCTCGCAGGCAAATTCAAAGTCTCTCTCACAGAAATATAATTGTTTCAAAGATTCCATTCAATATAACGCTATTTTCACATTTACATAGACACATTCAAAGTTAATACGCAGTGTTCGAACGTGGTATACATTCCTCTCTAAATGTTTTACGTTAAAACCTTAACGTAAAACTACGTTAGTTTTGGACCCAGGACCACTGCGCCATCATGGTGCTATCTTAAAGCGCATATCAACATAATCTATCTATTGCTAGAACCATTCTTTTCTTTTTCATTTGAATTTCCTTTTTTTTCTTTCAATAAAATCAAATTTAACATTTCTAACAGCTTTGTTAGCATTGATATTTTCTGACATATTGCTTAATTCCTAATCAGGTTAATAATGCAACTGCGAGGGTACAAACTAAGAAACCACCGGCGGTCCCCAACGGTAAGTCCCTGCTAAACTTCAAATACTAATCATATATTATATTGATTCGATTGAACTTCAATAAATCAAATTAGTTCACATAATGCAATAAAAATGAAATGTTTTAAAATATTTATTAATCTGTTTTATGTAATATAATGCATCATGGGATTTTTCTCTTTTAATCCATCCAGTTATACTGGCTAGAAATGGATCAGTTCCCACTTTGGGTGAGAGAGCTGCCATATTAAAGATCGGTGTTGTCCATGTTAATGTTTTCACTTGTTACATGTTGGCTAGATACTTTGTCGGAATGCAAGTAGGTGAATGCTATTTAGAGAACGACTCCACTGTCATCGCCGGAGACAGTCTACGTGTGAGCCCCCCGCGCCCCCCGCGCCCTCCGCGCCCTCTGCAGCCAATCACGCTCCACACTTTCCCCATTTTAGTACTAAACAATTGGCGACTACTTTATTTCTATACATTTATTACAATGAAAAGACCAAACGTATACTTTGTTTTCTTTTAATTTTTTTCGGCCAGTTTAGTTGCTGCGTCTAATTCATTTTAAAAAGTATATTAAAATTAGCGTTGTATAAATATAGTAATGAATTCTGTGACGTCGGCATGCCTAATGCATGTTACGCTATTTTTGCTATATAGACAAACCGAAAACTTTTGTTAATATATTAAAATATTTATTTGTTATGCGCATTAAATATGATTTGAATAGGCTGTCTCCGGTATTTATTGCCTGATTATAACACTTTTGGATAACACCAAATTTAGACAGCTTGCTACGTTATCATTCCACTTTGTCTACCAATGAACTCTATCTTGACGTTCGCTAGAAGGAATGCAACTTCCACCTTGCACTCTCAACATTTCAATTCCGTAGCGGAGAATGACTTCTAGGCCTGTCTTCTTTGTGCTAGCCTAGAGATGTATAGCCTAGAGATGCATAGCTGGCACCACTTTTAATAAATTAATTTGATTTTGTTTCAGTGTGCGTGCAATGGCCGGAAGGTGAGGAACATTATTTCCGCTCCTTGTAACTCCAAATACTATTGAAAGCTTACGCGTTTACATTAATTACATAACATTCATTCGAGCATGAAGTTTCCTTAATAATGTGGTGGGACTTTACACTATGTATATGGTTTATTAGTTTCTCTTGCTCGATGACACGTTGATCTGTCACGAATCGATCTCAAGGTATTGTAAATTACCCTAACGGCCATGCTTCTTTAGAGCAGAAAGTAGGAATGTATTTAATCGTCCGCACGGTGGTGAGCATCCGACTATTTGTGATTTCCATTCGTGCTGTAATGTGGCATGGCCTTGTTATACTGGACACTCGTTGTGAATAATATTATCTACTATTCTAGTCACGTAAGTTGATATGCATTTTAGCTCCTAGTACCCACTTATAGTAACATAGATCGATGTCACTGTGATTAACGTGGGAGTTGTGTACCTACGCCTAGGTATATTGTCACACCATTCGCGTTACACCAGGCACGTGAGACTGATGTTACACCTCGTACAGTTAAGTACTATTAAAATATTATTGGATCCGGCGATAAAGTTAACACTTAAAAACAAATTATGTTAATTGAAATATTGCTCTAAATTGTACAATCTTCTACAAGCTACAAGCAATAATTTCCACAAATAAAGAAAAAGTTGCTTGTAGTCTTTATTGTTAATATTATCGGTCACAAGCACATAAAGGAAGTTCAATGCAAAATTTTTAAAATATAGAAGACATTTCTTATAAATAGTTCAAAGAAAATATGTTAAAAGGGTAAATAAATGGGTTTTTAGAGTAGCGAAGAAGCAGAAGAGCATGTGCATAGTTAGATTGTGATAGCGTGTGTCAGTGTGGTACTCGTATGGTATCGTGGCGGTGCGCGAGGTCCGCGTGCTCGTGCGTGCTCGAGTCTGAGGCGCGCTGTGTGCGCAGGGCTGCGGGTGTCCGGCGTGACGTGGCCGTGGCTGGGCGCGGCGCCGGCCGCCACGCCC
>QDHC01000144.1:798329-822933 GCA_013186455.1 Papilio dardanus tibullus | reverse complement strand
CGCGCTCACGCCCCTCGCCGCCACGTACGTCATGTAACTAATACACTTCATTCACAACTTATATACCTAGCCATCCTCCTATATCATAATGTTAATAACCGTACAATAGTTAAAACTAAAATATATGTATTTTGAAATTTATTAATTTTTTGTCTTGTTTTCTCACATTTGATATTTTTGATATAACTGTCCCCTTTTACTAATTAATAAAATTGACTTACAGGTATGGCAGAGAATACGGTGACCCGTATTTAGGTCATAGCATCGGGCCGGTCACAGGATACGGGGTGAGGGAACTCTGCGTTAACGTAGCATAGTCACTGTCGACTCAACGAACAAGTAGTGAGCGTTTGTTTTGTTTAAATTGCAGGCGGCGATGTACAGAAGCGGCTACAACAGGTTCGCGCCGTACTAAGGCGGAGGAACAACAAATCTTTTACTCGAATACGGAACCTTCGTCATCTTTACGTAACATGACAATGAACTCTCTTTGTAAACGTACAAACATAATTTTAGGTATGAGTTAGTGGTAGCCGGTTACTGTTTAAGTAAGCTTGGATATCATAGTGTAGCGGCGTCCTCTATCGGCGGGTTCTCGAACTCATCAATACCAAAGTCATTAAAATTCTAACCGTAATAGTTCACTAAGTTATATACTCTATTGTAAAATTGTTGAATGCATATACAAGTGCGAGCAGCTAAACTGGAGCGCATTCAATCTATTTAGATGTTTATAAGAATAACTATTTTACTACCATAGTAGGTGAAGGGAGCGGCGGGCGACCTTCACGCCGATGACAATAGAAGTTATTACACGTAACTATATTTAGTGAGCTTTGCACTTGCATATCATGTAGGAATTGTAAATATTGGAAGTGAATCACATTTTATCTATAAATACCCTCCGATTCGGATATGTTATTGTTGTGCTTGTACAATTGGCGGGAAACGATCGTCGTTAACTTTTTTAGCGGAATCAATTTTTAATATTGTAAATGCGGTAAGTTTTATCAATGTTCATACGATTTATATAATACTTGGTGCCGATCGAGCATTCTCATATTTGTCCTTGAAACATGACGTTTCATTTATTTTTACACAATCATTTCTATAAATAGGAATAAAATGCAATTTTAACCGTAACCGTAAATGATTCGAATGAGAATTGTGTTGTTCGTTTGTTAGTAATAGCAGGTCGCGTGGTGCGAATGTGTTTGGGTGCCATTTGCTGGGTTGTTACTAAGTAATGCTCTCGTGTAGAAGTTACCTCGCCGCGTGCTATAAATAGCTATTTATTTGCGGTGCGCCGCTCGCTGCCCATGTTCTATACATCAAAGGGCTTACAGTGCGCTTTCGATTTATTCGGTCAGAGTCTCGGTCGCTAGGATTACTTTGTCTAATTTTATTGACACGTAGTCGTAATGCTTTAGATGTAGTATATAAGAGAGTTCTTACATATCATTGAGATTTCTCCTTGTAATTGTATTAGTGTCGCCGTCGCCGCACGCGGTGATGTCCGATGTGACAATTTTATCTGACACTCACATTTTATCGAACAATATTTGCGTACGGGTCCAACCCTTTAGGCGTGGTAAAGTTAGATCTAACATTCGCATTAGAGTTGTAAAGTATTGTGATGTCGATGAATTCGCTCAACGTTTATACCAAAGCACAAAGTCCCCATCGATGGATGCGCATCATCTCAGCATAAGCACGTCGTTTCGTTTCCTCCCGGTAGATTTAATAGTCTTTCACTTGGAAAAACTTAAAAAGTCTATGAGTCGTACATAGATGTTTTAAGGACACGAGTCGTTTTTATTCTCAACTAATTTAATCCATGTCCATTTAGGTTTTAACCGTTCCGTATAATATGTTTGCCATAATCGTTTCGTGACGATGTGTTAACTAAAAGATCTGAAAATCCACACGTAGCCGCGGTTTTTTTGCATTCGGCAATTTAATTGATTTTTATAGCGTTGCCTTGTTTTGTTTACTCGAGGTATGTTTTATTTTATATTTGTCGTCGTCTGCTATATGTCAGACCTTTACGTAGGAGCCACAATACGGTGTTTACACACATACGAAGGGCAGTGCGGGCGGGCGCGGCCGCCGTCTGCGGCCATAGCTTTAATAATTCCGAGACAAGGCGCGCCGCCCCCTGCGCCCACATACAGATCAACAAATCCATGACATCTCTCGTCTTGTAGATTTTTCTAGTCTTTTTCGCACAAGTATTTTTAATAAAGGGTGCTTTCCTCGTAAAGGTTCCATGTGATAGTGGCGGAACTCGGAGCTCGTGTATTTGTTGTAAGTCGTACCGTACGGTCTATTTTTAAGTTTTCTTGTGTCATATTTCTGATTTTATGGTTTACGAATGAATGAAGTGAGCCGCCGGCGCCGGCGGTTCCATCGAGTTACAAATAGTTTAGAGGTAACAGTAGTCATGTTGCAGCTTCTTCGAACAATGTTTTTGTGCTTTATCGCTAAATACTCATGTGTGAATGTATTATTTTAGTAATTTCTAGTTTATTAAGTTTTTTGTAATGCAAATTTTTATACCTAAGTACATAAAGTAAAGTACATGTGATTGATGATTCGTCTTTTAGTTTTAACATGTATTGTATTGTACTGTAATGGAACTCGAGTCACAAATGCAGACATTTCTTGCAAACTTTAAACATCTATATTACGACACGGGTAAGCGAGACGCGTTTTGACGGCGGGTTGAGAGCGCTGTGCTGCGCTGTGCCGCGCTGTGCCGCGCTGTGCCGCGCTGTGCCGCGCTGTGCCGCGCTGTGCCACGCTGTGCCGCGCTGTGCGTGCTTTGTGTAGGGTGCGAACCGGATAGTTTTAGTATTTTAGCCTAATTACAAAAGTCGTATCAAAAATCGTCTCGATTACTCCTTTTGAATCGAAATGCGATTATTTTTTATGTTATATGAAAGTTTTTATAGGTGATTTTAATAAAGATGTAAAAAATAATGAAATAAAGAGAAATGCATTACTTAAGTTTTTTATAGAAATTTCATAAATTAAGCCAAACTGTTGTTACTTGGAGAAAATCTGAATTTAAATGACATATCTGACAAAATGGTTAGTGTGGTACGATAAGATCATCAAGATCGATGTATTATAAATATATAATAATCATTAAAGTTAAGGATGATATGTATTTTGTAACACGATTTGTTTCTCGGTTTTTATGAGATGTTAAATTAAATTTTCATACTATTCTTGTTTCTTTACGCTGTGCACAAATTATACGATCCAAGGCTTTATAAAATAATTTTGATAATCGGGTGATAGACCAGTTGTTATAGTTAATGCGCATAATAGTTAAGGTTCTGAGGAGCAGTGTTGCCAGCGGCGCCGCTAGCGGTGGCTGCCTTTGTTCACTACACAAATATACCATAAACAAAATTACAAGAATTAAATTAAAACAATCACCACATGTTTAATAAATAAAAATAAGTACCCAAAGATTTTACTTTTAGAGTTTTTATAACTGTTGAAACAGTAATATTAATAAATATAAATCGAATCAGCTTGTAACTTATAAGAAATTGTAGGCATATTTAAGATACGTAGGCTATTTAATTACATTTATTATAAAAAGATCTATTATGAATTTTGTATAGCAAATACTGCAAATCACAAAATCCAGTAGGATTTAGTGTTAAATCATTGTTAATGAAATGTAAGTGTGGAACATCCGTAGCCGCGCTGGCAACACCGAACTGCCAACACGTCGTGTCTCAAGCCACCACTGTATATTGTAAAGTAAGGGGCGGAGTCGACGCCGCGTACCCATCTTTTGTACCCATCCGACGGATAGAGTTACATCTCTCAGATCTCTTGAGAGATATTACTCTTCTCGTCGTATGACACATACCCACGGGTCTGTATTGTTAACGTAGCATGAGCTAAGTATCACTTGTTCGTCAATTGCACTCGTCGACGTCGACGCTGTTGAGTTAGTTTAAACAAATACTCGATATGTTAATTAGCAGGGTCGTTGTTATTGCCTGTGTCCCGTGTGTCCCCTCCCCCTCTCCCGCCTTCCACCGTAGCGGTCACCCTCCCCCGTGTACTGCACGAGGCATGTCCATGGAGCGAACCCTGAATGGATGTACACAGCGCATACCAGATGTCGGTTTTTTAAGCATTACAAAGTTTGTTGTAAGCCGAAAACTCATCATACTTCCATAGCAAATCTCCTCGAAACGGCTTCCATTTGTTAAATCAAGTCACTTATTCGTGACAACCATTTTCTTTGTTGTGTATGGATTAACTTTCTCGGAGTAAGTAGCAAAAAAATATATATTACAATGAAGTGAAATATTATGTGGACGAGGTAGTAGGAAGCACTCCGATAGCCATTCCGCTCAACCGGACTCTTTCAGGACCAGTAAATATATATTATATCTTATAATGCTCGGTTGATCGAGTTGCTATCAGGCGGCTCGCTGCCTCGCCCCGCCGGCCGCTGGACAGACTGCGGCTCCGGTATGCGCTGCGGGCAGAGGGCGCGCTCGGCGCCGCCGCGGCGCTAGTGTAGTGCCACCAGTAATTGTAATACACCATGCTCAATTTCCGTATTTGTATGTTGTACTTTTAATGTTAAAAATTAAATGTTTTTTAAAATTTGAAATCGATTTTGTCTACATAGCCACATTTGTTACAATATAAATAAATGTCTTCCGTTGAGCACAGTGTGAGGTCCATTGCACGTCTTGTTGTTGTGCCGCGCCGTCTCGTGTCGGAGTGCACGGCGAACTCCTCCATGCGATTTGTGATACAGTCCATGACAAATACGAACGTCGTCTATATTATTTCGTGTGGCGGATTTCATATTAGATTGCAGAGCTGATTTCCTCTATTGAATGTAAATATATTTTTTATTCAAACAGAAGTGTTGAACGAAGCAAATCATTTTAAGCCTTCGGCATTGTGTACTCATTTACGTTATTAATAAATTATAGTATGGATTGATTTGCGTTTCTATGACTTTAACCCTCTTAATATAATTTCATGCATGATTCCACTACGCTTGTGTCACGTAGTTTTCTGTATTGTTTTGATTTGAATGAAAATTCTTTATTAAATAATTAGAATGTGTAAGTATGTGTGGTACGCCTGGCGCGGATTGGACATGGTCGTATGAGAACATTCGCCACGCAGGGCGCGGGGCGCGGGCGCAGCGCGGCGAGGTGTTATTGTGCCCGCAGCGCCGTCGCTAGAATAGCTGCGATTGGGTGCAAATGATAATATAATAATGTTATTTGTGCCGATAAGATTGCAAGCCTCCTTCATGATAACTAGTAATCGTTCTTTAGAATAGAATAATTAAAACAATCGGTATAGCTAGATTATCTATTGGCATGATAAGGCTGCGCGCGCGCCGACGGTCAGTTCAATTCTGCTCCGTGGCCACAGCAGACCCCGTACTCGCGCTCGATGTGGTGTCTCATCTCCTACCTCACAAATACACTTTAAAATGGTCCTGTGCCCGCCGTTCCGGTGGTCCTCGCGAGGCGGATTCAACCTCACCACCGCCGCTGCCGAGGACGCGGCCCCAGAGCGACGAGAAACAATAAGTGTAAGTGTATATGGTACCTAATTGTAAGTCGTCCCACGATTCCTTTGTTGAAATGTCGTAAACAAAATACAATTAATTACAGGCCAAAAGTTTAAATGATCACATTGCGTTACGTATCAAACGTTACACACATTTAAAAGAACTAACATATCTTCAATAACCAAATCTACGAAAAAGCAACGTCTATATATCATTTATGCATTTTCATATATGGCTAGGAATAATTGTTAACATTTCCAAATTGAATTTCTGATTTAAAACCGATATAGACAAGTTGATATAACGAACACCTGTTATATTATAATCGTCAATGTTACGCTAATTGAATTGTTAACTTTCATGACGAAATTGTGTGTTTAATTACGATTAATAAACACTGTATCGATGTAAGTAGACGAAATAGATTATAACATAAATGGCATAACATGATTTTGTTTTAAAATGTAGAAACATAAAATATTCTACACAGTTTTAATTTCAAGTTATTTCTTTGTCAAAAATAAGAAAAACGGCACAAAGAAAAAGGATAGGATCTTACTGAGATTAGAATATGAAATCAAAGTTGTAAGTACAATTAATATAATACGTTTACTGATAAAAATATATTTTTGCGATAAGTCATTAAAATTACACAGATACGCGTAGGACTATTAGAAAACGAAAGAAGAGAGAAAATATAGTATACCTGTAATTAATTAGTGTTTATTCTTTTTCACGCCATTTTGAATTAGGTTGGATAATATAAACATTTGCGTAATATTGTGAACTACATTTACTTTAAAATATAGCAGCTATATCTACTTACGATTTTAAAGGGTTTCATGATTTTCTTAATACTCCATCTTGCCACACTTTGAAAATTAGCGAATATTAGACCACCAGTTTCGAGGGCGCCATCTGCTGGGTAACGGTAAGTTATGAGCAAAAGTCAAACATTCAAATGTACCTAGTGTTGGGGGATTTCATCCGGATAAAAACTCAAAATGGATAAATACTCATAATTTCTATCTTTTCGGCGTGATTTTTACCAAAAACGTGGATAAAAACTATCGGTCATTTCATAAATGTAATTTAGCATAAACATGTTTTTTTATGAATAAACGAGATTGAAATAAAATTATACCTAACATGCTCTGTTAATTAATTTAATGATGAAAACAACTTTTAATTGCAAAATTATTAGGTACTTCCGCGTATGTAAAGGTCTACCTGGATCTGAGGGCAAAAAGGGAAAAAAGAATTGACCCTAGCAATACTGAGAAAACTGGAGTAAAACGTTTCGATACTTTGTTTTCCT
Organism: Papilio dardanus tibullus; assembly: GCA_013186455.1. Classification (NCBI taxonomy): domain Eukaryota; kingdom Metazoa; phylum Arthropoda; class Insecta; order Lepidoptera; family Papilionidae; genus Papilio; species Papilio dardanus. The sequence goes on along the minus strand of QDHC01000144.1, from coordinate 816,037 downwards.
AAACATACGGGTTTTTATCCGTTTCGGATAAAAACTCGAGCTGTCAGCCCATCAATAAATGTACCAACTAACACGGGAGTGAAAACTATGATTTTATATCGTATAGGTACAATTGACTGAGTAAAAAGACCTTTAGAAATACGCGTATGCATTTACCACTGCAATCATGAATAACAGTCACATTTTTGTCAATGCTATAAATTTTTATACGCGTCGAACATAAAACTGAATTGTGTTACTCTGATAATGTGATAATCTGGTACTTTCCCGTAGCTGAATAAACTAATTAATTTTGATTATTTATTACAAACGAAATTCTATCAAACTTTTAACCAAATGTAATTTACAAAGCGTTTTTTTTCATACTATTAAATTAAGAGAACTAATTTTAACTTTTTGTAGGGCTTCCTTATGCAGAAAATGCAATGTTAAAAGCAAATTAAAATTCACCTAATTCAAAGTCAAATTCTTACCATCAATAGACGGAATATTTGCTAATACTAATCATACAAATACAATATATCACGTACTTAAGAAAGGTAGTTAGTATTTACTCTTGTTGTATACTTTACATGTTATCGCTAAACTCATAATAAATCTAATTCGTAAACTTTGTGCAAAACAAGCACTTCAGTAGAATTGCATTCACGCGTTAGAAAAGTGAGCATTCTATTCTACAATATAGTATTGGTGATTGGTGACGCCCTCACACGCACTAATCCTTTATCAAAATATTAGCTACATATCAGATTTTAGTTAACGATCTATGCTACCGATTTATATTTAGAAGATAGTGATCGAACTTTAATATTCCGTATTTAGAACAACGAAAATATACTACCTACTCAAGTACCTATGCCTATTTGATTGAGGCTAATAATAAACCGACTGTTAGAAGCTGTAATTTTTCATAAGATAGGCGATTCCCTTCATTTACAATCATTTAAGTAATTTCATAAAAAAAAACATTACAGAAATTACCTGAAACCGTTCCCGATGCGGCGCAAACGTCAGAAGTCGTTCCGAACGGTAATGGAGTACTATACAAAAAGAGTATCACGTTGTCCGTGGAGCAGGGCATGTCCAGCAAGAAGTCCAGCTACATGAGTATACAGAGTGAGAAGTCCACATGCAGCTGCGGCAAGGACTCCGACAGCGAGGTGCTGGACGACAGGAAGAGCAGCGCGGGCCGCAAGACTATATCCGACCTGATGCAAACCGACCCGGAGAAGCGCGGCCGACGCAAGCGCGGCGTAATCGCGCCGCACGCACCTCAAGATAATGTTCGCACTAGTATAGACTTACAATATGAAAAATTTGAAAAAGACACCAAGTAAGTTGGAGTAAAGTAACTAGAAATTTAACTTTTTTAGGCCGTAAATCAACATACTTAAATATCTTGCAGTATGTTTAAAGGTTTGGCTCAGGATCTCGTTGCTAAGGAAAAAGCCTGAAATAACAGTTTAATTGATCCAAAAATTAAATATTTATAATGAATATCAATATTTTCATTATGGAATTTTTAACTTTTATTTTCACCAAAAAAATACTTTTGTGTTTATTTTAGATCGGTATCACAAATAAAGGCAGCTATCATGGCCAACGATTTCCTAAAGAATCTGATGGACGAGGAACGTCTGAACGCGGTGGTAGAGGCGATGAGCCCGCAGGAGTTCCCGGCAGGCAGCCTCATGATCCGCGAGGGCGAGAGCGGCAGCCACCTCTACGTCTCCGCTCACGGGAACTTCGAGGTCCTCAAAGGTGGACAAGTGGTTAAGAACTTCGGCCCCGGAGAAGCGTTCGGGGAACTCGCCATATTATACAAAGCTAAACGTTTTGCTTCCATCAGATGTAAGTATAATGAGTAATGGTTTACTCTTTTAAAGCTAAGTCATCAAGTTAAAGTACCTAATCACGTAGCTGAAATGCCTGTACTTTGTCTATTAATTTTTTTACCTCGAATTCTACGCCAACTTACGATAGAGCTAAATCATAATTAATCCCCAACGTTTAGTCAATTCCAGACACATGGTTCACGCGTGTGAATTCAAACGACGCCTTATCTTATTTCCTAATCATCGTAGGTTTAATAAGTTAATCCATTCTTGGCAATAACGCAACAATCTTAAACGTATTGTCGATGTACTATTAAATTAGAATATTATGAGTCAACTTTTTATTGCCTATCGAAAACAATTTTTTCCTTGAAATTTAGCGGAAAATAGGGAAAATATATTATTTAAACATTTTCCATGTACTACTTTCTTCTAGTTTCTTCGTTTTGAAATTGTTATTGTAAGTTGGACTTTGTAGTCTTTTCCATGTTTGGTGATTTAAATAAACAAAGAGTTATTTTTAAATAAAGGCTAACACGTGGTTACGATGCTTCATAAATCCTTATTATGAAACATACTTTGAAATTAACTTAATCTTACTAATGAACTACAAACAAGATAACATTTTGATATGACAATTATGGTGCCATCGGTTTCAGCCGCGGTGTTTGCTTTCATGTGACAATAATGTTTTCAAGTTCAATTTAGAATTTAGTTTTTATAAGTACATACTTGACGATGTACCTATTTGATAAAACTAACACAGAAATTAGGGATTAGGTACTTTTATTTTGTTTGTAGTCTCACCTGTCTTCATTTTAATGGTTCCAAAATCTTTTCCTTTAGGTATAACAGAAGCAAAAGTATGGACCCTGGAGCGACGAGTGTTCCAGAAGATAATGGTGCGGAGTGGCCGCCAGGAGCAGGAGGACAACATACGGTTCCTGGCCTCCGTGCCTCTGTTGAGAGACATACATCCTATAGAGCTCGCCAAGATTTCCGACTTCCTAAAACGGGTACGTAACAGGTAGAAGGAAGAAATTTTTGTTCTTGTACTTAGTCTTCTTTCATTACGAGGTTCTAGATTCCAGAATATCCAATCGGGACACTTTAGTTCATTTTTTTAATACGAAATCTACAATTGACGAAACAAATTAACAACTCTGGGTGCAGCAATCAAAAAAGTATTAGTGTTACGCCTGATAAATCTTTCTCCCAATTACTTTAGTAAAAAACGCCAGATCTTTATAAAACTGATTCTATTTTTTCATTTTTCATTGATGCACAATTTAGCAAATTGTGTATGTTATTTGTTTAAATGTTTTAATGGTATCTGTGATTTTTTTCTTTATCAAGATTGTACATTGATTGAATTGGAATTTAATCAACTATATTTAAGTAGGCGGGCAACATATTATTTGTTTTACTCATTTTAAAATATGTACGTTTCTTCCTGAATAATTAATTAGCTTTGAACAGAACTAGGAAATAAAACAAATCTAGGAAAGTCCCGTACAACATTTTTTTTAATACTGATTATTACCCTATCTATTTTATAAATGTAATTTGGTAGTTTTGTTTCTCAAGTAAATATGCATATTGAGATGTTAATTATGAGACAATATTTATCTATTATTATGACTTCATAAGCGCAAACACAGGTGTGTAAAACTTTATTACGATGCTTAAATACATGTTGAAATAAATTATAAACAGGTAAGAAACAAATAACATTGAAAAACTGGGTATTGAACCCCAATTTTATAAACATGTTTCATAGCAGGGACGTCGGTTGACAATTTGTACAAATAAACAAGGGTTACCTAGTATAACCCCATTGTTGTAGAGCGTTTATGCCGTATTGCTGGCTTTACTTTGCGTCGTTGAGTCTGGTCCACACTAGTTACTCAAGATGTTTACAACTTTATATCAACATGGGGTTTCGTAGGAGTTCTTCTCGACGGGCACTGCGGTGGTGCGGCAAGGTGACCGTGGCGACAAGTTCTACATAATCCGCGGCGGCGAGGTGGCAGTGACGAAGCGCGACGGCGACGGCGGCGAGCGGCGCGTGGGGGCGCTGCGCCGCGGCGACTACTTCGGCGAGCAGGCGCTGCTGCACGAGGACCGCCGCCTCGCCACCGTCACCGCGCTGCCTCCTGGTGTCGAGTGTCTCACGCTAGAACGAGGGTGAGTGTACACTGTACACTAACAACAACAGTATTACGCGCTGAATATAACAGAAGTAACAAAAAACTAAAAACGCTCTTATATTATAGGCCCTTCACTGACCTGCTTGGTAATCTAGACGAGTTAAAGAATATACGACATGCCGTCCCAAGAGCTTCACAGCAAAAGAAGAATTCTGAAGTCAAAAGCGGTAAGTTGTAGTTTTAGTCATGATCGCTTTTGTTCTTACGAGAAATACTTAAGCTTTATATCCCTTTAAAGGATTGATCCCTTTATAGTAGCTAAATAGTAATTTTATCGTTTGTTTGCAGAGTACGAGTTCGTGGCGCTGAAGGACTTGGAGATAATCGGTACATTGGGCGTGGGCGGATTCGGTCGCGTGGAGCTGGTGCAGTACAAGCCGCGGCCGACGCTCACGTTCGCGCTCAAGTGCCTCAAGAAGGTCGACATGGTGCAGCAGCAGCAACAAGAGCACGCCTACAACGAGAAGAACATCATGATGACCTGCAACAGTCCATTTGTATGCAGGTCAGTCAGTTGTGTGTAACAGAAAAATAAAACGAACTTTTATTTCGCTTAGGTATTTCAAGGAAAAGGAAAGAAACGGTTATGTTTTTTACATGGTTTCTGGGCGGTGGAAACTTAAGTTAAAGGCCCGTGAGATACTATAAAGTATGGTGAGAAAATAAGGTATTTCTCGAGAGAAAAATACACTATTGCCTAAATCATAATATGCTCTGTCATATTTATGTATATTTTTCAATAATTAAAACGTTAAACAACATTACATTAGCTTAATAAATTACGTTACTTAAGAAAACATCTTTTTCCAATTATTTGGCAAATGATTTCGCTATAAATGCAACATGATTAGATAACGAAAAAACACTAAAATTGCGTTCGCAAATAAATATTTATTAAGCAAATTAAATATTATCTTGCTTACGTAATTAGTTGAGAAATGTCGATAGAGAGATACTATAAAATATACCTGTATAGGACAAATAGCAATAACGGTGCCGCATTAATTTCTGGGGAGTACCCAAAATACGTTTCGATTGGCGATAAAGCCGATGGAATCGACTAAAACGTGTGAAACTGACAATGACATTCGATAATTCATGTGATTGTCACGTGTGAAATACCGAACGCCATTGTCAGTTTCATAGATTTTTGACGTTCGCTATAGAATCGCTTCGTAGCTAATATACTTTGGGTATCCGTCCTGAAAGGCTAATTGAGAGAAACAACTAATGGAAAAATATTCGTATTTTTAACCATCTTTTTATTGTAATACATGTACAATTACGTTAACTTTCATTACTTTCATGTGCAATGTTCCATAACCTAACATTTACATTTTAGGTTATATCAAACATTCAAAGACAACAAATTCATATATTTCCTCATGGAGCCGGTGCTGGGCGGCGATGTATGGACAATACTACAGAAACAAAGATACTTCCCCGAGAACGTGGCGCGGTTCGTTGCCGCCTGCGTCATCGAAGCCTTCCAGTATTTACATTCAAAGGACATTATATACAGAGATCTCAAGCCTGAAAACCTGATGCTTGATAAAAATGGCTACATTAAACTGGTAATTGATTTGTCATAGCTATATCTCAAACAAAAAACTCATCCTTCTAAGAAGTATATATGTAGTTACTGCGGCACTAAGAGTCATTTAATGGTGGTTAAGGGCGCCCTAAAATTGTGTGTAAGAAATCAAAGGGACTGCTTAATTAACTCTGAGTGTGGCAGTTATTAGGTTATAAATTAGTTAAAAATAATTACATAAAAATCATTATAATAAATTATTTTTCTGTTTTTAGGTCGATTTTGGATTTGCAAAGAGATTATCACAGAATAGCAAAACATGGACATTCGCGGGCACTCCCGAGTATGTTGCACCTGAAATTGTTTTGAACAAGGTAACACATTACTCACCGTGTTATTCGTAACTACTGCGATTAAATTGTTTATAAAACTGTTGAGTCTGTTAGCGTTTATAAGTCAACAGTTCAACTGCGGTATCTACTTACTACTGAACTGGAAGTTAAAATTAAAACGCATTGTTAAAGTTATTTTCTTATATTTTGTTTTTTTTCTTGTAAAATAATTGATCAAATTAGCAAACCGCGCTACCCGCACCGTGATTTTCTAGTGTTGGTGTACATTACCTCAAACCCAATCTAGCGCTGCATTCGAACGCTGGACAGGGATAAACTGGGCATTCATTGGATTGGTACGTAGGGTCACGACCGCGCGGTGGACTGCTGGGCGCTGGGCGTGCTGGTGCACGAGCTGCTGGTGGGCAAGCCGCCGTTCCGCGCGGCCGGCGGCGACCACATGAAGACGTACACGCTCATCCTGCGCGGCATCGACGCGGTCGCCTTCCACCCGCGCGTGCCCAAGTCCGCGCAGCTGCTCGTGCGCAAGCTGTGCCGCGCCGTGCCCGCGGAGCGCCTCGGGTACCTCAAGAACGGCATCGTCGATATCAAAAATCATAAGTAAGTCAACTAAATTAAGGATAGGCAACACATCTGCAATTGCAGATGTCTATGGGCAGCGGTCGCTTCGCTATTTCAGCGACTCCAGGTGGCCGCTTGCTCCTTTGCCACTTAGTAATATAAAAAAATAAAAAAACTGAACTAATCCTACATATTTCATTTCTTGCGACCATGTGACCGGTGTAGGTACTGCTACAATTTACGTTCTAAAGTAATCTTTTATCACAGAGTATCAAACGTTAGAATTTGTCCTCGTTTTTAATAATTGCGATATACTCGTATGTGACGTCCTGTTGCCTCTGATTAATTTTAATTGTCAAGATCCCAGTTAATTTAAACGCGTGCTTTGTTTCAACGGCCTTGTTTTTATTAATAAAACCTACAATTGATTAACATTGCGTCTCTATTACGCTTAGCTATAAACAGTGAGAATTTGTAGCTGAAAATTTCAAACTTTTTACAAAGTTTGAGAAGAGAAAAAACGAATTTCTTACCAAAAATTTAATCCACATTATTGTTTACCAATTATGGACAATTTTGTTTTATTGAGTTCACATGTTTTTAACAATGAACTCATGAACTCAATGGAAAATGGAACTTTGCACTTTACGCTTAAGTAGGTGATCGTACTTGCGTCAGTCGAATTTCACAATCCTATTAAAGCGATAACGATTATTTTTTCCAAATCATATAAAATTTACTGGGCTAGCATATTTAAAACATATCTTATACATTTATTTCTATTGCAGGATCAAATTATGTAAATTCTATGAAATTTAAAAAGCAACTATAATAATGTAATTTCCTGCATCCTGTCATTTTGTCTGTGTAGGGGACTCTTGATTTCCTCAATTAGCGCTGCATAAGTTTTTAAAACGAGTGGTTTGGATTGACAAATAAATACATGTTTTTAGTTGTTCCTTTTATAGACCATTTTGAAGACTAGAAAATAAAATAGAATAGTTTGCCAAGCCTAACTTTTCCGCGCTTTTCGTATTTTTAGCACCATGTTGGTCAGAACTCACAAATTCTATCATTATTGTTTATGGTAAAAAGACGTTTATTAATTATCATTTTCACTCAATGAAAACTGTAAATTATAAACATTTCAAAAACTCAAAAGCGAAAACATATAAATGATTTGCACATAAACGATTGAATGTAGACCAGAACTTGACTTGTTTACACAGTGCAGTAAAACATATCTTATGATCGATTGGTATTGTAAAAGGAGAGAAATCACGTCCGACTTTCGAGGTCTTCATTCTACGAAACTACTTTCTACAACTTGTCAATAAGCATTATAAAACTTACTTTCTTACTATCTGTAATACTGTTCATAGTATGGGTAGCATCACAGTCTAGGTAGGTGATGTCATTTTCGGGCTTAAAAGAAAATTGATGTATGAATGTAGAAGAGGCGAGAGAGGTGTGTCAGGATCGAACCAAATGGAGGTCCGTTGTATCTACCTACCACTCCGGGTTACAAGCGTAAATTATGTTGTTGTAGTTTAGCTAAGAATTAGGATAAAAATGCAAAATACGTAGAACCAGTTTCCGATTTATATTTCAGTTTATAACTTTCCTGTATATTTACAGATGGTTCCTAGGTTTCGACTGGGATGGTCTCCGCGAGAAGAAACTAAAGGCCCCTCTCATCCAGCCGGTCTCCAGCGACTTCGACCTCAGCAACTTTGAGAAGTACCCCAAAGACAAACTGCCGCCCGATGAGAACTCCGGCTGGGATATAGACTTTTAGAACCGACGTAACTGCATTTTGTTGTATCCATATTTATTTGTATAAACTAGTTATATGTAATTTATAGAAATATAATATTTTTTACATCAGTTTTTTATTTTTATTTAGTATGTAAAGTCGAAGTTTGTAATATAGGTACAGACAGTAATACTTTAAAATAGATAAGTGTCATCGAGCCCTACGTCTGCTGCAGTTAATCTTATTAGAAAGTTAAGCCTAGTTTACTCAGAGGATGACTGTCGTAGCCTATTGTTTATTTAATGCAGTATTTTCTCCATTTTACATTTTATATTTGTTTTCCTTGAATATTAACATTTCATGTTTCATCTAGTGAAAAATTGTATACATATTTCCGTACATTTGATACCGTAACTAGAAAGCGAGGATGTCAATGGATCCATGAAATTTTACTATTTCTATTTCCTTCATCTACTAGATATTTGATATTATCGATTCAAGTAATTCTTAACGTTGGATATTATGTGATTCTCATTCAAAAAAGTCTTCGTAGTCCTGTGCCTTGGATGTATAATTTTCTGTTCTTTTTTATTTTTATTGATGGCTAATTCAACGGAAATGTAACAATATAACCACGGTAAACACATGCAATATAGAAATTAGGCCGTCGGCGCACAATAGCTGGTAACTTGTGTGAACGAACTGAACAGTAAATTAAATATGAACATTGGCGTGTGCAGTGCACGGATCCAGGTCACTGAGGACAATCATTGTTAATGCCTATTACCGCTTACAAACATAAATATATAATTTACCGTGTGTTATTTCCAGTCAATTTAAAAAAAAAAACTGATTGACTTATGAAAATCCGCGTGGAGATGTTTTGAGTTGTGGAATCCTGTAACCCGAAGAGAATGACAATGTTATCGTACATTGTTTAGGCAGTGGAAACTCACCATAAAGATTGTTTGAAGATTGTACACAACATTTGCATTAAAACCTGATAAACCGACCAAGTGATCAACCGGTCCTTATTTAAATAATGTATTAAGAACATGGCAAGTTAAGTTTGTTTATATTGTAATTGAGCCTCAATCTTATCCATTTACGTGAATACATTGTATGAAATATAGGGCTACCTGGAGCAATAAATCTTTGAAACGAGGTTACAGAAACGTGACTGTTTTGTTTACCGATAAGAGTTCCCTGCTCTCCGTTCTTCTCGCCCGCATAAAAGTGCCAGCCAATAATGGAAATACGGTCAATGAATTAGCGTTAAAGTAAATGCAACGTGCACCATAGAATTTACGTCGTCGTACGCGTTCGCCACGCGCGCTGCACCGGACATCGGCCACTAGCACAGGGTTTGTTTGCATGCGACGCGACTCGACGCCATTCAATTGGCATCGCGATGCGAGTCGACTTCGGCCACAGATCACTCGATTCACATCGCTCAGTACAGTTTACCCGGCGCCGTGCAGACACGTTACATACGTCGCGCCGTGTCACGCCGCGCCACGCAAACACCGCGATACAAACAATCGCTGCAATGCCACGAAAACTTTAACAATATCAAACAATGGGAAAACAGTGAAAAAAATATATTTACGTGCTCAGTGAACGTGAGTTGCATTAACTAAAATCAGGATCTGTTTGTAACGGTAAGTTTAAAGATTAACTTAATGTTAATTAAAGAGTTTAAAATTATTGACGCAAAAACTTCATTTAAATGTGCTATATTTAAAATAAAACATGCAACAAAATGATAGTATGTTTGATAAAGATTTAAATATTGTTTGTGTAGTTTTACCTTCTTTTGACAATATCAGGAATAATTTATAATATAATTAATATAATATTACACGCTTTTGCGTTAATAAGTAATGCAATATAATAGTAATGCATATTCATTTAAACGTAACCTAAATGAAAATGACTTAATTTATTAGTGGGGAAAGTCCGATATTCGGGAAATAAGACAAGACCTAATAATAAGACCAAATTTATTTTTAAAATAATATTACTGTGAAGTATATGATTGTAATATACCTAGGTTCCTTTGTCAGATTAAGAATGTAATAAAATAATTTTATTTCGCAAAAAAAACTGCTCACAGTTAAATACGAGTATAGAATTTACTTATACTGAAGGCCACAGAATAAGTTGGTAGGTACTTAGATAAGATTTATTAACATAAAATTGGTTGTTTCCATTGTTTTAGTCACGATATCATTACTTTTTATTCGGTTTTAAAAAATATTTTTTAAATTAAATTTCTTATAACTTACTCTCTACTTTATAACATGCTTATAAAATTGACCGAAAGAGCTTTTTTTATTACATTATATTTTGATTTAAAAACGAAATATTTATGTAATTTAGCCGTATTTGTAAGTAATACAATCAGAGGACGCAGCCGAGAGATGTTACCTTGATACTCAATGCTCTTACAAACGTTTTCCAACATATTGTTTTGAGAAATAATGAACGGCATTAAATTTTATTGTTCTCTGTGAACATTGCACACTGTAGTACAGTTGCAGCTGCAAAACTAAAATAAAATGTACAATTATTATTATACTACGTTACCACACCTACAAACCGCAAAATGTGTAGTTTTAAACAATTATTTACCAATTTATTTTAAAAATAAATGGAATCAAAATAACATAAATTGAGTAAGTAAAACAGAGGACGATACCAATTCATAAATACAAAAATGTACACATAACGTGATGTGATAGGTAACAATTGTAATTACTGTAATTTCTATTGAAGAACACAGAGATAACAATATAATCCATGGTGTTGATACAGTAAAGTTCATAGTTATATATTCGGCTAGGTCGTTGTGTACCTGTTCGGGTATGGAGGCGGTGTGCGGCGGCGCGGGCGCGCAGGCCGGCTGCGCTGCGCACGCGCTGGCGGCGGCGCTGCACGCGCTGCACCTCTACTGCGCCACGCTCGCCGCCGCCGCGCTCTGCTGCACGCGCTGCTCCCCAGTACGACCACACTGGTATATCGAAACACCACAAACACATGCATCGCGATAACTTTTGACACTGTTAGTTTTCACAAATCAACCCAAAAGTTTAGGGATTTTCGAAAATGGAAAGTGTTCACTACTTTAAAGGTTAGCTTAGCAAGCGATGCGCCCAACCTTTGGTGTTCACCAATAATTAATCTTTGATGTGATTTTGACGTGAGGAAAATTGCTTACATCTAAGTAATTTCTACAAGTTATTTTCCTATGAAAAACCACGCAATTGCCGATTTTATCCAACACAAGTGAAGCAGGCATCATTGAAGGATGGTAAACAGAGGAAAGTTAAGAAAATAAAAATAAGAAGAATGATTGAACGCTTGTACACTTCGATTACATGTGTTACAAAAGCAGTATACCTTCAGGCAGGGAAGCCGGTGGCGCGGTCAAAACGTGCGAGGCACGGCCAGTTTGGTGTTGGGCGTGACGTGGTGCTGCGGGGTGGCGGCGGCGGCGTTGCGTGCGGACGGCGTGCGGCTGGCGCACGCGCTGGCCGCGCTGCTGGCCTGGCTGGCGGCGTGCGCGCTGCACCTGCTGCTCTGGTCGCGCCGCGCCGCCGCCCCGCTCCTCTACCTCGCGATATACTGGTTGCTGGCCTCGGCCGCCGCTGCCGCTGTGCTCTGCCATCAGATCATTGCTGGAGCATCCTACACTCACGTGCAGCTCTACGTGCAAGGATTCACTGTTGTACTAGCACTGGTGATATCCATCGTCGACTGCCTTTGCTTCTATGATCAGGTTAATTTAACTTTATTTTTGCTTACAGTAGTAGTATTCCCTACCAGTATGAATTTTTAGTTTCGAACGAAGCTCCTCAAATAATTGCGCACATTTTTGTAATTGTTAAACTGCAAACAGCGTTCAAATATGATCCAATATTATGAAAATAGCATCGTTGAGCTCGTTTGAAAGATATCAATCGCGGCGGAAGGTTAATTAGGAATGACGTAGGTATTAAGAATGGGATTGATCTATGAATATAACTGGAGGCCGAGAGATACTAATTATTAACGAATTCAACCTTAGATCAATTTATTATTCAAAACTCTGCACAAAGGTGTTTGAATTAATAGTATTCGAAAAGTTGCGAGAAATAGCAGTAACTAAAAAATGCGAGACCAAGAAACCTATTTGCACGACAAAATTAATACTCACAGACTTTAAATATAAATACATCAACTAACATTAACAAATTGTTTCTATATACCTACTCCGTTAGTACAATAGGAGGAGGAAATGTTTATAACTATGAATTATTGTACGTCATTACTACGTAGTTAATACACTATGTCACATTATTGTTAGTAGCTACAACTATTTTCTATGATGTGTGATTTTTTTTAATAATAGGAACTGAAAAATCCAAAACGCACGTACGGTAATATTTCAACTTTACTACTTTACGAGTACCTACAATTACTAGTTTTTTTCGTAAATAAACGGCTTTCTGAAAGTATCGAATATAATCAAATAATTATTTTTATATACTTAAAAAAAGCGCGATAACTCATACTTCTACGGAAGTTATATTTTTATTTCTATACTCAAATCATGAAAATAAAAAGACATGATATCATAATACACTTATTCTTTCCGGTATGATTCAACGCAAGCCGGGGAGAAACCAAAATGTTTCGCAGTCGCAGCATACAGACGAGAATTTGAACAAATGAACAACGTTAACTAAATAACTGTATCTACAAACGTTTCTAATTCCTTCTATAGAAGCGATATAATAGTCTTACGAACTAATATATGGCTAAGTACTTCAACATGTGTTTATACCCGATACTATCGGAGGAAACGGTTAACGAGCCGTACGCTCATGTCGCACGACGCCATTACAATTTTTTCTCGCATTCCACCAAGGCTATCAACCCAAATTAAACTGTGTGGTGTGACAAATATAAATTCCAACATAAACATTCTAAATAAAATCCGTATTTACGTAACCGCGTAAATAGTTGCGGTGAATTCTCCAGAGAATTCAGTTTGATATTAAAATAGATATTATAATATTCGAAGTATTTATGTGGGTACTGGGTACTAGATGTTTAGCGAGATCTATAATAGACAAACCGTACCCAGAAACGTTTTACTCCAAAACAAAATAAGCACGATCCTCGCTAGTTACAATAAAAACACTGCTTATGTACGTCAAACTATACTTATCCATTACAGAAGACATACGTCTTTGAGAAGACGTGTAGTTTGGGGCCGACAATAGCGGGCATTATAAATAGTCGATGAATTGGAACCACGCAAACAATGCTCTTTGTCTAATCGGCAATTGTATTGAAAACGACAGACGTCGCGAATACAAAGTGCTCATCATCATTTTAACATCTTATCAATAAGTTACAAATAATAACATGGGTAAAATCTTATTGTAAGAGTAATCACAAAAAAAGCTAAGAGAAAATCTTCCATATTATTGACACCCGGCAAGATGAGGCTGTTGACCTCTAGCTTGGAATGGCCCGACGCCAACAAAACTTAACTTATCCCTCTCAAAAACTATCCATACAAATATTGAAATAATTTAATCCACAGAAGGTCCCAAACACGTGATATTATTGTATAATATCAATGTATGAATAAAATGTGATTTGCTTCATGTATAATTTAATATTGGACGGTTCATTATTTCCGACAAAGTTTATTCGTACGACGATACGGTTATGACTTATGACTCATCGCACCGCAAGGGGTGCACATGTGCTCGTTCACAAGATTCTAATATACCATCAATCTTTTTCGCTTCAATGAAATTTACATGGAAATTAAAAGTATTTGTGATAATATTTGTTCACCGGTGGACTGATGACTGGTTGACGATGATGAATCAGTCTACTTGGACCTTACTAATTTCTAAACCAACTTGTTTATGAGTCACAGTTAGCGTTTCTCGCCTTACATTTTCTGATTAACAGTGTCTAACACCAACCTTATGTATAAAAAACTTCCATCGACAAAAAATCATTTAAGTAGTTTGTTTCGAAGTGGACTGATTATGTCAAGAGCAACCCTACCGCTGTAGTTTCACAGACGCCGGCGACGTCTGAAAACATTCCTCGCGTCTGGCGCCGCCTCGCCATCCCGTGGCCGTCTACACGACGACACTATACTCAATACAAGAATACTAACCACACAAATTTCTTATTAAACTTTCGCAGGTCACAAAACGTAATCATGGCCCTCAGGAATCATTTGCCAAAGACAAGGTATCTTACAAGCACAGCGAAACTCACTTTTTCTCCAAGATAACATTTTTTTGGTTAAACCCCTTGTTGTACAAAGGATATTGTGATACAATTCACGACGAAGACGATTTTGGCGAGCTGCCAGATGATGAAAAATCCTCGACCATTTATGCAAGATTTAAAAGAATCTACCAAAAACAAAAACAGGTTTGTTTAACCCCATACTTGTACGTCAATATACAAATGTGAATAAAAATCTTCTCTCAGGTTAATGGTTATTTCAGATGACAAAGTTAAATGATGAAAGCGGCGGCATATGGCGAGTTTATCTTAGAACAATATGGCCCAATTTTTATATCGCCGGCATATTGAAATTATTTGGAGATATGGTCGGACTAATTCCACCGCTAGGACTGGCTGTCATAGTCAAGTACATTGAAGATTCTAATATAATATATGAGACGGAATCTGAAGTTACAATACATGAGTTCGTAAAAAACCCTTACGTTATGCTCTTTCTTGTGACAATGGCGTTGGTTATTCAAGGAATACTTTCGCAGAACTCAACACATTTAGTGACGGTAGAAGGAACGAGATTGAAGACGGCGTTACAAGCAAGTACACTGAAACCTTTAAAAACTATGATAAATTAATTAAAAACGTTTAATCGCTTCTATATTTGGTAATCATGAACCTTGAATGAGATTGTTTGACGGTTGACCTGCTTTGAATACTTGCCGTCTCCGAATTAAACGTTTGATACCATTTGTGATTAAATAATGATAAAGCGTTCTCCAATTATTTTATAACAATTAAGAAGAAACAGATGGTCCGGAATTAACAACTAATCTTTTTATCATGCAAACAATATCCTCTAAGAATATAATTCTACACTACGATTAATACATACATAAAACCACTTGATTATACGGGATGCATATTTTACTTCGTTTCTTTTTCTAAATAGAGTATGGTGTATGACAAATGCATGCGACTTGCGTCATGGTCCTCGACAGAATCTGAAATAGATGAAGAGTCCCCCCTGCTGCAGAACACTGAGGACTCGGCTCCCTCGCAGTCAGGCCTCATCACCAACCTGATATCTCAGGACACGTATAATGTCATGTCATGCGTCTGGGTCTGCCATTACATCTGGGCAATACCTTTGAAGGTACACACTCAGTTTCCCATGTTAATTGTCTGCTCACATATTCATTTGTGTTTAATTCGACTTTCGTTTTTAGGTAGCCGTTATTTTATATTTACTTTATACAAAACTAGGTGTCAGTGCAATTATAGGCACCGCGGTTAGTGTAATTATTATAACTCCGTTACAATTTTACATCGGTAAGAAGCTCTCGGATAATTCCAAGGATATATCAAAATGCACGGATCACAGAGTGTCCAAAATGTCAGAAATCTTACAAGGCATGAACGTTATTAAACTTTATGTTTGGGAAGATTTGTTTAACGAGAAAATTTTGCAATTAAGAGAAGTAGAATTGAGAATGTTAAACAAGGATTCCGTTTATTGGGGAATTTTGAGTAAGTATGTACAAAAACAGTTATCACATTTAGAATTGGCATAGACAAAATTGATAATAATAAATTGTCTTCCAGCGTTCACGACTCAAGCATCTACCATACTTATAACAGTTGTCACGTATACGCTGCTGTATTTCCTAGACAATAGTGAAGGTTTAACTGTAGTTAATGTCCTGGCCGGACTAGCGCTATTTAATCAATTGGCGATACCACTTCTCATTCTGCCAGTGACGGTACTCATGGTTATTCAGGCTATGGTATGAGAGATTCATAAAAAGCTTTAATTTGCACTACTTTTTACAAACAAATAATTTAGCCTAACATTCTAGGTAAGTACGAATCGAATCAAAGACTTTTTAGAAATCCCTGAATCTAGTAACGTTAAAGAAGATAACTACGGTCAAGATACAGTAGACACCAAAGACCGTGATGTCGTTGTTAACAGTGGTGTAGCCTCAGCACCTAATTGTAACATTTATACGGATCAAGAAGATAATAATAAAGATATTGATGTGGAATGCGAAGATCAATTCTTTGAAGACAACAAACCTACTTGCAATGATCAAGAATATCTTATAAGACTTAAAAATGCGGCATTTTCTTGGAAAATGAGAGATAACTCTTGGCTCGATGTTGACGATCTAGATATCCCCGTTGGTAAGCAGAAACGTAACATTCATGACATAAATGTCATGCATTTATCAGTTAATTAGTTACTTTGCTTATCATTTTAGGAAAGCTCATAATGGTTGTTGGATCAACTGGGTCCGGCAAGACGTCATTCCTCTCTGCGGTGCTGGGCGAAATGCATCTCGAAAGAGGAGACATTAGTTGGAACGGGTAAGTAGGTACTTTCTAATTGTATTCGTTATACAAACATCTAGTCTTATGCTGTCTTGAATACATTATTATCCTATCTATAGCACAGTCGCTGGAAGAGTTCAATTCTACTTTCACTCGACGCCCAGTACAAATCGTATAGTTATCTTTTACATCTTTACTAGGTGAAATTGATAATGCGCATTGCCCTGTAGTGGTTAAATGCAAAATAGCTACAGGATTGTTTAGTACATGATTAAAATGTTATTTGTGTTTTGTACAGCGAGTACAGCGCCAGCTACGCTGGTCAGCCGCCGTGGCTATTGGAGGGCTCAATCCGCGACAATATTCTGCTGGGCCGCCGCTGGAACCCCGCGGAGTACTCGCGCGCTCTCCGCGCCGCCGCCCTACGACCAGATCTGCAAATATTACCAGGTAAATCTTCTCCAGCTATTTCTTATATAAAATAAAACTTGATAGGAGGAAGTAGGAACAATAAAAAACTTTGTAGTATCGTTCGAATGAGGTTAGATTCCTAAATACATGTTGTAATACATTATATTATATTATATGCACATATAGATGGTGACAGAACACAGTTAGGCCGCGGGGGGACGCCACTGTCGGGTGGACAGCGCGTGCGCGTATGTGTGGCGCGTACGTTATATAGCGGCGCGCGGCTGCTGGCGCTGGACGAGCCGTTGGCCGCGCTAGACGCCGCGCTGGCCCGCCACGTGGTGGCGCGCGGCCTGCTGCCCGCAGCGCGCGCAGGCGCCACAGTGCTCCTCTCCACCAACAGGCTCGAGCTGCTGCACTACGCTGACCTGGTATGTGGTGATGTTTTGACAT
>QDHC01000144.1:755411-789835 GCA_013186455.1 Papilio dardanus tibullus | reverse complement strand
CCCACTCGGCGCTCAGCTGCGCGCCCAGCGGCAAACTGTGCGACCGAAACTGCTCCTTGTTGCGCGCCACGGAGGAGCTAGAACCGCTAGCCGCTGCCTGCATCATATAGTCCCTTATCGTTATTCTAAATTCTGTATTGTTATATAATTTAAACATTATTAATATCTATACTGAATACAAAAATGACTTGCAACGAACCTGCTGGGAAGGCGCAGGTGCCAAGGGAGGCGAAGGCAGTTTAAATGAGCGAACATTCGTCGCCGATGGCCCCGCCTTGGCCTTATACGGGTCCACGTGGTTGGGCTGCAAGTACTGCATGTGCGCGGCCGTCGCGCGCGGCTCGTAGCCTTGCACCTGCACCTGCGCCTGCGCTGCGCTGTGCGCAGGTACATTAGCCGAATACGCCGGGTACTGATTGTTCCCTATCTGATTCTGATAATGATTGATTCGCGTTCGCGGCTTCTCCCGACTGTACCCGCTGCGACCCTGAATTATGATAGTTGAAGCATATTT
This sequence comes from Papilio dardanus tibullus, assembly GCA_013186455.1. NCBI lineage: Eukaryota > Metazoa > Arthropoda > Insecta > Lepidoptera > Papilionidae > Papilio > Papilio dardanus. The sequence continues at coordinate 789,321 of QDHC01000144.1, read as the reverse complement.
AGCGTTCTGCACCGGCTGCTGCAGAAGAGAAACGGTCTCCGGCGCCGTCTGCGATGGCGGTAAACCTGCGAAAAGGGATGGTCTTTAAATTAATAAAAAAAAAATATATTGGTTGACTACATAATAGATATGAGAAATGAATTTTAACCTGCGTTATACTTGCTGTAGGCGTCCGGCTGAGGCGATATTTTTTGCGCGGAGACGAATTGCACCCTGGAGGACTTGGGCGCGTAGGCGGCGGCGTGCGGCGCGGCGAGGTCGCGCGGGGGCGCGGGCTGCTGGTAGGGGGGCTGGGGGAAGGGCGCGAGCATCTCGGGGGCGCTCATCATGCCGTTCGGCAGATCGGTCTGCGCGAACAGCCGGCTATTATCATACAATCGCATCTCCTCGCCTTTGACTTGTTCGGACATCGACATCAACTGAGTATTGTTACTCGTACCTTCAAAAAAGAACACGTTTAGAGCCCCCTCGTGTCACCGCAACTTGCAGAAGAGTGATGATATGAAAATACCATGAATGCTCATCTGACTCGTGGGCATTGTGACTGCAGAAGTATTCTGACTGCCTGCAATGTAACCTTGTGGATTATAAGAATCTACTGACATGCCGCTCCTGTACAACGCCTCCTCCGACGGAATGGTGGTCTCTTCGGGCACGGGAGGAAGACGTGGCATCGATAGAAGTTCTGTAAATTTAAGTTCATTGTAACACTTGTAGTAGAGCACCGAGTTTATGAAATAATATCCATCACACCGTATATAATGTACAACTTGCAGGTGTATAGAAAGCATACTTACCTTGGAGAGGTTCTAGTGTGTCCATAAAATCATCAAGATTAGGCTGCAAAGGACCCAAGCTTGGTTGAATGAAATCTGCTAGACCAGCTCCTCTGGCTGTGACAAAATGAATATAAATTATTCAATTTCTTATCGAGATCGCCGGCTCGCTTCGACTTTATGTATTATTTATATTTGATAAAGATATAATTGAATATTGATGAAGGTACCGATCTCCCTGCAGTCAGGGAAGGCGAACGGTTGGTGGTTAGTGATGGTGGAGAAGAGCGTGTCGCTCATGAAGTTGAGGTAGTCCTCGTCGGTGAGCATGTTGGCGGCCAGCTCGCTGCACTGCGAGAACGACTCCACCGTGTCCATGTCCGACATCTGCCAACAAACCGCCCTCTTACCTATCAAACAACCTATGTTCCTCAAGTCATTGATGACCCTCCGCCACGATCTCTTTATGCGGTAACAAGATCAATACGTACCGTGTCCTGGACCGAGGTGTCCCCCTTGCCAAGGAGTCTCATTATATGAAACATTCGCCATTTTTTATATTCTGCTATAACGGCTTCTGCTCTTCGTTTCCAATATTTACCCTCTAATATAGTTGTCTGAAATAAACGTTACAATGTTATCCACATACTATTTGCATTAAAAAATAATTATTTTCTCGTTTGCTGCGTACTTTACCTCTGGTTTCACGTGTGTGTCAACGTCTAAAGGAGAGGCGAACTGACACACAAATGTATCCTGTTTCTTTATAACTATAACAAAACGTAGCGGTTAAGTTGAGTTTATTCTTTTAATTATTACAAAATATTACGTAATATTTACATAAACTAAAAGATAAGACTGTCGATCGGGTTATAACTTTAGATTTACTAAATCCGCAACCAAAATTTAATTTAAAATGTACATTGTAACGGTTATAAGTTGACATTTCGACTACATTCGTGGTATTCGAAATAAAATAATCAACATGCGAAGGCCGATCATTATCAATCAAAAATTGAGGCAATGAAAATTTATGACATTCCACAATACATTCTTGTTTGTCATAAAGAGACGAATTAAATTGTAACAATTGAATATTTTCAATGCAAAATATTGTTTCATACGCCAGTATTAAAGTATCCTTTCGTACTTAGGTCATTATGTAGTAGTAGTGTAGTGTCCCATCATGATGGGCGACATTTTCCGCAACTCCACGACAAGCGCGTATTTTCCGTGACTTTACACATATATTTGAATACTTAATTATGTAAGTAGTATTTAATAGTTTACGCAAGTAGACAATTATGCAACAGAAATAATCGTTAATTAATAAATTGGTCAAAACTAATTTACCGTCTGCATTATAATGAGTTTCATGAAGTTTATGTATCGAATTGCGTTAAGATCATATAGATCACAAAGTCAAATTGGGTCAAGATCAGATATGAAATTTTTATTAATTTGTGTAATTAGGTAACTTTATTATCTCTGCTTATTTTATTATGTGTTTTAATTAAATCTTCGTTTTATTTATACTGACGGCAAAAAAACATTATCAAATGTATCTGATATTCATGATAAAAGTCGACATAGCGTCAGGTCAATGGAAAAGGAAAATTATTAACTTTGAATGATTAAAAAAGTAAAAAGCTATACAAATAAAATGGCTAATTTCCTCATGCTTTTTATCCTGCGCTGATCACTTCGACAAATGTTTAATGAAGCATTTGTATAACAAAATCATGTTACATAGACTATAGTTAATAGCTATTTTTCATAATTCCCTATTCAGTATAAAGCTTATAGTAAGTATAACAATTAGTTTGTGTTATCACCAATCAATAGTGTTATCAAGATCGGTAGACGACCCCGCTCGCAACTGGCGTACAGACATCGGTATTAGAATCATGCAGATAAAACAGAATATGTAAAAAAAGTTAATGAAAACCCTCATAAAATAAATCCTTAGATAGTATAAAACAATAACGCTTTTTTATGTTTGTCCCTATATTTTTGATGCGGTCGTTTTTTAAGGTTTACATGTGTAACTAGCGACCAGCCCCGGCTTCTGTTATATTGTTATATACAACATTTTTACACAGTTTTTTTTAAGTATTTTTAGTAGTTTTAACAGTGTTTTTAGTATCAGCTTTGCACCCGTGCGAAGCCGGGGCGGATCACTAGTATAATATAAACATTTTACATGTTGAATGTAATGAATATAAATATTTGTCTGTGTTTTAGCACATCTCTAAATTTTTATGACACACTGTCTTAATTTACATAGAAATGACTGATAAAAATTGTTATCTTGTTTACAGACAAAATCTTAAACATGTGTCATCTCTCTCATTTACTTTGAAATGAAAGAGACAATATATTTTTGTAATAGTTTTAAAATGTACCTAATTAAAAAAAACTATTGAGGTTTGCCAAAATTCTGCCAAGTGAAGATCCATTATAACTGTCTATGAAAAACCAAATAAATCATACTTAGATTTTTATGACCCAAATATCATTACAAAATGTACCTATATTTTGACAAAATAGACATTATTATAAATAAGAAATAATAGTGATACTGAGATTTACCAAGGAAATGGATTAGATATAAAAGAATGCAACCTGCACATACCAAAATCTGTCACGCAAAATACGCGCTAGTCGTGGAGTTGCGGAAAACGGAGCCCATCATGGGTAAAACTACTACAAAAGTAAAGCAATGAGAAAGATAAACTTACATTGCATGTGCCAGCATCTCCATATAACATTGTTTAATCTGATCTTGTCCTTCCAGCGGAGTTTTATACCTTTGAAACGATTCCATTTGGGTGAGGTTAGTTTTTGTCTGAAGTACATAACAAATAAAACATTAATATAACTTACCATGCTTATCCTAATTATTCTAGTAAACATCACAAATTAATCTTCAAACTGAACACCTCCACAATTAAATTAACTATAAAAGTTCTCGAGTTCATAAGAATCATTTTTGATTTATAAAAAATTAAACAGGACATTTTAAAATTTTAAAATGAATATTATTTTTATACAAAGTACAGCTTCAATATAGAACTGTACAACTGAAATGTAAAATGGCAGACAATCTTGTGTAGTGACTTTATCTATGCCACTATCAATAAATGATCTTAAGCTTATTATAAATAACAATTTGATAAGAAAGGAGCTTGACTGTATCTTATCTTCATTTCTACTAGAGTAGTTTGAGCAATATTTATACATGTTGTTGTAACTCTGTTAAAAATAAGTATTTTATGCAATGCTTCAAAATGTACTTGATATTTAATATACCAATTAATAATATATTTCAGTATTTACCTTTTAAAAAACTAACAAAGGTAATATTTTGACGTTTGTTTAATAAAACATTTCAAATCCACTATAAAATATACCCCACATTGCTTATCAAACAATGTATTTTTTTTTATTGATGGATTTAATAAAAACAGTTATAATAAATGTCCTGCAATTAATACTTAATATCTCATAACAAATGATAAATATTATATATATATTATCTTTTTAACTCTGAAGGTAACATAATATGTGTGTTTTATACAAACAGAGAATCCGTAATACGTAATTTATTCTATTAATAAATGTATCTTTTTAATATTTACATAAAAAATATATAAAAGGACAATATCTGGGACCCATATTTTATTTGTTAATCTTTTGTACATATTTAAGTTTAGTTTTTATTTATTGTTTGGTATAGAAGTTTATTATTATTTTATTAGAATAACTCATTGCGGCTCTATGTATGTAGCTTTTACATATATTACATAGGTGTTGTATACTTTTCGAGAATTGCCAACAGAATATTTAAAAATAATATTACACTGGAAAACTGATACTCAATGCATTGCTGATGGGATTTTTTTATTTAATTAAATAAGAAACAAGTGAAAAACACACATTGTGGCATAAACAACTAATAACTATTTACATATAAGACCTACCTATTATCTGTATAACCTATTAATTATATCAAAAAATTAAACAAATCAGCAAAACTTAATCTTATGGAAAATATTTAACAAAACAACATTTGTAAGTAAACATTCATAGACAGACTTATCTCAGTAAGTGACCCGTGTCTTTTATACAGGCTCCGATGACCTATGTTATCTTTGTACTCCAATCCAACTAGAAACATATGTTTCCTCATTTACACATGCTAAATGCTTTCAAACCGTTATTTGCAAAATGTTGTTATTCTACTGTTATGTCACGGCAGTTTTTTTATTATTTCACAAATTTCAAAATTTTTTTTTGTATTTGACAACCTATTTGACCTCTAACATACTGTCTTCATTAGAAGCAATTTAATGCAAAACTTAAATTTATTACAACTGGCAGGTCTACTTGACAAAAACACATTAATGGAAAAAACCAAGAGGTTGTGCCTCTTAAACCAATGATTACAGATGTCTAAATAAATGAAACTTACCTGTACGCCAAAGACATACATTTAAACAACTTTGTAAGGGATATTTCTATAGAAAGTTGTTGATGTTGTTTACTTTCTTCCTTATCAGACACTGTGTATGTTTCTGATGTTCCAGGTACTGTGTACATTGCAACTACCGTATTTTTCTGAACATTTTGTTCTTCATCCGGCACAGGAACAGCCAAATCATCAAAATCATCCTGATCTTCTGCTTCAAAATGTGACACCATAAAGTGCCCTGAGTGAATGGTTTCCTTCCCCGTACGGGTTTGGTGCTTTTCTACATGGGTCATTTTCCAAAGATATGCTTATTTCCTTTCTTTCAATAAATTGTTTATATCTTAAAATAAAGGTTTTAACTAAACTCAACTTTTGGACTTAGCCATATTTTCACTTATCACTCACATTGTTTTTTCCATCTGTCTGTGTGTCTGCATCTGACATTTTTTTCTCAGTATTGCTATTTTTCAAGCAGAAATGTTTTTTTTCTGTTTGTCAAAAAATAACATTGTGAAACATCATGGTGATTTTATTTCTCTGGATGCTTTTATACGAGCCTTCTAATTTATTTTACAAAAGCAGTTTTAGTACAAGTTTTGATTTTTAGACAATGCAGAGCAGATTTTTATTTTTCAAATATTTTTGTTTTTTTTTACTGGCAACTGCAAGAAAATACTGTCACTGTCTTGAGTATGTCAATAATCTGTCAAATAAAGAGTGAAAAATAATCCCGCTTCGTACCTGGAAAGAGAAAAGAATAGAAACGGTCCTAGCGTATTCGGTATAGGGACAAAAAATGTAAGGTATCATATGGCGATGTTGCGCTCCAAGCAGATTTAGGTAGGACTTAGGCCAAAAGAGATTTTATAATTGGTTTAAAGCCGTATATGTTTTGCATACACACATAGATAAGACGTAGGTATGTAGCATTTTTGTCACTCTACCGTATACGCTATCACCACTTCTATACCTTTCTCTTTCTACCCATAAATGTGTTTCACTCACCGACGGTAAGACATACGATGACATATCAATGACGGATCTGGATCTTTCTTATTCTATGCCCCGCTTAAATTGGTATATGGGATTGCTATTTTAGTGATTTAAATCTTGTGATTTCAGATTTTCAGATTTAAAATTTATTTATTGGTCATTCGTAAATAGTGCAGCCACTTCAGTCATGAATTCACCAAAAGCAAATTCACCGTCTTTCAAACATTTAAGGACTAAACAAAAGCAGTCCCCTATAGCTATTAAAGAAAAACTAAAAAAGGTATGAAAGATTTTCCGTTTTCAGCAATACATTTGCTGGAGTTTACATGTTGTTAGGCAAAATACTGAATTTTCTAAAGTTATACATTTTCAATAATACCCGATATTGACTTTATAAAAATGTAAGCTATAAACTACTTGTATGTACTTTACATGAAACTAACTTTTTTAAAACTTTTATAAATTCTATTTTATGTTTTATCAAGCTAGAAAATAGCTATTAAATATCCCTTTTTTTGGTAATAAAATTGTCAGATATAAACACATTTTTTTTTTCAGGATTACAAAGAAAAAGTTCACAATTGCCGCAATATGCTTCTGGACAAATTCCGTGGGTCTTTGGATGAAAATGAACTTCGGGACACTTTGATGGCAATCTATAAAAGCATGTTTGATTTTCCTGCATTTGAAGAATTAGATGAAGAAAGTGATGTACTGGATGTGATAAAAGATGAACTTATTGATGAAGAAAAACAATGGTTTGTATTGTATTTGTTTATTACTTGGTCTCATTAAATGTAATTCTTACTAGCTGTTGCTCGCAACTTCGTCTGTCTAAAATTAAAAAATAAAGCCTATGTTACTCGGGGATAATGTAGCTTTCTAATGGTGAAAGAATTTTTGAAATTGGTCTAGTAGTTCTTGAGTTATTTCAATACATACAAAAATACAAAGTTTGTCTCTTTATAATATTAGTATAGACTAAGACTTTAAACAACTTTTGCTGTAACAGATTATAATAGTTAAGCCAATTTGTACCATTGTGTATGTAACTGATTGAAACTTCTGTAGTATCTATGTTCATAATGGAATAAAAAAGAATTCTATTGAACTATATCATTTTTTTGCTTTAGGTGGTTGGGAGAATATGAAAAAACACTTATGGGTGATGTAGATTGGTCAGTGTTAGAGCAAGAACATGTCACATGTCCACTTTGTCAAAAGAATTATTTTAAATATGAAGATGGTATAGTGTCTTGCCCTGATTGTAATTTTAATATCAAAACACAAAATACACTGCCACAGATACAAAAAGTAATTTATGATTCCATTGAAAACCATTCCAAGAATTGTAACGAGACAGCTGAATTCACATCAGTACCTGAATTAAATGACATTCACATATATTTGATATGTGCACACTGCATGGATCTACAGTTGATATTGTGAATTAAATTATATTTTCTGTGATGTATCTACTTTAGGGTAAATGACCACTATGCGGCTAGCGGGAAGCGCACATGCTAGCATAACTGTGACTTAAAAAAAAAAGGTTCGACCCATGATGGGCTCCTTTTATGGGACTAGCGCGTATTTTACGAGTTGTAACTGTGTAACTTACTGGACAGTTGTCCACATTCCGACTAACTGCATAGTGCATATGTAGCCCAAAGCTTTGATATATTTCATACAGTTATGGCATATAATGTTGATTTAATTTGTTGATTCTCTGATTCCTTCCCCCATCTGGGTACACCTTAACTACTGGAGCTGTTGATATCTATTATTAACTTTCTATTGTTTTATAATTATATAGAATATATTGTTATTTTTATAGAGATATTCCCAAAGAAAAACATTTTCAAATAAAATATGGAAATATGTTATTTAATTTAACGTAATTTTCGGATTAGTTTTAAGATAATATTATTATATTTAACTTTGTATTTTCTTCATACTGACGGATGTTTGTTTCACACTATCATCTTCAAAATTTGCAAAGCTTTGATTAGCTTTACCACTAATGATAATGATTGATAAATTAATTCGACATCTAAAGATTGAAAAAATCTCAATACGTTTTTATAGTAGTGTATGTATGTATGTGGTTCGACCATGGGATCCATTTTCCGCAACTCTACGACTGGCGCGTATTTTGCGTGACTTCACACATATCTTTGAATTCCTAGTAGTGTATATTTTATCATCCTTAAAAATAAAATCATACTCGTAATTACGTTAAGGAAACCTTTAACTATAAGTATCTTGTAAATGTACCAACCAATCTTTTTGACATGCTGTGTTTGTTGTGAATGTAACATACATAATATTGAGTTAGAGTAGTAAATAGTATAAATCTCATTGTTTAAATGCAAACAGTGTGTGTGTTCATTGTCAAGTGGTGTATGTACCAATCAAATGTCCTCACCTTGATGTTGATGAATCTATGTTTATTTGTGTTAGAAGTTAGAAATGAAACACAATTATACAAAATAAAAATGACCTTTAATTCAATTCATGAAGCGTGGTAACAAGGTATATTTTATATTATTATTACTCTGTAGTATAATCGGAGTTAGAACGTTTTATTATACGTGTTAAAACCCTACCAAAATATTAAACTAAACGGTAACTTGTATAAAATGTACATTAACAATAGTAGTATAAAACAGTACCATTATTTTACGGACATTATTATAAGATGGGCAGCTTTTGTAGTTGTATTCATCATTTGTATAAAATGCTCAACTATGTGAATTATCCTAGGCCTGAAAATAAAACATTCGTACTTATATACTTTGTTAATTACATTCAACAACCGCTCTCATAATCTCATTAAATGTTCAATAACACAATACATCAATCCGTTATACATTCTAAACAAACTTAATTTATCCTAATATTAATTTGTTAATCGTACTATATACCAAGTGCAACAAAACATTATTATTTATCCTGCAGTACAGACACACTTCAGACAATAATCATTAAAAACATAAGTACATGGGTTGGTAAAAATTAGTATTCTTACTGGTCCTATACTTAAAATTATTAGTTATAAAGTTGTATATAATTGAAGGCACTGTTTGAGCACTGTAACAACTAACAACTAGTTTATGTAAGGATTATGTTGTCCACCTCAAGTATTATTGATTTTATATTATGTCAGGTAATGCATTGTTGTCGTTTCTGTGTACAACTCTTGAATACAATATTTTCATTTTTTATATATTTTAACAACAATATCCTTATAGCTTTTAAATTATTGATCACTTTTAAAATGTTTGCATTATTTTTCAAAAACATACAACATTAGATAAAAAAAATGATTTCAGGGTTAACACAAATGTAATTAACAAAAATTAATCAACTTAACTTAAACTATAGACAAGTAAAATAATAATATTCACTTAATCAGCTCCTCGAAAATGATACAATCTTCTGATGATGAGATGAAACAAAAATAGGAGCTTAAATTGTTTTGTTACACTTGATATATTTAAATTGTAATGAGACTTGGTAAGTCTTTACACATAATAAATATCCGATATAATTGGTATGGCGTCGGGCGCGGCGTGCGGCTACTCACTATATAGGTAGACCTTGCACGTCCATGAGGTCCTCCTGCAGCGCGTGCGGCGCGGCGGGCGCGAACGCCGCGTGGTGCGCGCGCGGCCGCCGCGGCGAGCGCGCCGTCACCACGCGCGGCTTGTGCACCTCGTCCAGCACGGACGGAGCCACGTATGTGAAGCCCTAAACATTCATTAAACAAAAAAAAAACAACTTAAACATCGTTCACAACAATGGGGAACCCTTTATAAATATAGAAATCTTTAACTTAGGGTTCTGCTAAAATAAACGCAAAATCAATAATTCACAAAATGGAAAGAAAGCCAAAAAATTGTCATAATACCTGGAACATTAGGTTAGCACTTTCACTAAGTGTGGACTCGTCCGGTGAATCAATGGGTGTTTGTAAAGTGAATCTTGTATCAAATTGTGAAACATCATCTTCACTTGACTGAAAACAAAAAATAATTATAATTTACAACAAACAGAAGGGACACCATATTGATGTTTCAAGAAATATTACATTACCGATAAAGATAAAAAGTGCACCGCATTCATACTGCCAACTAACTAACAAGCCACAACTCTTAGTTTATTGCATTTTTAGTGGAAAAAAATATATAAGTATGATGGTAATAAATAATTCTTGTGACATTAGTGGACCAAGTTTTAAGTCTTAGTTACAGCATTGTTTTACTACATATAAAGTGACTATTGGTTTTATTGCTTTTAAATTTTACATAACAATACAACTTATATAATGATAAATTATTGAAAAAGTATTGCGTTGTTAATTAACAAAGATGTACGAGTTAATTTTCCTTGTACAGTTTGTACCGACTGTTTACAAATTATTTGAATCCTATTGAAGAATATTCTACCAAAAGTAAAAATTACCAAAAATAATTTTTAAAAGTGATTATTGATAAGATGTAAGGTTTCAGTTATTACGAAATGTGCCCTTGACCTTTTAGGTACAAATATTGAAGCAACACTTCTGATCTTAAGAGCTCAAATATTTAGTATTACTGAGATTCCAAATGAAATCACTACATATGCAAATAATAACATCCTACAAAATAAGTCTGAATTATTATTAAAGTTGTTATTTCACAAATAAGTGTGACATGGGAATTACTATGCTTAACCTTCCTATACCCGCGCAAATGTCTGTGAGACCGACGAAACAGTTTTTCGTTAATATTTTTTTTTCCAAGAACTTTGGGAGTTCACGCGTTCTGCTAGCTGCATGATTTGGGGTTAGCTTTAGGTTTTCACATGGCATGCAGTTGTGCGAGCATGTCATGTAGGCCTACTACGACCTGATCGGTCTGTGAGACCGACGCGGGTATACGATCAACTTTTTTCGTAAGTCATATTTTTTTGTTTATGCGTATTTATATGTTATTTATTTGTTTTTATGTAATGTTTTGTCCTGCATTTTAATACTTTAGAACTACCGTATTGATTTATTAAATTTTTAGGTATAAATACTTCAAATATTTACGATGAACTTTGTTCGATTGTTTCTTTTGGATTCGGAGGAAAAAAGTTCGTACTTCAATTACGATGATGAATATGATTGCGAAGTTGAAGATGGTAGTCCACCCCAAGAGGAAGCACATGATTTTGAAGATGCAATTCAGTCATTGGATCGAGAGGATGATTCTCAATCAGAGTCAGAAGATTATGAAACTAACAGAGATTATTACATCGGTAAAAAAGGGCGTACGCGGTGGAATCAAACTCCTGAGTCAAGCCAGGTTTGATGAATGTGGCAGGAATAAACGATATCTTATAAATAAATCTAACAAGATGATTAATTATATTAGTAACACTGTCTTACAACTTGCTAAATTCTCACCTCAGACGACGAGCTCTCACTCTTTCTCTGCCACTAATACTGAGGTTTAGATTTAATGAAATATGCAAATTAGATGGCCCTAAATCAGCAGCTGCATCTAACAATAATATAATTTGCCGATGTGGATGTTTCGCATCAAAAAAAAAAAAGAAAAACAGAGTACAGTTGCGCTGATTGTACCAAATATTTTTGTTTATAGCATGCTGATATAGTGTGTTCTGACTGCTTTGCAAACATTAATATGTAACTAATTGTATTTTGCAATGGTCTCAAGATATGTGATCTTTAAGAATTAAAAGGTATTTTAGGTTTGATTTTAGAAAAAAAAGTTTTATGTTAGTTTTTCCTAGACTATAAGAAAAAGTGAGACTTGTAAAGGCCCTTGTGGAAACACCGATAGTCTTTAAAGTAATAAATAGTTTATGATAACAATTTATATTTTTTGTTTTATTACATCCTATAGTTTCTGTAAAATAAAAAAAAATAAACGGTTTTATAGAAAAATAACCAGGTAATAGGAGCCAAAGTTACGGTCTGTCAGACCGTGCGCGGGTATAGGTGCTAAAACGCTTGGCGCGGGTATAGGAATGTTAATCATTCGCAGATGTCTAGAAATAGTTATTTGGGTTGAACGTATTATTTAAAATAAACTTACTAGTATAGGTTTCATAGGTGGTTCCAACCTTCTGTTAAAGACATCATCCCAGTGCACATGTTTGAAGAATGCGTGTCCGCGCACCGCCTGCGCTCCCGCCGCGCCCAGCCGCTGCGTCTCCGACCGCTTCATCAGACGCCGTATCAGATCGCGAGCGTCTTGTGTGAGGTAAGCGGGCAACATCAGTTTTCCTTTTAATATTTTCTCTATTGTCTTAGTGCGATTATCACCAGTGAACGGAGGCTGAAATAAATTACAAAAAACTATGAACATGCATACTCAAGTGTGTCGTAGATAACGGAGGTTACACACAAAATATTGTTTATTACTTTATATGTTTTACGATGAAACCTATCATACCTGACCAATCAGCATATCATACATTAAAGCGCCTAAACTCCACCAGTCTACAGCTTTTCCATGGCCACTCCTTGTTAAGATTTCTGGCGCCCTTGAGTGTTTAATTTGATTATTGTAATAAACTCATATATGAAATGGCACATAAGAAACATGAAAAAAATACTTACATATATTCAATTGTACCGCAAAATGTATGTGTAACAATACCTTCTTGTATATGTTCTTTACATAAGCCAAAATCAGTGAGTTTTACATGACCTTGAGCATCTAGTAGGACATTCTCTGGCTTCAGGTCACGGTATATGATCCCCAAACTATGTAAATGTTCTAAGGCCAATATGATTTCTGATAAATAAAAGCTAAAAAAAAAACATTTATGATACTGTGCCACCATAATAAAGAATGAATCATGAAAAATAGTATGCTTTAATATACTTACCAAGCAGTGTCTTCAAGAAATATACCTTCTCTCTCCAAGTGCATAAAAAGTTCTCCACCACTTAAATACTCTAAAATTAAATACAGTTTTCCACCAGTTTGGAAAGCATATACTAATTCAACTATAAATGGATGCTGAAAATTAGAATACAATCAATAAATCATAGTAATCTTACAATAAAAAAATAAAAAAAAAGTTTTAAAAACGATTTAGTGTGTTGTTTCATACAAAATAAATTAGTTAAATTGAAACATTGCTTACCTTTACAGCTTCCAGAATATTTCTTTCTGCTTTAGTATGGGCAGTATCTTTCTGATTACGGACTATAGAAGCTTTCTTAAGAACTTTCATAGCAAAATGAGCACCCGCATCAGGCCCTGTGATTTTTCTTACTTGAAATACTTTGCCATATCCACCTTTTCCTAACACTTTTCTAAGTTCAAAATCTTGAGGTCCTAGACGCTTGCACAGGCCTGGATTCACATTGTCCTCTGATAGCTGTATAGTCTCTGAACACTCAGATCTATATATTAAATAAAATTGATATAAAATATACATGGAATTAATCAGTCAATATAATAAAATAGAATAAAATACTCACTCAGCTATATTATTCACATTAAGTTCGGGATCATAATCAACCTGCGCAAAAAAAAATGCTATTATCTATATATATAAAAGAGTAGAGGGGTTTCTTAAAATCAGCGCACAGCCAAAACTACTAGGTCTAGAGACTTGAAATTTTGTACAGAGGTTACTGTTACTACGTAGATGAGCACTAAGAAAGGATTTTGAGAAATTCGACCCCTAAGGGTCCGAAATGGGGGTCCAAAGTTTGTATGGAGTAAAATGATTCCTTTGTCGGAATTGCATGAAAATTAGAATGAGTGTTCTTTACCATGAATAAATATGTTTCTCATTCAAGAAATTTACAAATTTTTACTTTGGGGGGCAAAAAAGAGGGGGTAAAAGTACGAATCTAAAAAAAATTCTCGCAGCGTAGGTACGAGTCCTAGAGACCTGAAATTTTCCACAGGGGTTTCTGTTACTACGTAGGAGTGCACAGTGAAAAGATTTTCCGAAATTAAGACCTTAAAGGTCCGAAACGGGGGTCCAAAGTTTGTATGGAGCATCGTGATACCTTTGTCAGAATTCTATGAAAATTGGAATGATTGCTCTTCAGCATAAATAAATAACTTTGCCATTCAACAATTTTACAATTTTTTACTTTGGGGGGCAAAAAGGGGGCAAAATTTCAAATTTACAAATATCTTTCACGGTGTAGGTCATAATTTCATGAAAATTAGAGTAAGAGCTCTTCAGTACGAAGAAAAATTTTTGCCATTCAAGAATTTTACCAATTTTTATTTTGGGGGGCAAAAAAGGGGGGTCATAGTTCGAATCTTGAAATATTTTTCACAGCGTAGGTACGGGTCCTAGAGACTTGAATTTTTGCGTAGGGGTTTCTGTTATTACGTAGAAGTGCACTGAGAAAAGATTTTCCGAAATTATGCCCCTAAAGGTCCGAAACGGGGGTCTAAAGTTTGTATGGAGCAACGTGATTCCTTTGTCAAAATTGCATGAAAATTGGAATGAGTGCTCTTTAGCATGAATAAATAAGTTTGTCGTTCAAGAAATTTACAATTTTTTACCTCGGGGGCAAAAAAGGGGGGTTATAGTTCGAATCCAAAAATATTTTTCACAGCGTAGGTACGGGTTCTAGCGACTTGAAATGTTGCATAGGGGTTTCTGTTATTACTTAAAAGTGCTCTGAGAAAGGATTTTACGAAATTCAACCCCTAAGAGTCCGAATAGGGGGTCTAAAGTTTGTATGGAGAAAAGTTGTTCCTATGTCAGAATTGCATGAAAATTGGAATGAGAGCTCTTCGGCATTAATTAATAACTTTGCCATTCAAGAATTTTATTTTTTTTACCTTGGGGGCAAAAAAGAGGGGTCATAGTTCGAATCTAAAATTTTTTTTCACAGTGTAGTTATGAGTTTTAGAAACTTGGTGTTTTGTTCATGGGTTTCTATTACTACTTCAAACTTATTTTAAAAAGGTTAAAATAAAATGAAAAGCTTTGTTTCCAACTTCTAAACTTCAAGCGGACGAAGTCGCTGGCGACTGCTAGTTATGATATAACATGAGGTTATATTATGATGATCTGAGATTAAATTATAACAAAAAAGCTTAGTTCCAAAATTATCGTAACTTTATTCTTGGTTTTTTTCATAGACAAATATAAATAAAAGTGGAGCCCTTGAACATTGGAATCGAAGTATACGACACAATAAATGTAAGGTTATGGTATGGTCTCAACAATTTTCTAAAGAAAGAAACATGATATAAATACCTCATCAACTTCAATAATATCGTCTTCGTCAGAATCACCAACTGTAACTGTATCAACATCCAAATCTAAATCGAAAACACCTGCCATATACGATGACATTTCAGTAATATCACATCAGCAATACAACTGTTGTTAGCACTGTCACGTAACGTGGGATATTTTATTTTAATTATATGAATAAATTATATTAAATAATATTGCAATTAAATTTCCTCCAAAGTAAAACGTTTTATCTTATGTTATGACCAAAGTTATGACGAAAAATTATAAGGAACAAACAAGACAAATGCACAGCAAAAATTGTCCATAGATTAAAAAAGTTAAGCAAGTGTAGCAAATCAAATTGTAGCTGTAGCTTTATTGTAGCGGACTAGCGGTTTTAGCTATTAGCTTAAGGCACAGACAGAACAGCTCACTTGGGCTGTGAGATAAATAAGTGCGCGGCACCAAATCGTGCGGTTTAAAAGCGTTCTGGTGTTCCTACATTATTCGTATTAAATAATCTTATGAAAAAAGGAAACTTTAAATACATTCTTAACAGTGCGACTCTACAAAGATCCATTGTGGAAATTGTATGACATAGGAATATTATTAAATTAAGATGGAAAAATATTCATCTGTTCAAAAAAATAAAAATATCTTGATACTGAATATTGTAAACTGCAGAACTTTTGTCAATTTCATCAATAAATAATTCGAGCAAACCGATCTTTTAACAGGCTAAAAACTTTCCTACCGCCTTGTATGTAAATAGCCTAAGCCTAGCTTATGTTAGTAAGTATAAGAATAGTCGTACACTTTAGAAATATAATCGTTTAATTAAAGTTTAAAAACAACACATAATATCCGTTAATCTTATAGTTACTTAGACAAATAATATCAATAACTCTGTAAAAACAGTACTGAGATAAATTAACCTTTTTTGGGAATGATTTATTAATTATCTGTACTAACAGATACAGATGATCAAAGAATTTTTAGAAAATACTGGTTTTGAACGAACAGTCGGTTGTCGAAGGTGTAAACATGTATTAGTAATCGTAGTTATAAAAAAGTTATCAAAGTGCTTTTCTTACTTTTATATGTTTATAAGATAGATTAGAAAATTACCTTTATAACTGTACCAATAGGACCTCAATAACAATGGAATAGTTGTTGAGAGTTGTAGGAAACCTTTCAATGGCTAGTGACAACGATAAAACTTCGGGTAATCAGAATTCTGATGGTTCCTTGAAGAGCAATAAGAAATTAGACAGTAGCGGAAATATAGGTAAGTTACATAAAAGTTTGTTTAAATAAAATATAGCACACGGGCTAACCTAGTTGATAGTGACATTTGATTTAACTTTTAATTTATAACACTTTCGTAATACACCAGCGAAGTGCTTCAATTTAACATGATTTGTTGTAAGGCTCGACTAGCACTATTCCAAAGTTTGTGCGTTATAGCATAATCTTTCTAAAAATATCAACTGATATTTATTTTTTGCAGCTTTCCTAATTGGAACAAATGTAGAAAGAAATAAAATATTTAATTTTACTTTAACCCTTAAATGCATAATGTTGTTTTTAAACAACATAGTAAACAGTAATACATACATTTCCTAGACAGTAATACATGTCTATTACATGAATATATTTTTTTAAACATAAAACAAAAATCATGCATTTAAGGGTTAAGTTAGTAAAAACCATTGAGTATACAAAAACATGCCTATTTTTCATATTCATGTAGGATATTAGTTTTTCATAATTAAATTTGATCGTTATAAATCCATAACCATGAGTGATGAGTCATAACCATGTTATGGTAACAACAAATCCTGTTGTTAAAAAATCATTTTTTTTGATGCTACATAATGTGAAATTTTTGATAAATTCTTGTTATAATGATTAATGTTTAATAACACCATAAAGTAATAATCCATTATAATGCAACTATTCTATTATAAAATGACTAAAAATCCCATAAAATTATAATTACATAAATCACATAATACACAATCAATATTAATACTAGATTCATTGAATGTGCTACTCTGCAAAGTATTTTTTTTTAAATATTAATTCAATACATTGCATCTAAATGATGCCTGCCTTATACAGCATTCCAAATGAAATCATAAATCATAGACAAACTATAATTTAAGTCAAACTAATAAAGTCTGAAATGTTTCTAGGAAAACACTCTTTCTCATTTCAGTATATAACATTATCCACCCAATATCTTTTCACTTTCTTCTTTAATTTAAGGTTTTCGAACTTGTCGGTGGAGTCCTTTCCAACCCTCTATGTCCTATGCCAACATCTTGATCTTCTGATACAACACAACATCCACTTTTCTCTTTATCTCACAATTTTTACTAAAAATATCAAATGTCTTAATGTTCGTCATGTATGGGATATGACTTGCCCTTATTTAGTTATTCTGGGCCTTTAATAGGAACAAAGTATAGTTAATTATTCTATTTTCTATTAGTACACAATGAATAACATCTCATTTGTACAATTTAAAACATTATTGAGTGTTAATTCATCATTTTCAATACTTGTATAAATCATTTGTTAATATTATAAGCATTATTTTAATATTGTACAGCGTATTCAAGAGAAGGAATTGTACAAAAGAAAACCATAGACAAATTCCAATGTGTAAATGTTTAGTCTGTGAACTGACTTATGTCAACATCTCAAATGTTTGACATTGACAACTTTATATATAAAATTATGTAGTTCAAATTGCCATGACTTTTCAATATAAATATTTATGCACCCAGTTTTGTATTATTCCTTAAAATGTCTTTAAAATTAGAAGATAGTACAATAGAAAATATATCTTTGTTACTAGATAAGCTGTCAAGAGAAGTGCTTTCACAGAATAAAGGCTCAGAGCCTATACAAAATGATCTTTTTTATGTTTTAATTATTGTTTTGATGTTAGAAAATGGGTTTCTGCCAGTTATTAATGATTCCGAGGTTAAGGATGTTTTAAATTCTTATGATGTTCAACATTTAATACCTAAAAAGATGCAGACGGGGTTATATGAGGCTAATTTTGTAATGTTTGGGTGTTCAGACTTGCCATTGAAGCTTATAATAAGTCCACTGGGTGCACTGATGTTAATAAATTTGGTGATCAATGACATGAATAGTGAAACTTATTCAGTTTGTTTACCGATCAGTCGCTACGTTGTGTCACCACGAGCTTCCACAATTCCAATGATATTTCGTGATTTAAAACATCTCTCTGTTACTTTCAAGAACAAAGTATTATCAGCGGTTAAAAGCAAGGTTCTGAGTAACTATGGATATCCCAGTGCTAGTTTAGTTGGGCTGCCAGATGAGATAATACTGTTCAATATTCTTCCCTACCTGAGTGCTAGAGATGTGTTAAACATATCAGAAACTTGTAAGCGTCTAAAAGGTGTAGCTAGCAATGAGGGATTGTGGCGAGATATGTATAAAAGAGATTTCAACGATAATACTTCTGCTGAAACAAGCTGGAAGACATTGTACAAAGAAAAATATTTATTACAAGATAAAATGCAAAGTAGTAGTATTTTCAGTAGAAATATACAGGATCACCATTCAGTTACATCTTTTTATCCAGATGAAAGAAACATACCTTTTTATATTTTTCCATTACGAGATGTGATATAATATTTATTTTAATTTAAAGATGTAAAATATAAGTTTTGAAATGTTAAATGAAAACAATTAATAAAATAATGTATTTATGTGCAGAAATAAATTATTATGTGATATTTAGTTGCGTACTTTTATTCATGTTTGAAAACAAAATTGAAACGAGTATTGTAGATTAAAAAGTTGTATTATATATATTCATTAGGTGAAACGGAGGAGAAAGCAATTCAGGGTGTGCAGGCAGTTGGAAAAGGAGGGCGACATTTATCATTACCAATTGAACCTTCAGCTACAAATGGTGACCTGTGTGAGTAAACACTTTGCTAGTAAACTGATGGCCTGGTACTTATTTTCTAACATTTACAAGTTTTATTGATTTTAATGACTACATGATTCATACTATTTAAACTTCAAGACAGTTGGATCATAGGAAAATGTTACAAGATTTATTACAGGAGATTATACTTAAAAGTAATTTTCTTTGGTTGTATGTATTTGAATTTTGTTTTAGTAATAATTTATGGTTTTAAGGTATGGGTTTGATAATGTATAACATTTTATGGAACAAATGTTTTGATTGTTAGTTTAATTTATTATATTATTTATATTTTTGTTACTAATTAAATTTTTGATATGGACTTATGTACCTAAATTATTATATCATTATTTTAACTCCACATTACAGTAGGCAGTATGGTTTAATTGAAATAATCTTATTTAAATGGAGGTGCTAACTTAACATTTATTATTATCATTAAGTTTAGAACAACTGTTGTAGATTATTCATATAAAAATTAATTGCGTGAAAATTTTAAAAGTTCACCACCCAACTGAGTCATAAATAGGTATACACTTTGTCAATTAAGTACGTTTGTAAGGGATATTTATTTGTGTGTCTTTCATATTCTTTAAACTTAAAACTGTACCAGATTTCTCTGTTTTACTCAATTTGGTACAAAAGCCAAATTAAAATCGTACGAGAAATATAAAAATTGAATGTGTACATTTGCTTTTTAAAAATGTCTCGTATAGTTTCATATATGTGCCTTGTAAAGTGTATTACATCTATGAAGTCGTTCCGGCTAGCAGTATATTTGAAACGATATTATTTTAGCTCTGGTAGGATATGTTATTATCAGAATGCCGGGATATGACGAGGGAGGGCGCGAGGGTGCGCGACTGAGATGCGCCGCGCAGCCTCCGTTGATACTCTCGCCTAGAAGGCGCCGCCATTGGCGTGTCAAAGCGTGCTCGGTGTGTCGTCCCGCCACGTACTGCGTGCTACGTAAATGTAGTAGGGCCGAGTGCCGTGATTACATGTGATGTTGGGTTGGTTGAGGTGAGCGACGTCGTGGAGGGCCCGCGGCTGACGCGCGATCGACCGCCGTGGCGGTCATACGGCTCCATGCTCACCCATAGTCGTTCCGACGGTGATTTCCCAATCTACACCAAAGGTGAGGAGACACTATGTTACACTGGTAATCATAAGAATCCAGTGGAATACTTTAAATATTGCCTCTGCATATTCACATCGTAATAGACCGATATCAATTTTGTAGTTTTGTAATCCCGAATCATTTAGATACTATATTATAACCTCTTTGTAATGTTTTGTTTCAAAAACAACGATTAATAGTATTTCATGCTACTCGGTGTACGGTATAGAAACGACTTTTAAGACAAGAAAGCTACACTAGCTAAAGGAATTGTTCAAAACTGGCTGGTGACCGATTTATAAATCAATAGTCAGCGTCCGATATGCCTGTCGTCGCGTTTAGACACAAAGCTGTAACGTAATCTATCAACTAACATATACCATTTTCTTCAATATTATGACTTACTTTACGTTATAGTGATACTATAGTACGACCGCTTCATTTGTTATGATCGCCCAGTGTAAAATTTCAATGCTTTCTTTTATGTTTTTTTATAAATTTAAGCTTCATTGCCTACGTTATACGCTTACCTAGACGGCTGGCTTTAATGTATGGTCGGCTTATTTTCTAGGGCAAAGGGTATATTCTATTAATAAACGAGCTAAACATTTAATCTACCTGTCAACTCTGTGATCCTTCAAGTAATCAGTTGTGATTTTGTAAGTGGTATATTCGTGTGGTTAAAGTTATGATTGTTTTTGGCTTGTAATTAAACGATAACCAAAAATAATAAATTTGATCTCCAAAATAAATATTTATTATCAGCAAAAAAAAGTAAATCATCACCTAAATTCGATTCACATTTTATATAAAAACTACCACCAAAATATTTGTAGTCTTTCAATCAAAATAGAAAAACTATCACCAAAAAAATCATTTTGCCATCAAAAATAATAAAGTTGCACCTAATTTATAACCTCAATTTAATGCAAAATTTCACTCAAATATGTTACATATTTTTGTGCTAAAATAGTAAAATATAACCAATTTAAATTATTGTTCACCTATTTTATTTTTTTAGTATCTATTTTAGCTGACGTATGTGGGAGTGACATAAGGGGCGTTTCACGCATAACCTTACCTAGTCTCTGATTTAATTTTAAATATCCTAAACTTAACCCAACCCATACAGTTTGGTTTTTGTTGCAGTTTATTACTTTTATCGGTAACAAGGTTGCAGTATTAATACTTAATCACCGTTAAATGTGACCAATTGATTACTTTTAGCTCTTATTTTGCTGATTATTTATTTATTTAAATTTTATTTGATCTGCAATGAAAGTTACTAAACAACAATGATTTCATATGGTTTGGATAACAATAATGGTTAAAAATTATGAATAATATTCAATTATTTACCATTAGCGTAACACATATTTGGATTAAGCGTATACGAATATAGGACCTGAAAAGACCTATATCATTATTTTTTATGAAGGTTAGTTTATAGTTTATAATTCTTGTACGTTAGGTATCATTCTGGGGAGTCTCCAGACGGGCGACTATGTGGGCAGCTTTCGGATGACTGTTGGCACACGCCAGTCCTGCTGGATGGGGCGGGCAAGGCGAGGGTCCACCTTGTGCTTGATGTTTGTTCGTTGAGACGAACAATTCTTAATGTTTATAATTCGATTGATAGTTTTTTTTATAACTTACCTGTTTGTTTTTTATTTTATTCAACATGTTCTAAACATAACCTTACCTATGCAGTTGGTATGCGTTTTTAATTGACATGAATTTAAATGAAACGATGTAAAACAATCTTCATAATTAGTAAAGTAAATAGAAAAAATTGTATATTAGTGAGATCTGCATATTTTTTACTTTAGAAGCATTTCAGTCAACCATCAAGCGCAACGTCACAGCTCGCGAATAACAAAGATCGGCACAGCGAGTGCGTCCGTGCCCTACAGTAACGGACGGATAAAATATAATATAATATAATTTGGTATCAATATAGTTTATTTGGTTATATGCATACATTTTTAGGTTGATTTGCAATATATTTGGGTATAAAAGCACAAAAATTAGATGTTTGAAATTAGGTGCTAATTTATCAATTTTGATGTGAAAATATTTTTTCTGAAGGAAGCGTGATTTAAATAGGTCGATGAATTTTAATTTAGAGTATCATATGTTTGGTACAGTTTTATTTTTTTTGTTCTTATTATATTTGTTTAGGGTAAATCAATTTGGTGTTACGTTTATTTTTTTTGGTGGTCGTTTTATATTTTCCCATTGTTTTTTTAGTTTCTGGTATTTAGAATGGAATTTTAGGAATATGTAGGTATTGCTAAGAAGAAGTAGTTTTGAGTAACGAAATTGAGATTATTAAATATCCAATCCATAATTGGATTTTTGGATAATTCTAAAGACAATGACATATAAGTGAATAACTAGAAGTGGTAAAATTATAATAAAAAGTAAACTAAGTTAAACAAACTACTGTACTGAAGCACTCTTACTACGCTGTAAAGTGTTGGTTGATAAATCGTCACTATATCAGCCGCTATCTAATCAACAAATTCTCTGGGTAATGTCTTAGTTGTATATCGCAATTCGTCTCATTTATACATATGACTACTGCATACGATGCGAACTGTATGTTGAAATGTGTCCGTGACAAGTTGAGCGCGTTGTGCTATAATATGGACGACACAAATGTTAAGACGAAGAAGAGTAGAACTAAACGGAGACCAATAGATGACGACACGAGGAGCGAATGCGGCCTCGCAGACGGACCTGCAACACTATGTGAGTCGAATACGTGACATTAATTGCCTGTATCTCTCTCTATACAGTCTTATCTTTATAAAGCGAGTAACTTGGAAAAATCCCTGTTTACTTAGCAAACACATTAATGAATAAATTCTTTTGTTACGGACAATCTCAGCGAATGTGAGAAAGAGAAAATTCCAATATGCGTTAGAGATAGTAGCAAATTAGTAAATAAAAACAATCTTGTGAATATAATGAAACAACAGCGAATATTACAAAATCCCATATAATTATGTGTTGTAGTAACATACAAGGATCTCTCCCACTACGTCTCCAGAGTCAAATGTCGTCCATTGCTGGATATTCTTAAATTCAAAATCTCCAATTGTGCGCCGCAATCCTCCAATAATATAATTGATTATTACTTATAAATTATCATTTTTGTAAACGGCCTTGATGACGAAGCCGAATTCTACTGAAACGATTAAGTGTTTTCTTGCAATTATCTAAGTTATTCAGAGATTTCCTATGTGTTATCAATTTTTATCTGAGTTAATACCTACATGAAAACATTAAACATACTGTCGAAAAGTCAACACTGCATCTGTAAGTCCTCTGTTGTTGATTCCTAATCCTTCGACATCATTACGTGCTAAAAATAATATACAGTGTTACTTTTGTAACAGTCATATGTTTCATGGAGCAGACTCAGTCTTCTTTAAAAGGATATAATGAAGTGGTACTACTGTTGTAGGACAAACTTACCACAGAATAATTAATAATTAAATTGCGATGTAATAAGTTGTAAAAAAATACATTGAAAACTAATACGTTGTTGGAACATGCATTTCATTCCACTTTACAAAATAAAATAAACTAAGTATGTACCTATTTGCTTTGGTGGCGATACGCATAACCTAGCCGTTATTGAACTATTTTAAGGGGTGCAAAGCACCACGACGACTCTCAGTCATGAGCCGTGACTGCAAGGGGCTGTACAGTGCACACCTGCCGCAAACGAGGCGTGGGGCGCGCGGATTTACAAATTGTTTTGCAATTGCATACATATAAAACTAAGCTACAAGTACAAATCGCATTCCTTCTGTTTGTTGCATCAATGCGTATTGCATACAAATGTCGTTGCAGGTCACTAAGCTAGGAACATGGTTTATACGTACTTTTTCAACTAGTTCGTTTCATGATTTCGTTCTAAATTTCCACTTCGGTTTTTTAATTCCCCTGTAACGCTACAAGGTACCCGAAAGCTTGTGTTAACGCTTCGTGTGACGTCATATCACCGGAGGCTCGTCAAACCAGACCAAGCGTGATTTGGTACCTAGTTATGGCACGGATCGGCGAGTGGAGAGCGGCGCGCGGCGACGTCGAGCGTGGCGCGTAGTAGGGTCGTGCGGCTCGAGTGCAAGTTGCAGGGGAGCCGGCGGCGCCCGCGGGCCCCCGCCCTGTCGCTCTCGTCCGCACGCCGCACGCCGTGCGCCCGCCAGTTCATCGTCGTGCGTCCCTCGCGGCGCAGGTATACTTTACATCCGTAACGTGATTATCTGCGTTCGTGCCGGCCTCGTGTGTATCTTTGTTTTGTGTTTGTCACTTGTGTTGTGCTCCTATCCACCATTCGTACCGAAGATGTCGTTCGTGCAACATGGCTGCATGTAGTTGACATGTCTGTGAGCGCGCCCGCCCAGGCGGTGCGCGGGACGAGGACCAATAGTCTCGACCAACTAGACTTCCAGGAGCGCAGGCAGCTGATCGCGAGCTCCTTGTCTCTCACAGACTTCTTGCACGTGGGTGCGAAGGAAGTAGCCGCCGTCGCCGGTCAGTTGTTGTTTTACCTCTTTTCATGTCTGGCCTAAGTACCTATTGAACAAAAGATTGCGAAATCACATTGACGCTTGACATTTGCCCCATGTAATTTAGGTACAAAAACAGAGAATGTTATGTTATGTTAAAAATTAAAAATAAGTTTTAAATGTATGCCATTATGCTAAAAACGACGTCCATTTATTAAAACTGCCTACGTAGAATTAATTTGGCTCGTTTCGCTTGGTGATTGAGTGAAATTTTCTTGATCCGTCTTCTTGAACGCGGGTAACTTTTAATTTATTTATATCATTAGTCATTAGCCATTGGTTACGGTGATTGAACGTAGTAGTACATCGTTGAAGTCCTGCAGCGAGGTAATGATTTCATATAAAATACGAAGTGTTATGTCTTTCGTGATTCACTTTGCTTCACACAGAGTTGAATGCGCCTTAAAAGCTATTTGAAGCAGATCTGCTGATAACGATAGAATTGTCAACAGGTACAACATTCCTATCGAGTTAACTAATATTATCTTCTAAGAAATTTACGTCGCTAGAACAAAACAACAAATGGCTTTTGAAATTTGTATATCTTACGTTGGTTTCTTGATATTCTTACTGCTTTAAAAGTTGCAAAAGTCAGAAAAGTTATGATGATAAATGTCCGAAAGAAAGGGATCAGGAAGAAGGATATATTAATTGATAAAAGTGATCTAGTCGATCCAAATATTATTATTTAGTGTACTTAATTATAATTTAAAACAACATTGATTGTCGACCCTCGTTATTGTATGGAATCCTAAAATAATAATAATATTATGTGTATCTTTAATAGACAATAGATGTAGAAAAGTAAGTGGAATGGCGGTCAGGGTGGCCGCTGGCGAGGACGTCGGCGATGCGTTTGTATCGCACCACTGCTCTCAACAAGCACCACTCTTAAATGCCTAGGTCTGACAATACGACACCAGCGGTGACTCATTGCGAGATTTCACTAAATTTACTAGGCCACAGTTATAATCTCAATGTAATTTGCCACCGAACAATAATGTTACAATGTTGAGGCAATTATTTTACAAAAAATGTTCTGTTCGGTTTTGTCATGTCTGTTAGTGAAGCTTCGTCCTCTTCTATTTTCATTTTTCTCTTTTGGAAAGTAATAATTATCTTGTCACCTTTCTGCTCATTTCCCTACGAAGGGTCAATTATTATTAACGAAGTAAATAAAAACACATTTATTAGAACACTACCAATTACTGTCTAGCAACAAAAGCTGTAAAACAGTGATCACTAATCTGCTATCTAACTGTTATTTTTTTAAATGAAGCCAATTAGGATAACCGCTTTACAAAATAAATTATATTCTGCGTTATAAACACACTCATCATTGACAATTCAGTTTATTAATGTTACGAGTTATCTCGTACCAAAAATCTAGCACATTATCTCAATAATGACTTGTTTGTTGTAGTTTGACTTATCTTGACTGGCACCTTCCTGGTAGAGTAAATAGAGACCTAATTACCATGCTGATAAACGGAGAATGTATTCTTGTTAAAAGTAATATTCGTATTTGACTTAATAATACGAACGATCCATTGTTCCTTCCAAGAATGTTTACCGTCGCCGTAGAACCTTACACGTTGTTTGCATATAAATGTTTGTGTCCGATTCATATGCGCGTCGCGTTGTATGCTTTGATTATCCCTTGTCGATGCTTTAGTACATAAGCACTAACAACTGGATTATCAGAACTCAATGCGCAAACACGAGTAACAAACTTTTACCAGAATTTATTTGGTAAAACGTATCACCATTTAAAGTCACCAATATTTCATAACATTAAAACAAACCTCGTTATGGAACTGCAATTTTTAACAAATCTATTGTACGTACTTACCTGTCTAATCGGACATCGGCCAGGTTCTTCCTACCTGTTCGATGCAGATAATAAAGGTTCCACCCGCGCAGGTAGGGCTTCAATAAAAAAGTTAATACACGCATGAAGTAAAATGTATTTTGTTTCATGTTATTTATAACTATAAAATGTAGGTGTACGCGAATTACCAATACTCTTGGAAAGTTAACTTAAAATATTTACTCAATGTTCAATTGAGTTCTATAAAGGCTCAATGAATTAATAATGAACGTAAGAAAGTTGCTTCGACCGCAACATGAAGGTAAAGCGACTTTGTTGTCGGCATTGTGAGGGATGGGCGCGGACATTTCTTAACAATAGTCTGTCGACTTAATGGGGCCGGTGATTGTGTCCGTGTGTGCATCGTTACCCATGCCGTAGTAACTAATGTCGTCCGATACCCGTACATACACAACGCATTGTGTTGCATTTATCTCACACTGTGTTATGTATCTGTTACGTACTCGTACATCGACTACGTCCTATTCAGAACGCCCGCCAGTTCAATACAATTTATTTATGTTTCTTTTATTAGCGATTACCTATAACTGGCGGAATTGCTTACTCTATCGTTATTCCTACGATTGTTTATGTGATCACTTTTTTACAAGAGAATCAAATCTGTTTATAATTTTAGATTACATTAATTCTGTTTAAAACTACCCGCTAATGCGATCAATAAGGGATCGTTATTGTTGGTATGTTGTATGATGGTTCAATCTTCTCATATTTAACATTTGCACTGATTATTTCAATTCATTCTGTGTAAAGTTATATCTGTTGATATTTAAAACCTATATGTAGCTTTACCGAAAGCATAATGAGGAAATTTTAAATATTTTATGCATTACCACAACTTCCTTAGTTCTCTTTTTCAAGTTGCATCACTAGGTAATGTTCTAATTCAATTGTCATGGTGATCAGCTATAAGATGGATTATTTTAAAATAAAACCCATTTGAGCAAGATACATTAAGCTGTTCCATTAAAACTTTAAAAGAAAGACATAGAAATATTGCTCGACATCGGAGGAAAGACTTTGCGTCTTGCAAAAAAACTAGCATCAATATTTTTCTCAGTCGTTTTTCTTAAACAACATTAACTGACTTAAACTAGGTTATATTATACTTGATAGTAAAATAAGTAATAATACTATTTTTTCTGATTAATTTTAGCAAGATTTTTAACTTATTCGATAACAATAGCTATACATTTATAGCAAAAAAGAATTTGGCAGGAGGGCTCGCTGTAGTAATCCTTTTCTTAATTGAATAAGTGGATTTGAAATGAAACTTCCTTTCTTACATTACTTTATCTTGAGTGTCTGTGCTGTGGTATGCTTTCTGATATCTTAATGTAACATCATTAAAAAGTTACTTGAATTAGGTTAAAATATAATAGCTTTTGTCATATTCTTCTAATACCTGGGTATCATGTTAAATTATATAATTCTGCAAACAGGATAGGACACTGTATAATACGTTGTCGTCGAGTACAACAAGTGCAGTTAGTGATTAAAACTAGATAATGTATAAAAGAATAAAGTCAAACTATGCGTGCGTGCAACACAGGCTTAGCCGGTGTTGACCTCTTTACACTGCCTATCCCAATGAGAAACCACCGTGACGATAATCGTCACGCTATCGTGTTTTGAAATATCAACGGTTTACTGTATCTATGTTTTTACTTTCATTACCTCTATCGTAGTTGTTAAACAATTTAACATAAAATAAAAATCAATTCAGTTAAAAAATATGTTTGTTCCAAATTACAATGATAAAGAATAGTATGAAATATTGGCAACTACTAATAATAATCGTATTAGTAGTACCTACTTTGTGGAATTTGTGGGGGAATACCAACATTATCTCATTTCCGTATCTGTTTTATATTCCCTGTATATAGAAATAATGTTATATTACATATATAAATCTCGATGTTCAATGTTAACACTCATAATTTCACAACAGCACATAAAAAAGTTATGGTCTTTTTAAAGTTTTATCTTAATGGCTAATTTGTTTTAACTTTCAATATTATTTTTTTCTATAAACTAATATTTTGGGTTCTGGGCACATAGTATTTAAATTGCATACAGAATCATGTGTTGTTTCTTTGTTGCAGCCAAAAAACAGAATGGTACAGCGGTGCGCACTAACAGCTTGGGCTCGGGCGCTCGCACGCCGCCCGCGGAGAGAACCAAATCAAAATTCTCCGCATTCGGTAGACTCTTTAAACCGTGGAAGTGGAAACGGAAAAAGAAATCTGAAAAATTTGAAGCAGCTTCTAGAAGTAAGTATCAAATGTGCTACGTGTTAATTAAACAAAACAATAAATTCAACAAACTATTGAAATGATTGGTAGACGATAACTTGAACTGGGAGGGGATTTTTAACGTCTTTATATGTTTAGTATGTGTCTTTTAGCTTGTAATAATGTCTATTGTCTTTTATGTGCCCTACAATATAATGCGTTTACATTGTTACAGCGTTAGAGAGGAAGATATCCGTCCGAGCAAATAGAGATGAATTAGTGCAAAAGGGAATTCTCCTACCGGAGAGTCCAGTGACTCCTGTCCCTGAAGGCAGTAAGTATTTTTTTTATAATGTTGTGTTTTTAATACTTAATCCGGTAAAGATATTATCATAATTAAAAATCGATAAATTACAAACGTGTGTCAATGAGATAATCAAGGAGAATTATAATTACTTTTATTATAATTTAACATTTTAAGTTATTTACAGGATGTTATTAAAATGATTACAGGATACAAATCTTGAATGAAAGTTTCCTGTGATTGATATATCACATCGTTATTTACATTACAATGATAATTTAATGGGCACTCATTGCAGTGCGGTTTTCTTATATAGTATTGCCTTGAGAAAACAACATAAAATTACAAGCAATATCATTATTTTAAAAAAGCTGCTACATGATTGCTTCCGTTAAACATATTTGTTCACTTCAATGCTTTAAATAAAAGCCAAGCATGCGGTAAAGTGCTTTCGGAAGTTTTCCCCAGTTTAGCTTAAACGAGACGCTTTGATATAAATTGAAAGAATCGAGTCGAGTTCGAGAGGCCGACGTCCAAAAAGTTTGTCATAGACTGTTGCCAGTAAAAGATAAAGTTGCCAGTATTATCCTCTTATTTATAACTAGCTCTTGTGCGCGACTTCGTCCGCGTGGAATTAAATAATATAGCCTATGTTACTCGGGAATAATGTAGCTTTCTAATGGTGAAAGAATTTTTGAAATCGGCCTAGTATTTCTTGAGTTATTTCAATACAAACAAAATACAAAGTTTTTTTTTTATAATATGAGTTTAGATATCACTAGCTTTTGCCCTCGACTATGTTCGCATGGAATTCAAAATAAATAAACAGTTACCATATCGTATGTTTGTTAGCTATGATGTAATAAAAAATATCGCTTAAATTCTGTTATGATCAAAACCATGTGATTTTTAGATCATATATTGTTTGAATATGTTGTGCGTATCAAGCATCGTTAACTACCACTTTGTATAAGCATCCGTCAAGTGTACTTAAGTACCACGTTATCGACTTACAGAATATGTAATTTGTTTAAACTAGTTTCTAGTTTAGGACATATAGAAATACTTTTTTGCCTTTGAACGTGTGATATTTTGCTTCTTACAATGTTTCGATTAGAAAGTAACGATGGATATAATTTAACCTTTTTGACATTTAAAAAATATCACGGACATATAACTCATTTTAGTAAAACCACAATAATCCAAATTGATATTAGAAAAAAAGTAATGTTGAATTTAAATGTTTTAAAGTTTGAATAACAGATAAAATACAGATGTGCAAATCTTTCTCGCTTGTAATTAATATTTCATTCAGAGTTTCGGTTACCTTTTAGTTTCTGCGGTCTGCGGTCGCTGGCTGACTGAAAAATACGTACGGATTTAAAAGCTTTGAGTTTATTTTATGTCAAACCTTTTGACATAAAATAAACTCAACAAACAACGATGTATTTCTATTTACTCGACACAAATCAAAGAGTCCAATTAAAGCAATAGATGCAATGATCTTAACTGATTCTCTATTAATTAATGTTTGTAATCAAAATCCAATTTAGAATTGAGCTTCTAATTAATCTTTTAAAATTAAAAAAATAATCCATAACTTGTAGATGTCAAAGCTTTATTTTTTTTACTTGCGAACGAAACTAGAAAAAAGATAAATATCGAGTGTAACTTAGAATAAGGAACACTGAAGTATCAGAACTTGGCATCTTTGTAAATTAATTGCTTAGCGATCTAGTGCTTACATATATTTCCCTGGTAGATGAGGACGCGCCTTCCGAGTACAACGAGGAGACGCGGAGCGAGCCCGGCGGGGGCGGGGGTATGGCGAGCATGCACGCGGCGCTGCAGGCGCAGCTCGCCTCGCAGCTCGCGCAGCAGGCCCAGCAGGCGCAGCACGCCGCGCTGGCAGCCGCCGTCGCCGCCGCCGCCGCCGCGCACCATCACCACCAGAACAACAATGTCATTGGTATGTCAATACTTTCTTATACATACATTAGAATTACGTAATTCTGCTTTTGTAGGTACTCTCGTAGAAATACATTGGTTATTTTATAGAGATTGGTGTCATGGTAGTTCATTATTTTCTCATTCACATTGATTAGTATATTTTTAAAGACTGAGTAACTAATTATTACGTTTCCTACTTATATCAGAGTCATGTAAATCCCGCTTTCGCGACACCACAGAATGACCATTTAAAACAAACCAGATTATATAAAAAGACTTAGATTTATTGTGACAGGTGTACGCGCGGATATTACGCGAATCGTTGTAATGCATCGAGATTGCAAATCCATGTAATTGCTAGGGTTGCGTAGATACAGAGTGTTAATATTTGGAAATAACGATATTACAAATGCATCTATACATCACGTACAGTTATTGCAAACGTAGATAACTGGATTTGCCATCTAACTCTAACTATAAATACCATATCATATCACACATAACATGTTAATGTGACAGCATATTGTTATAAGGGATTCTGGCGTGTAATGGGGTTCATAATTTTTATATTTCATAACATTTTTTTTTATTCCAAAATATTAATATTACATCAAAACGTTGTAATATAAACTGTATAATGATATAATGATTTAAATATTGATTCATGCAATATTTAATTGTATTTGTAGTTTTTATATTATGTAAGAAGTCATTACTTCGTTCCGTATCTTTTCACCTTTGTATTGTAGTATGCAAATTATACGTGTGCAGAGTTGCATATGTTGAGGCATAATGAATGAACGGGCATCGATCGCCTACCAACGTTACAGAGGGGTGTAACAGCTAAGCACTCGGAATAACGATCGCGACTCACTTGAAACCTAGGTCATTAAACCTTGTTGACTTTTCATTTAAATCACCTAGGATATCATATAATTGTTGTTGAAGAAGAAGAAAGTTATGTTAACTTTGCATGTCTCAGGTAAGACCAATTACATTCTGCAGGGAAGGAATTTTATCATGACTTTAAAAATAAAAGTTAAATACCATTTGTATTTAGATAACCCAATTTCTTAAATTTAACCTAAATATAAATCGCAGTAATGTGATCAAAACAAAGAGGTTTTTAGCACATTTTTTTTCTAAGAAATCTCATGCCAAATATAAGAACGATACCCAATTTATTTTCAATCGAGCTTGATTACAAGCCGAAAAGAGTGTTGAAGTATAATCAACAGGTCATGCGGAAGCTCGGCCGCCCTTTGATGTACCCGTAACGGTGTGTCGCCCAATTTTATTGTAGCCAGTGAGCTTATCAACACCCCAATGACGAGGACGATAATAGGAATCCCTTTTCTGCTACTCGATGTATTTCTCCAATAAATGTTGGGTTTTTCTTTTTTCTGCGCAACTTATTTCATCTACCATACATATAGGAAACATAAACATTTTCGTTTTAGTGTTAAACATTTTTTTTACTGCTTTCAAAGACTTTACAATCGCTTCGTTTCAAGGGGAAATAAGCCAAAGAACTCGCAAATAAAGATGGATCTTTATAAAAAGTGGAAATAGGAAATAAGTCGTCTAGTCTTGCGCTGTGGTCGTTATGGTTTTGCCTATGATAATTAATGAACACGGTTGGTTAGTTTCTTTCATAATTTGAACAGGTTTAATTTGGAGTTATGAACATCGACTTTTCTTAAAAGCTCAATATGTCGCGTGTAGAATAAAAAAAAGAGAAACGTGTGTCGTATTCACGAGCGGAGAAAAGTGACGCGTGGCGGGAATTAGCGGCTTCCTGGCACTGGCAGTGGCAGGACGAGCGGCGAGCATTGACCCGCCGCGCGCCGTCGCCGCCGCCGTCGCCGCCGCCGTCGCCACTGCCGCCGCGCCGCTGCCCAATTGACGTCACGGACTCGTCAAATAACGCGGATACTAACTTGCTGCCTATTAAATTTGTTAATTATAACACCAATCGCTTATCAGTCGGCACAAATAAATTCAGTTTGTATGACGTGATGTACCTATCTTTTAATAAGCTCACATTTGCCATGTTGCATTTTCGTTTATTTCAAACCGTTGTGTACGTTTGGCTATTTAAATTTCCTTTTCGTTATGTTTCTGTCCTATGTTTGTTGGCTTTAGTTAAATTCATTGACAGAAGCAATTTCCATTTAAATCATACCTTCCTTTTAGTTAATTTTTTATCGGCTTTTACAATTTGGCGGCAAGGATTTAGTTATGGGTGAATATGGTGATAGTCCTGCGTCATGTCACGAGTCGGCAACGCGTTGGCAGTATATTTAAGGGTGGCAGTGGCAGTAGAGGAGAGGATGTGAACTGTACTGCGGGTGCGGGTGCGGGTGAGGGAGTGCGGGGCGGGG
>QDHC01000144.1:733285-745524 GCA_013186455.1 Papilio dardanus tibullus | reverse complement strand
TTGTAATCGCGGTAAAATAAACTCTAAATTTAGTTATCCTACGTGGTACACGGCGGAATTAATAAAACATATCGAAAAAAAGTGGAGGTTTCATAGAATTTATAAAAGAACTAAATCTAAAACAGACTATGAAATATTTGCACGCTATCGGTCAGAAGTAAAACATATGATCGAAGCCGCGTATAAGTCCTATCAGCAAAAGCTACAATTCAATATTATGGCTAGGGATGTAGATTTATTTAGTTGTACCGAGTCGGGATTCACGGAGGCCGCATATAAATGTGTGGAAGGACTGAATTTAATGTGTTAAATCTTGTGTAATTTTTGTTATGTATATTAATCGAATTCTAAATATTATGTATTAAGTGTATAATTTTTGTATATTTGATGTAGCATCGCATTGGAATTTTTCTGTAATGATGTTATATTTTGTTATTAAATAAATAAAAAAAAAAAAAAAAAACTTTGTGCAAGTGTTGTGGATTATCAACTGGTGTAATGGCAATACAAGTGAATAGCAAATATAATCTGCAGATAACTTTTATTGTTGTGAGACGCCACAAACGCAGATAACAACATTTTATAACATTATTGTAGCAATATTTTCCTGTTTTCTTTATAAAATTGGGCCAATTGCGGTCGTTACTTTTAGCTAAAAAAAAATCGTGGCTGTTCTGCGCCTACGTAAAAACTTTTTAAACAATTTTTATAGAACCGTGTCAGTAAGCTTGTGTTTGGGGCATTAAAGAACTTAGCAAACGATGTGCAAATAGGCCGACACATCAATACGTATTCATCTTGCGGAGAGTATTTTGAACGTGTTTGCGTCTGCGAGGAATTCGGAAAATCAAGAATACGTCGCCGACGAAATCTCTTGACATTGTGTTACTACCGCCGCCGCCGCGTCGTACGACACATTTTTGTCCTTGAGGCCAGATATTTACATATTTCGTCACTGCTGTTAGAAACACGATAAACGCTTATTTTAAATCTTTTTGTATAATCACCTTCAAAAATGAAACATCTTTAGTGTTAGCATAAATATAATGTTGTTATAAATAAACAAATTGGAGAGCGATTTGTTTTCTAGATTCAAAACCGATAACCATTCTGGAATGTGTAAAGTTTCTTATATGTTTACGATAATACGTTTAAGAACTTGATCGGTCTTACATAACGCCTCAGCGAACGACCTCTGAGAGAGGGTGGCTTGGCCAAGGGCGACTGAATCGATCCGATCTGTGGCAGCCTCCCTCCGTCCTCGCAGCGGTATTCTCTCGCAACGACCTCCTCTCCCTCTTTGTTCGGCAAACGTCGCTATCAGCTGCAAACAATTCCTCGACCTCCTACAGAAATATGTATTGCACTGTACATATTAAACCCGTCTTCTTGTTGATAAGACTAAACAAAGTAAGTCGTGCCTCATAAATAAGTTATAAACCTTGCATTGTGTTCGCATTCCGTTTCTACTAAACTAATATGAATGCTACTAATGTTGTTTTGTTGTATTAACGTGTACTTATATTTTATGCAGACACGATTTCCGTTGCAGTTAATGGTTTGTTTTTTGCTATAGATTTATATACTCTAATCAACAAACTTAATTCCTGTAGTACTTAATTGCGAAATACTGCAATTTTACTTATGCAATAGGCCATGAAACCTGCGGTTTAGAAGTAGGTAGCTAAGTAATTTCACATTGCTTAACAAAAGTGGTTAATTAAAAATGTAAACTAAGCTTATTTGTTCTAGCAAGTAAAACTTAATTTCTTAATTATCCCCTCTTTGTGTTTTGTCTTGAGAATACCTTTGTCTTTAAATTACCTTCGTAGAGAACTAATTTAAAGCAGCCGCTCGCAATATATGGACTGTTTTTTGTACAAGTCTCTTCTTTTTTTTTAAAAAAAAAAAGAATATGAGACTAAATTTATCAGAGATTCAAGCTTTCCAGCCACTTATTCTCTAAACGTTAATTGAATGATAAGACCAAATTTGATGCGTTAGGAAACGAAAGCTATTTATATAATTGGGTAAACTGGGTTTAGAACGGATACGTATTTAAAACATACAAAGTTAGACATGAAGTATGCTTCATATGTTATTTGTTGGAGGAATGCGTAAATAATAGAATCGTATGCGGGCGCAGGCGGGCCGCAGATGAATGGGAATCGCGTGGCGCCCAGCCGGCAGACCGTCACTCTCCGCCTATCGCCTATTAATAGACCCATCCGACTCGTTCCGCGACGCTTTTACTTCGCGTTAAAGTTTTACTACGTATACCGCACGCTCACGATGCATAACAAATGTAGTACTGAGAAACACTACATCAATGCTGTATCCGTATCGGAAACTTATACACGAAAGCATAAGTTTCTATACATATTTATACGTGCGTGTTCTTGAATATTTTGTCCGAGACATTAAAAGTAATGATAATGTACGTAGTCACTCGTCCAAGAACTTGTTTGACGTGGAAGGAGACGGGATCAGTGGCCGTTTTAAATCCAATGCAATTATTGTCTGTGCCGCCGGTACCAAAAATAGCCCTGATGAAGTCCCGTTGCCTTATAAAGCAACTTGACTGACAGAACACGTCATGTGCTCGCTAGCCGGGCATTAATTTTAAAATTTATTATAGATCCCATGTAGGGTTATATCAGTACCTATGTACCATTCAGATCATTTATATCATGGTCAAGATACCTGTACCTATACTTTTTAGAGTTTAGCTCGTTGCATTGCAGCAATTTTTTGTAAGTGGAATAAGCTAGCACAGCCAACTACGTGAGAGGATTTTTAGTAGGTTAAGGTTAAACTTAGCATAATTTAGATACAACATGCAAGTACATGCACAGGTATATTCAGTACAAGATATATGTTTCGAATGGTTCATGGCCAACGTACATTACCGCGCACGCTTATGTCCGTCATTAAATATTTAAACAGACAACAACTTGTACCTATCTTTATTTAAAAAAAACGGTTGAATTCACGTTATTAAGATCCGGTATCGGTACCAATAATGACATACGGAAGTCAAAAAAGTGTAATTGTACCTATTGATCAAGAAACTTTCGTTTGTTTTCAGAACCAAAGAAAGACAAATTGGAAAATGGTGGCGAAATGATGAGGCCCGAGCGGCCTAACTCCTTGACGGCGGGCAAACTGCCCAGACGAATATGTTACCAAGGAGATGGTGAGTGAAATATTTATCACATTTCACATGACACGCACAGTGGAATAATTCATAAGTGATCATCCTTACTATTTGATCCGTCGTGACACGGACACGGTGTACCGTGAGCCATCGTTAACTCAATGGAATTATTCCCGAAATATCACTTAGTAATGTCCAAGCTTGCTTTGTATAGAAGTCCAAATGATTCATTGCATTGTGGAACAGTGCCAATGTAACCTTAACCTCCAACTTAAAAAGTTATTTTTCAAGTGTATTGTCCTAAATACCGTCTAAAATGTTAAAAGTTATAAAGCAAATTGTACAGCGGTTTAGACCACACCAAATGAATAAAGAAATAGAATGGCCATAATGTAGGTGGACATTATTCAATACACGCTTGAATTATAAATAAGGGTCGCGATGTTATATCATGAAAGTAAATGTTTTATGCTTCAGGCAGAAAATAAACCAGCCAACCTCATTTGTACATTTCCGTATGAGCCTTGTTTCTGTTAACCTTATTAAAGTTTTGTTATATTTTCTAAAGATAAAAGATAGGCTTATCCCAGATTTCTTTGTATTCTCTCGAGGACTTTTATCTTTTAGATGTGGCTTTCTTAAGTTCGTACTTGATGGATGTTTTTTGATTAAATAGTTCTTGGATTTTTGGACAGTAAAACATGTTTAGTAAACTATAGAGCAAAGAAACTTAACAAGTTCCTATGTAGATACTCGTAATGTGATCATTGTAATTTACGAAAATAGATGCAATTTTTATGAATGAAAGATATGAACGTCAGTATGACAAGGTCACTTGTAATTAATTATCATGCTCGCCAGGGTCATGCGCATGGCGAGGCTGACATTTGTAAGTGATGTGGTATGCAACCTTTGTGAATAAACACTAAGAAAAAACCTGTTTTAAAGCTGAATTTGTTGTATTACATAATATACAAGTATTTAATCCTTTATTATCGATTACTTTGGCCGTAGATTTAGAGATTTAGTACGCAAGCTATAGTAAGAATTAACCTTCATAATAAATACTCAGAAAGGTGGCCGTTGGACATTCGCTTAGGATCTTAATGAAATGCTCCTTCGATCTTCAAGTTTGATTGTTAATTTTTGGGTTTATTAATCATAGTGAGCGGGTACGGCGGTGTGGGTGTGGTGATGGGCATGGAGGGGGACAACTCGCAGCTGATGCTGTCGGATCTGCCGGAGCCGCCTATCGCGGTGTCGGAGATCGGGCCCATCCCGCCGCCGCCCATGTTCAGCTCGCCGAGCCCCACGCGTCACCACCACCACCACCAGCATCAGCATCAGCACGCGCTCACGCACGCTCCTCTCTCTGACTGTAAGTAATTTCTCATCAAGTATCATCATCATCATCACCAGCTCACTATAACGTCCCCACCGAGGGGCACGGAGCCTACCCCTTAAGGGGTGGGTACATCAAGTATATCTCACGTAAAATGTCACTATGTACATTTGTCTGACGTCCATACGCTGATGAACGACACTTCCATGTATCTACGAAGCAACAATGATATGTGTGAAAGCATGGGCTGGTCCAT
The DNA here is from genome assembly GCA_013186455.1 of Papilio dardanus tibullus. NCBI lineage: Eukaryota > Metazoa > Arthropoda > Insecta > Lepidoptera > Papilionidae > Papilio > Papilio dardanus. The sequence goes on along the minus strand of QDHC01000144.1, from coordinate 740,769 downwards.
AGTGGTTTTGATTAAAGCTTAGTCACCCCTAATTGAGTGTAGACTGGAGGACTATTGTAGGGACGTAACGATGACGACGTAAGTAAAAACAGTGTTAAAACGCCGTCAAGTCATCAGTATTTTTTCACAAAATTAAATTATACAAAGGGAAATGTAGTCTAGGTTACTTTTTAGAATAGTACCTGTGTAATGTTTCACGAAGTACGTGTAACAACATTATGAGTAATACTATTATGAGTAAGAAGAAGTAATGCGTTGGCAACGTGTTGCATGTCGCATGTCATTTAGGTATTCAACACAATAGATGAAATGTAATACATTGGATACCAACACATAAGCATAGATTACAATTTAATGCTATTGACATAAGTCTAGTAGACTGGTGTTTACAAAGAGGATTCCGTAGCTTAACAATTACATACACAGATGTTGGTTGCATATGCTGGTTTGAATTTCCATTAGAAATAAAATCGGATCTTTTTAAGATGCTATTATACTTTTTTGTTTTGAGAAAACAATGAACTGCAACTGGTTGACCGAAGTGCCCTCTGCTGCGCGGCTTCAGTAATTACGAGGCTCGTCGGTCGTAGCGTGCGAGTCGACTAATTAAACCATCATATTGGTTTCTGACGCAAATACTGCACGATGTACGGCTAATTAAAAATATGAAACTGTTCCCAACAGATAAATGTGTTCTATTCAATTTTAGAATCTGCTAAATATATTTGCCTAGAACAGAGAAATATTATTTTGTATTGGAAATGACTTATTTCTTTTCAAAAACTTTAAATTAAAAACTCATTTGCGATGTGTACTCTTAAAATAATATTTCTCTTTGTAAAAGTACAACTTTTATGTTTTCTTACATCTGAATGAATGATGTCACCACTTACTCTGTACATTCGTAGAGTTTCAATTGGCAACGAACCTAATTACTTGCAATGTTTGTATGGCAGATGAATCATTTAATATTGATTACGATCTATTAATATCATTATGGTTCGTCATCTTTCTCTGAAATCTCTGCTTTGTTTTTGAGCTTTAATGAAAAACGTTTTATTTTTGGATTGTCCAAATATTTATATGAACGTACTTTGAAATGAAATAACAATACTGCAATGCTCCGAATTAAATTGCGCGTGTTGATACTGATATCAATGTGCGCTCATTCAGAATAAATTCCATCATTTACATATATCACATTTACAAGGTCAATGGTATTTTATTTACGTACAACAAATGGAAACTCGTTTAGCTGATACAAACAGAACTCGCACCGTATTTTATAAAATAAATACAGAAACTAAAACAACAGTTTTGTTGTCTTTATACCTTTTGCGAGATTGAATGAATAATTTATGTTAGACGATCAAAGGATCAAGGAGAGCGATGGCTCAGGGGTTAAGGACCTCATCTGTAGTCTCGAGGTCGAGGCTGGAGCCCCTCCATGTACCAAAGCGTTTTTAGATTTTCAAACTTTAATTAAATTTTTCGGACATTTTTGCTGCAAAGGAATAAAAGTTACATATAGAATGTAACTGTAGACCTTGTTGTTAACTTTCAGCCGAAGAGGAGGACGACGTGGAGGAGGATGACGTGGAGTCGCTGGGCGCGGACACGTCTCGCGTGGAGGAGATCCCGCCCAAGGAGCCGCTGTTCAACGCGGTGCCGCTCAAGTCGGCGCTCAAGAAGCGGCCCGCGCCCGCCGCCTCGCCGCAAGGCACGCCGCAGGCCACGCCGCTCGCGCCGCGCCAGGACCACCACCATGCCAGCTTCAAGTTAGTATCCACAGACACCTGCGCACAATAAACAAATACCTCCGGCTAGACATATCACTCTTAAAGAGTCACATCAATTACGGATTCTCATAGAATACCTGGATATAGTTCTTTACGTCTGCTAGTCTTGTGTCGTTTAGTTCCTTTGCTATTAAAACCAAATTAGCACTTACATGTATAATTTAAATTAGGACTCTGGTAGCAGTTCGGCTAGATGACTGTCGTCTACATTCCTCTCATGTGTAGCTAAAAAAATATAGTTTAAACAATATGTTCAAGCAAACAAGTCATAACTTCTTTAAAGGTACAAAGTAGTAACTGTGTAGGTGACAGACTAAAAAATTCTATATTGTAGACAGCTTATCCGTCACTACCTACGCACAAAGGATCTTTACAAACCTGTTATTGCAAATCTATGATAGATCTGACGAGTTTCTTCATATGTGCGTAGGCAGCGTGTCCTTGCATACTTGTCAATTGTTATTCAGCCTCTCACCAGTAAATAACGATCGAGAGATATAGCGTTAGATATATTCTATACTGAGATAGATTTTGTCACTACGACTACAATAGGTAATGAAGAAATATGGTATCGTAGAAAGAAACTCTTCTTAAGAGAGACTGATAGCAATGATATTGTTTAAGATAAAAATACCTGTGTTATTTACCTTTTATGTGTATGTAGACTAAATGTACGCAATATGTGTTATATTTATTGTTTGCACATGTCCTATAATTAAAATATTTTATCTAATATGTAATTATAAATGCTATTTAATGACAGAACTCTCCATTGATACAATTTCATTTTTTAAATTATATAAAGCATTAGCTTGGAAAGTGTAGATGTTCAAATATTTGCTATAATCATTATCTGTGTAAAAGAATACATTATATTTATTATCTGGGCTTGATAGTGAAATGTGTGCGTTTATTTCCACCATGCGCTGCCTAGCAGACGGCCGCCGCCCAAACCGAGGATCCGCATATGGTAACACTCCCTCAAATATTGTCAATGTTGTTGAACACGCATCGCCCAGAGACCTCCCGACGGTCCGCTTGCCTTCCGCCCATGCCATGCATCGTGCAGAGCACGCTTATGACAAACTAATGACACTACCGACAAAGTCACCTCTACGACCGGCATTTAATAATGCAGGTGTTCGATTCAAAGGCAATATATTTACTAACTCCACGCAGTTAATGTCGCATCACTCGAGCATCGATTGCCGTGCGGTGGACGTGTAATAATAACAAAGTTTCACCTCTGCAAATCAAAATACTATTACTTTTGTATTTGACGACTGTTCTCTGTTGCTCTTAAATGTTGATACCGCTGTGTTGCATGCAATTGTTTTGTGGAGTGTGAATAAAACAAATAATTAGATGTATTTATAAAATTTTAAGTAAAAGTAGATACGTTGTTTTCTCTATAATCTATTTCCGTGAATTTCACTAAACGCTTGTAGTTAAAACGATTCGTTCCCGCAAATGGCGTGTCGCGATGCGCGTCCGCCGCCCGCACGACTGCGTCACGCACGTTCGCCTGCGTCTCAATGCAACCGGACAGATTTGTTTCCAATAAAATAAATGTACTAATGCCCCTTTCCTTGCGCAGTGTACCGTATACCCACTGACCCACAGTAATCGCAATAACTATAGAAATTATTTTGAATTTAAATTACTAAACATTTGAATGAAATCTCTATGTCGAAATGATGCTGCTTTCCAAATAGACTGAAGACAAATTTTTAATCTGTGTGTTTCTTAATGAATCTTACTAAAATCGTGCCGTATCACCAGTCAGTCGGTGCTGAAAATCCTTAGTTTTTCTAGGCATTATGCCGTACATGCGATGCGCCAATGTTATATTCGTTCAAATGTAATTCACGGTACTTGCAACAATGCAAGATGTGATTGTTAACTGATATGACATTCATGCATCGTATGCGCGATGTTGCTTTTAAGTGTAATGAGTATTGACTTAGTTTGTAGCATTGTGTGAGTGTTAGTGTGTGAGTATATCCCGTGTGTGTGCAGCACGCGGCCCGTGCGCGTGGGCAACGCGGCGGAGAACAAGGAGAATGCGCGGCCTTGGGAGGGAGAATACCGCGAGGATTACCCGAGCGAGTCGGAGCGCGTGGCCGCCAAACTGGCGCGCAAGGAGAGCCTCAACATCAAGCTGGCTCTGCGCCCAGACCGACAGGAGCTCATCAACAGGTATGATATGACAAGCCTCCCCCTCTCTTTCTTTCTCTCCCCGAGACTTTAACTCCATCTAGCGGTTACTTCCCTCATTTCAATTTAGTGTGTGTTTCGTATTGACACCGAAATGGCTTTAACAACATACACACTGGTCCGTTTTCAACATATCAAAGTATTGTAGATCGGTATCGTTACTTACAAGAACGATATCTAGTTTGTACAAGGCCATCATTCCTCACTATTTATTAATGACGTAGGATTAATAAATAGTATGAGGTTTTGAAAAGTGAATATTAACGTATTGTACAATAGCATTTATTTAAATATTTAAGATTTAAAGGGTCATTTCACCTTGAGTAATATAATCACGTGTCCCGGTAGTAAATAATAACACACGTGGGTATATTGCGCAACGTAATGACGGTGACACACCGCGTGGCCGCTGCGGTGTCGCGCCACACTGCCCGGGATATAAATATCGTGACGGTCATCTAACCATGTGTTATGCGTTGCCACCAAAAACTAGGTTAATTCTATGCTAACCGCAATTAATTTATTGAGACACTATTAGTAGAACAATTTAATTATGTAATTGACTCGATGAAAATTAGCTGGAATGAAAAAAATAAATATTCGAAATGTCAAATCATATTTCACTAAAAACCTCTTACAAAATTATTTGAATAACAGACATGTAGCTCGAATAAGAAGCCGAACGTAAACTATGAGTTGTTTTAAGCGAATAGTTGTAAACGTAAAATTGATATTGTGAAGGTTGGTGTCGGCCGCGGTCCGCCCGCGCCGCGCACGCCGCGAGCCTGGGAGTTTTATTTCGGTCGGCGTCAATCGTCGCACATTGTTGTCGAATTTGCACTTCTTCCTGTTTTCTCACATAATGATCTTGACAGTGGCATTCTTACTCATTACTCCTCGCAAGGTAGATGCGGTAATACGTTACGAAAGTGATTACTATAAACGATACGTGTTCCTAGCTAACGCCGAATCTAAAATCGGGTTGTTGCAATCAATTAAGTTTTAGTAACCGCTAATTTGGGGTGCAGCCAAGATTTTGTGTTTATAGGACATTATGAGATCGTTTTTGGTATCACGAAATCGTTCTCGAATTTTATATCGTCCGTTTGTTGGCAGCGCGCTCGCCACTAGATAATACGTCGCTATATTGTTCGCGTACTGATGTTATTTCTGTCGCCAAATTCCCCTCAGTGATAAGAGTGATAAGAGACAGTGTCATGTGTGCATCTGGCGCAGGAACATCCTGGTAGTGCAGAGCGAGCACGAGCGGCAGGAGTCGTGGGAGGCGATCGGCGCCCGCCTCATACGTCGGCTGTCGATGCGGCCCACCGCAGAGGAACTCGTCGAGAGGAACATACTTAAAAGTTTGTATCACTCTTTACATATGATGACGTAGGATGTGTGAAGCGAGCGTCGCGCGCTAATTTCTATTTATAATCACAGGCCAGTCTCCGGCTGAAGAAAAGAAGCAGAAGGAGGAAAAGAAGCGCTATCTGTTGCGCAAGCTCAGCTTCCGGCCAACCGTCGACGAGCTCAAAGAGAAGAAAATTATCAGGTTCAGTGACTACATTGAGGTGACGCAGGTATGTTCATGCTACTTTTCTAATTACTCTAGAACTAATTCCTCTGTTAATTTATATTTTTTCTAATTAATTGACATATTGTATGGTTTAGGCTCACGACTACGACCGGCGCGCCGACAAGCCGTGGACGCGGCTGACTCCGCGCGACAAGGCGGCCATCCGCCGCGAACTCAACGAGTTCAAGAGCTCCGAGATGGCCGTGCACGAGGACAGCAAGCACCTCACCAGGTACACACACATCGCATACTATTTATGGACCTCCCATGAAATGTTATAGAATCTTTATAGACCATGACATTATTTGTAATTTCAGATTCCATAGACCATGACGGCTGTGCCTTAACCTCGGACTGGACCGCGGCGACCGGCCCCGTGGCTGAGCGGCTGCAAGCGCCCGTCGGCGCCCGTCAGCGCCCGGCCGCGCGACTCGCGGCGCCCTCTGGCCGCGGTCGCGCTCGCTCCTGTGATTTTTATCGTATTCATACTGACTTCTTCCGACATCCGGAAGTTCGGTTCGCAATAACTTACCACATCTTATCGGTAAAGTGTTGAATATTCTAAACTTAGGTTATATCGCCGTTTCGAAGTTACATTTTTTTTTTGTAAGCGTGTACCGTGAGTGCAATTTTGTTTTAATTTACCTTTTTATTGTAGTTTAATCGAGTACAATTTATTATGATTACAAGTCGGTCGTAAGTCGGCGTATTCTAAGCGTAACTATACATTCTTTGAATTGACCTTCGCGTAAGGTTAGTGATAGCGGTGCGAGTGGCGACTGCGAGCTTCTGAAGCTCGACATGTGTCGCGTGAATACATTCAAAGTGCGATACACTTGTGATGTTCTGTATATTGCTAGCTGTAGCCTAGTCTTTATCTAGACTCGATCGCGTCTTCTGTTTCATATTACATTTTTGAGGTCTCATTTAGATTATTATAATTGGCTTTATAACCTATTATCTACGCCCAGTTCGGGTGAAATACATTGTTTAATCAAGTACATCAGTTTTGTTTTAGGCATAAAAGTAAATATAACTTGTTTGCGTTGTAACGCTTGTTTGGAGATACTACCACGGATTTTCAATAATCGTTTGTAGGTAATTATTGGATTGTAGTGTTACGTATTGCGAACAATTCACCAATTAATGTTGTAATCACCGCATTGAGCTTTTAATTAAATTCTTCTATGAAAATGTAGTATAAATAAGTGTTATATTTGAGAAATACGAAATATTCAAATTATCGTAAACAAATAACTTAAATTTAAGGCTATGTTACAACTTTGGTGGTAAGTTACCAATTGTCAAGTTTAATAAATGAAAAAATGTATTTTCGTGCTGCCTCAAATATAGCACTTATCACAATAATTTTCATGTACCAATAGAATACGAGCTTTTTTATATTAAAAAAAATGTTATTATGTTACCTCAAATACGTATGTCTGTTTGCATCATTTATAGATAATATATTTTTATAAGCGGACAAAATCACAATACTATTTATTGTACGGATCTTGTTGGTTTGTTTATAGAACAGGAAAGAAGTTGTGAGCGCGCCATGCTCCACACATAAGTACACACAAACGGTGACAAAACAGTATTTGTATTAATTTGTAATTGTGGAATCTATCAATTAAATCTCCAGCTTACAATACTTTGTTTCAAGGTCAAACGGTCATAAGAAAGATACGAATTTTTTGTTAGAAACATCGCTCGATATTCGTCTTCGATTTTTTTTGTTGTTTTATTTGAGGCGATAATAATCTCTGATTTAGATTCTGTACCCTCCTGGAGACGAATCTAGCTAAAAGCGAAGTGCTCTGTCATGTTTCAAACCAGTAATAATACTAGATCTCCAATTGTAAGTCGTTTAATAAGTTATTAAATAA
>QDHC01000144.1:714702-733030 GCA_013186455.1 Papilio dardanus tibullus | reverse complement strand
CGTTAAATAATTAAACTTCTGTAAAGCTGTAGCGGTTTAATAATAAATTAATAATACGCCTATGAGATTAACTTCAATAGACGTAACGTATGAGAGGCGCGGTCGTACCGACACACTAATGTAACTTAGAGCAATAATCTGAAGTAAATTTTCATTATGATAATGTGGGATGATTGGATGCTGTTTGTTGTTGCGAGTGTAGTTTTATTACAAAAGATCGTGTCGAATTGATTGCGTTTATATTTTTCAATCAATAATTGTTTGCGATGAGGTGCCATTTTATCGTGTATCTATTATTTTAATATGTCTTTATTTACGCGAGTCGCGACAGTTGTTTTGATGTTACACGTGCAGAGGTACCGTACATTGTCGCGGAGGAATCGAAGTCAAGTGTTGTTGTTAAACCTGATGGTTATTCTTGAGACCATTCCATTATATAATAAAGTGGAAGCCAAAATAACGACTTATTTTTCTAAATGATTTTGTTAGATTTTCAATGTAAATGTAAAACATAGGTAAAGTAGAGGTTTATCGATTTTATAATAAGACGATCAGATTTCCAAAGATCTAAGGCTCAACTAAATTCTTTCAGCTCACTTCGATCTGGTTCATGGCTTGTTTTCTCTGACTCCATTCGGCTCTACAGAGTCAATGCGGGAGCTACATTCGATGCATCACTCGGTTTATGTATATAATTACCATAAAAATGTGATAAGACTTCTTAAGTTGTAATTTTTATATGATTAAGTAAGTACATTACAGTTTTCAAAAGTAACAGATGTTTTGCCGAATGCTAAATGGTGCTAACAGTTAGCATTACATTATTTGCTCGGAAAGTGTTTCTTCAATTCCTTATAGAATATTTTAGTAGAGGAATGTTTATCTAAATTTGACTTTTGCATTTTCCAATGTTGAAAAATTAAATTATGTAGTCGATACACTTTTATATTTCTAGTTTCGAAAAAAATAATAGAAAATTGTTATGTGAAGTTTTTAGTAAATATGTATAAATGGTTAAGCCGGCATTTTATTACATCGAGATAAATATGCTGAAACAAATGTAATTCGTAACTCAAACGTTAAGCGCCCATTTATCTACTGTATATATTTTTTATTATGTAAATTGTGGAATCTCTTTTTATTTCCATTTATATCTTTTTGTGCTATTAGAAACTACAATTGCTATCTTCAGTAATATGTTTACTGTTGCTTTTTTAATCGTGTAAATTATTAATGACATGTTGTAATAAGAATATAATGATAGCCATACACTTTATTTGTTTTATATAACGTAAGTTTGTAAATACCATGATTATACATTAAGTTTTATACTCTATTGTTTTTGTTTAACTCTGACTACACCTTGACTACCAATAAGACCAAACATTTACATTGCTCTGAGAGAGAAAGCGAATTAGCAAGACCATGTCTGATGTTGAGTGACTATATCTATGAACTACCCATACCTTCGTAAAAAGATGTTTAATATTCATACTGGTGACTGAAGTTTGTGGTCTGGAGTGCTTCCAAAAATGTTTTCTAAATCTTCCGATACTGAATACCCAATCAGTACAACTTCTGTTTTGTTCCCAGTTTTGAAATTTTCATTTTTAATAATTTATACATTTCCACTTTGGCAAAAGAATATTTAACCCTTAAATGGACAATGATGTTTTTAAACAACATACTAAACAGATGACATTGTATTACACAAATATATTTTTTTTAAACGTGAAACAAAAATCCATTTAAGGGTTAATTTATTAATTTTGCGTTTCTTAAGTTTCTGTTATGATTGCTACATCTTGTTTAATTATAATGCAACTTTGTTTACACAAAAAAACCAAGCAGTTGCATCGAACTTTGATGAAAACAATGTTTTTTGAGTTATTTCCGCACTATTGGATAAATCTAAACAAAAGATTGCGGTTGAAGGTTACATTCTAAGAATAAAATTATAGACTAATAAAAACTGGGCAACCAGCTAGGATAAAAATATTTAAAGAAATGAATGCTACTAATTTTCTACCAAACTCTTCTCCGACCAATTTTTCTAAAAATGTGAAGAGTTGTCGAGTTTAGTGAAGAGAATACAAGTCACATGAAGTTCAAACTGCGGTCAGTGAAATTGACAAGTTGACAGTCAACTACCGAGCTATAATGTTCAGAGCAAAAAGGTAAACTGATTTTCCAAGAAGAAAATTCCGCTTCTCGTAATTCTACGTTATTATCACTATTTGATAGTTGTAGTTTCCTCGATGACTATCTTAGTAATGCAGTATTAATGAAGGCTTTGACCCGAAGCGCTGCTGAGACTTTCGATGGTGCGCAACTTATGGCCGCGCGACTTGAGAGAAAGTTAACTGTAGTCTGTACTCGTTAGCGCGTTCACTCACAGCTCTGAGCAGAGCTGCGTCGCTGCGTGCAGCCTACTGCCGGAGCTCACTCGCCGGCCAGACAGCGAGCGCGCGTCACCTGAGCGTGCGACCGCCGAGAGCACACCATGTTTACTTGCCGCACGATTCGGCATCATAACAGAAAGCGATAGTGTACCAGTGCTAAACTTGTGAACGGTGGACAAGTGACTCGCGTCAATGCACATCACGTCGAATGTTATTTAGTGCTAAAGTGCAACCGCCAAACGAAACTATGACGTTCTCTGGAAACATGGAGAGCAAGCCGCGAAACGCTAAAGAGAGCTGGGAGTCAGAGGTGAGACATGATTATGTTCTAACAATCGCGAGTTACGATGCGTGTGATTCGCTTCAATTGAAAGATGCAATGAATAGAAAAATGTTAGTATGAACCATTAATCTCATTGTCTTCCCGCTTTTTATCGGCGTCCCACATCACTTTCTCTTAACACAATGCATCCTTGTCTCAAGCTTGGTTGTTATTGTTTTTCCATTAAAGATATGCATATTTATAAGGAGCTTTTGTCTACCGCATCACCTTCTGGGTTCTTGGTATTTCAAACAGGAATATATTAATATAATATATGCAATCAAATAAAAGATTGATTGTATAACGTATAGATTTTCGTTTTTAGATTAGGCTCTAGTGTTGAAAATATCTTTGTTCCTACATTTTTCTACGAACTTTTTATTAAACAGCAAGAAACAAAGGAACACGAGAAGTGGGTACTTATATAAAAATCTTTAACAAAAATGTGCTTTCTCTTACGATAATAAATGGAAAATTAACATACAAAAATGGAAAGGACGGTTGATTAGTTGCAATTGGAACACGCTAAATGTAGAAAGCTTTTTCATTTTCTTGAATATAAAAATAACGGAAGTAATTTAGCAATATAGATGAACGTATAACAAACATTTAAATACGACGACAACTTTCACTATGATCACAACAAGGACACGGACAGTTAGCTGTGTTCGGCGGCAGGTGAATAAAGCTCGCACTTGACCTCCAAAATTACAACATATATGTCACAGTCTACTTCGAGTTTTTACGTTTACACGTTGAAGTTTTTTAATAACTTTGGAATCAAATTCGATTTCTAGATTAGGGTTTAACTTATATGTTAAATTAGCTGTTGTGCGCGATTTCGTCCGCGTGGAATTAAATAATATAGCCTATGTTACTCGGGGATGATATAGCTTTTAAATGGTGAAAGAGTTTTTGAAATCGGTCCAGTAGTTCTTGAGTTATTTCAATACAAACAAAAATACAAAAATTCAAAAATACAAAGTTTCTCTCTTTATAATATTAGTATAGGTAGGCTTAGTTAAGATGTAGAATCATCGAAGAATATTTAATAAATTCAATAATAACCTTAACTAATTCGATTACATGCGCAAAACATATGAGACGGAAAGAAATATAATAAGCTAACCGAATATAATTCATCAGATTTATAACCTGCCCAATTAGTCACGTCACGATTGTTTTTAAATATTTAAAACCGCTCATAGTCGTTATTTTTAAAGATTTGTATTCGAAAAGGCATATTACTTTAAAAAAAGAAGTCATGCCAAAACCGTTATTAAGTTGTGGTTAAATTATTTACCCTACGTTTCGGACAGTTGCCCACATCAACTTCAATATAACCTATTCGAATTTAATCGCAAGTTGAGCCCAGTCTGCTTAGTGTCCGCTTGTTATCTTACAGTCATAATCTAAGTCGGGTTTCTAGATTCTTTTATACAAAAAAATATTTGTGCTCCTTCTACCATGATCATTTGATATTTCGACCTTGCACTCTGTCACGTTTGGCTTTAATAAGCTCAGTAAAAGAGGGAAGTAAATACGCATAACTTATTGCTAATGGGTATAACACTATGTGAAGAAAAAGGTACATTTTAAATATTCGGCCAAGTCCAAATTAGAAGAATTACAGAAACTTAACTTTAGACTCTACATACTTATTTGTTGCTAGGAGACAAAGAATTCAGCTAGATACATCGTGTCAACGTTTGTCCTTGTATTCGCCACTCACTCTTGTTAGCAAAAGAAAACTCTGAACGCAATTAATTAAATATTAATAGTCTGCGCTGCGACTGAACCTGTTTCGTTTTAAGCAGGAAGTTTTAGTACTGACAAAGAAAATATAAAATTATTGTTAAAACTATTAAAACTCATTAAGAAGCTTCGTTAGATTTCAAGAGAATATAATAATTACTTTTGTGTTTGTCATGAACAAATTATTTCTCGATTTATAAGTATGCAAATATATACAAAAAAGTTATATAACTGCTGATTTACCTTCTAGACCGTAAATATGACGCTTCACCTTTATAATGACGTAATATTTTTTTTTAAATATTTATCATTGTCGATATTGAAGGTTTTCAAATATAATTGAATGAACAAGGTGATTTCTTTCTTTTATTCATTTAGTTATTTAATAATAGAGTTGAAACGAGATCAAAAATAAAGCCGTGATTTGTTCGTTTGGTGAAGGTAAGCTAAGGATACATTCTCACTCCTCAAGGACCTATGTACAGATTGGTATCACATTTCCTTATATTAGATTTAAAGTCAGTAACAGACAGACAGTACAGTTACACATTAATTTGTAATCGAGTTTCCCCTGTAGAAAACCTTTTTAAATGCAACATAGGTAGATCATGTTTTCTTATATATTAATGTTCTACACACACGCGAAGTCGCTCATAAATTAAAGCTTGGAAAAGTCATAGAAAAACAAAGTAAGTAGAGTTGTTGAAGTTTTTAGTCTTCACTAATCGTTTATCAATGCGTTGAACGACTGCAAAACAACACCATTAACATTTTGTTGATCGAATAACGTTTAAGTGTCCGACGACATTCCTTTCCATTTTTATGTTGAATAAAAATGTCGCTACTAAGAAAAATCTAGGCCACAGGTGATTTTAACTTTTCTATGAAGTAAAGTAGTTAATATATAAGAAAAGGGATCGTATTGTATTTATAAAAGTTGTTGAATATTTGTATCTATAAAATCTTACAAAGTGGACAACTATTTACCAGTAAAAACGTTATGCCAGATACTAACAGCGTGGTAAACACGATTTGCTAGTTACAGGGCATACACCTGTCGTATTTAAATTTATTTAGTACCGAACAGCGGTACTCAGGGTTGTCACCTCTTTGATTTTGTTAGGGCTTGACATGGTTGTCTTAGGGTCACAATGGGTGGTGTAAAACAAGTGAATGTCGGTTTTTTCATCGTCCAAAAAGTTGTCGAAGTTTTACAAGTCACTGTGTGTTTTGTAGAGAGTATTACGTGATTGTGGCAGCCCTAGTCATACGGTAGATCACTAAACTAGTGAGAGTGTAAGTATGTCAGTGGTCAGTCACTAACGGCGCCGTGTGATCAGTGATCCGGGTCGCCGCGCCATCGCGAGCGCTGTTGACCACGATAAAATGTTATGCCGCTTTTTACAAAAAAAAAACATAATTCGTACATCTAACTATTTTTATGTATAAACGAATGATTGACTATGACCTCACCTGATCTGAAGTTTAGTAATTCTATTCTTAAAAACCCTAAGTCGTAACTTTTACGAAAACGGTCGGCTATAAGATATCGTTTCTATAAAACTTATTGAAATTAATAAAATAATTATTTTGAACGCCAATACAATAATGACGCAGATAAAGAGGGTTTGATACTACCTTATAGGGAAGTATATGAAAGTCACACATCGTATTTTTCTAAATCACCATTTATCTTTTTACTGGCATGTTGTTTCTTATCAAACTCTCACCTCAGCTTAAATGGGAACTAACACGTATTGTGTACCGCCATACGTGACTTCTGAGATTCTTTCTGAGATTGCAAAATGCACTCGACTCATGCGTTCACATCTTTCTTGTTAACTTATATATACACTGAGAAAACTTTTATCTCTTTTCACGCTGTGAATCTTTAACCCCTTTATTATCTTTGAAAACGAAACAGATGCCTGCGTAGCTTTTACGCCTCAAGTTGTTAGTTCTAATGCTATAAAAAGCATATAATTTAACGAGCCTTTTTTATTATTTAAAATATCATAAGTTAATCAAATTATCAACAATTATAAATCGAATAAAGTATGGTTTTGAATTGGTTGCAACATCTTCGGCGTTACAAAACATTTGGACAAGGTGAACTTTTAAAAGTTCACGACCTTCCGAAACCGAAATGACGAATACATCTTTTCGAGAATTGTGTTTATTTTATAGTTCTCCATTGTAAAAACAACTTTTATTACAACAATATTGTCGTCCCGTTCATTTTATTTAAAAAAAACAGAGATAGCAATAGAACCCTTATGCTTTTACGTCAATTGAAATTCACGGTTGTTGTTATTTTAATAAAGCTAGCACTAAAGCCTCATAAAATTTAACATAAAGCATTAAAATTTATTGATTAACCGAACTGTAGGCCAGTGGCTGTGTATACTAATAACATCAGTACAGATATAGTGAGGGATGAGGGTCGTATTTCAAAAGTCAGCCGAGACCCACGCCTCGCCGCGGTGTCCCACTTGTATTACGTTACTCGGCATAGAAATTTAAACCGCTAAATCTGACCAAAACCTTGCGCAATTAATATAATATCTCAATATCAAGTAATATGATCAATTGAAAGGACACTGTTAATCTTGACAATTGTGGTTATTTAATTATGATAACAATGTCTTACTCGTACGCCCAAACCCTGCCTTTGGCCGAGACATTTTTAATAAGAGATTATGTAGACACAAATCTTAAAGTATTTGGAAATATTAAATATGTAAGTACTACAATAAAAACGAAATAAATGCATATTACAGTGCTTTTCTGACTAAATATTGAAGAAAGCTCAATTTCAGTTTCGTAAGAAGTGATATGACACATCAATGCAATATTAGCTATTTAAGAACCTGTTTTAAATGATTATGTTTAACTTAGATAACCTCTCAATATAGTGTTTGATAAAATCTTAACGCGAAAACAATAGTTAAGTTGGTCCCGTGTAGGTTTGACCTTTTCGTAATTTCGACCTATACGAGTTCAGTTATGGGAGTGGTATTCGTGCCATGGGTTTGGTTCGGCTCCAAATTGTTATCCTTTTGTAAATACGTAAAGGCAACTTAGTATTTTAAACACGGCGATACATGCGAGAAAATTTCAAAACATAGCACATGAAAATTCCTGCGTTTATCGTGCAATATCATAATTAAAGTAGCGTAAAATACTTAGGAAACAGTGTGTGCTACAAAAGGTAAGATAATTAATTTATAATACACTCAAGTACTGAAGTGAATTGTTAAGATCCAAAGATCTGAACGGTGTTATGGACTAGCAAAATTACGAGGTTAAAACACCAAGTTAACTGACTACTATGATTATTTTTACTGGGTTGTCATTATATTTTAATTCTGTACCTCATCGTGTTCATATGTTTGTCTTAAGAATATGGTCAGTAAGTTCAATGCACCGGACCGCACTCTGCAGTCGGCACCATACTGACGTAAGTAGCTGGTTGACAAAATTATATCAACTTTCACATCAAGACACGATCGCTTCCAGTTTTAATTGTCGCTTTCATTACCGGTATAGTGCGAGATCGGTGACTTTTAATCGATGCCAATTAAAAGTAATGATCACAATTGAATTTAAAATATGTAATTAAGTAGCTGCCTATAAGAAATAAAACATTGAATTTGGTTTTAAAAGATAAGTGATAAAACCTAATTAATTATCAACATTTTCCCCATGCCTGGGTAAAATTAATACAGTTAACAAATGGTATCCTTATCCTTTCCTTACATAGTATAAAACATTTAACGCTTTTTTATGTTTGTCCCTATATATGCTTGAATCATTAAAACTACGCAACGGATTCTGATGCGGTTTTTTAAATAGATAGAGTGATTCATAAGGAAGGTTTTCATGTATAATACATTCACAATATACTCGTAGTAGAGTAACACTGATAATTTAGAGATTTTTAATATGATATCGTAAATTAACACATTTTTAGCGCTTACATTGCAAACTTTGCAGTATTTAGTATCAGCTTTATACCGATTTGCACCCGTGGGAAGCCGGGGCGGGTCGCTAGTTTATTAAAAATATTTAACTTTACCCTATTTACTTATTTATGATCGAATAATTTAAATAAGTATGCATTTTGTCAGATCCTACGTCTTAAGACATCAACAGGTGTACTAAATAAAGCAATTGAACGTATATTGGCACGTTCGCGGTCGAAAGTGAGCTTGTCCGCATTACCCGTGTTTAGCTATTAATGGAAAACGACAAAAATGTCTCGCGGCCGCGCAATGCACGAACACCGACAAAAACGCGGCTCGGATGTAGGTCGCCAGTGCACACGCCTAACGAAAGCCTTCCACTTAGAGGACGTTAAGTACTTACTTAGATATTTTATAGATATACATACTTTGGTTATTTTTTAAAACAGACAAATAGTTAACTTATTATAAAATAGTGTTAAAAAAGAAAGTTTTGTTATCTCTGCGCATGATCATATCAGTCAGAAACTGCCCTATTCAGATTCGTTGATGCGCCTTTAGTGACCAGTTTACGACTCATTTAATATATTTAAACCGTCAACATGATTATTTTAATCATGTCAACAGGCCACAACCTCGTTCTCACATTACGCGAATAAGAAAATGAAAAAGTCACAGATATATTTTTACAAACGATACATTCATAAGTACAGTTTATTTTATAAGTAGTTATATGGTATAGAGACAATTGGTCAGTTCCGGACGTAGTTTCGAAAGTCCCGCGGCATTTTGCAATAAAGCTCTATTTTACAAATACATAATATTGCAAAAGATGTTGTAAGCACGCTGCGATCTCTGCAGTTTGTAAAGTTTAACTTTGTAGCTTTGCAATGTGCATTTTATTGGACTTATGCATGACTATGGCCTAGTCACCCGTAAATTGGGTAGGCTCCGAGCTCCTCGATGGGGAGGTATAGCACAGTAAAGTTGAGGAAAAGAGGATGGTGCTTAATAATGCACCATCCTCTTCTCAACTTATTAGTAGTTAAGGAGTCAAACTATTTTGAGACTTCTATAATAATATTAGATTATAACTACAATAAAAAATAATTCAAAATTTTATTTTATTATTATTTGGTGGACCCATTAGGACAATGGATCCAAGATGGATGTATATTATTAAAAAATCGTCATTGAATATCTTTAAACATAAATTCTCTTGACACACGAATAAAAATTGAACTTATACATAATACAGTTTTGATACCTTGATTACGCACAAATTCATAGCAATAACAGTTGAAGAACGCTTAGCTTTCTCTAATTAACATTATTTTCTGAACCGCAGCTATTGTTAGGAAGAGAGTTGATTTTGAATTAAAATAGGATGCAAACAAAATAGGCAATACAGACGGAAAATATAGCAATAGGAAAATATCATCACGGCGGATGCATTAATAAAAACCTACGAAAAAAATATATTATGTCGGTAGAAAAGCTTTTAGAAAATGCAATGTTCATATTTTATTCTTTTTTTTCTTTTTGATAAACTTTTGTATAGATAATAACTTATTCATTTGTTGTTTACGGTTATATTTTGAATGCTTATGAAACAGTAATAACATTATATTATGTACAACAATGGCAACATTAATGTATCGAGAGCTGTGCGGTGACAGATAATTTATTCCCGCTGACCTCGTCTCGATAACCAATAAGGCGTTAATTGTTTTCTTGTCATTACATTTCTTTTCAACTTCCCATTTAACCTTCATTAAAATATTTAGATGATTATTTCTTGACAATTAATTTAAAGTAATTAAATACGTGTACTTTTGATATTACTATTGTAATTATGGAGAACAAATGACTACATTAAATTAACTTAATTACATTTATTTAATTTAACTTAATGTGTTATTACTGAAATTAGAAATATTCCTACTAATTATTAAATAAGAAGTAAATAGGAGGAATAGTTTAGTTTTCGACTTTAAGTTTCGCAAACTAAACCGCTAAAATTAAGTGCTTTATTAGTTTAGCCGTTTATATCTACAGTATAGGTCAAACTTACCACATTGGCATTTACCCAGTGGCATTCAGTTCGATTACCTTGACTATTTGCTAACTTTTATAGAAATTAGTTTGGTTTATATGTTTCGAAACGTTAAAAGCTTTATGTGCACCCACGCAGTGACATCTAGTGGTTTACACCTTACTTATTACAAGAATAATGCTAATGGTTGAAGTTGTTTCTAATACGATGGCAAATTGATGTTTTAAATGTTAGTTAAGTTTTTAACGTCTTTTTGTACGTACGAAAGCTATTTATCACGTAAATTAAATAACAATTGTATCTTTTGATGTTCAGTATTAATAGTTATTTTTTGTTAAAAAATATTTGAAAGTGATTTATTTAAAATAAGATTGCAGCAACAAAAACGGAGGCCTGCGATTGCAATATTATAACGCACTTTATTTTTTCTTTTCTTAGATTTACTGGTGTCCTTGATTTCTTTTTAATGAATTTCAAATGTATTTTAACTATAAATACTGACTATATACCTATAAGTAGAGTTTTATTTTCAACAAAAGTACTCAACAACGGCGCCAATCACTCCTATAAATGTAAACACATGAATCACTTGATCGGTTTGTTCATATAACTCTACGTAAGCAGTAGTAATCATTTTCTTGCTTAATCAGCCAAAAGAGGAAGTAGTTGAAATTACAAATATGGTTTCTCATTAAATATTGGAAGAGAAACTAATGTAAAGGAAACTTACCTGCTATGTCACCGTCTATAATTCAACTAGAGTCGTTTATGGAAATATGTAAAGGTAGTGAGAGTGTACCAGATAAAAAGTGGATATTACAACACAAATTGCCACAAATTATATAACTTAATGAACGAAAGCGATGATATTTATACTTAGTTACACTTACATGTGTGTAAATTGATGTTTAAATATTCTGTTTATCTATTGATTATATCAAAAATATCTGAACGAACTCTATTTTAATACACAAATGATTGGTGTAAACCTCTATTAACTCGACATCACGTTTGCGAGTATAAAATTGTTGCAAAATAAGCAATCTCGAACGTCTGGCATTTGTATCAATAATGGAGAGCTGAAGAGATAAATCTTTAGATACCGCAGCCCCATAGAGAACGACAAACTCGTGCACCACAACATAATGGATCAAAAATGAACCAATTAACAATATAAGCGGATATCGGCCTTGCTAATAAAATATTTTTAATTAATTTTGTAGATTAAACGTCCTTGATATTTAGCTTACAAAGTTTTCCGGGTCGTCGCCTTGTTAATATGCATTTAATTAAAAAAATACAAAGCGTATAGGACAATCACCTATTAATAAGTTAAAGTAACATATAGAAATCACTCACTTCGAAAATTCAGAGAACCTGATTAAGAAACAAGCATATTCATAACATATTGCACGCGATGGTAATTAGTGTAATAATTATGTTTTAAGTAAAAGAAATTGCAAGCATTGCTAAGTGTTATGCAAGATGATCAATTGCCGGCACATTTACAATTCATTGCGCTCTCTAACGTAATGATCACAATAAAAATATATTTGTAACACTTTGTAATCGGTTACGTGCGCATTGCATCTGAAGTACGTGAAGCGTGTCCTTCGATCCTCGACTATTCAATGTTTGACTGAAATGGTAACACTCTTTATATGGATTGAAAGTGATTTGTAAAGAGAAGATAATCGTCTTAGTTAAATACATGTTTGTGTAAGTGTATGTTGACAACCTTTGTCAATATCACAACCAAGAAATCTTGTAAAATTATAATATTCACATGCAAAATGAATGTCGTCGTAATTCATGTACAAAACGAAAACGAATAAAATGAACTTCGTAGAGCTTTTAAGCAATCACAAACTTTTTAGATTTAACCCTTTCAATTTCATTTTGTATACGTAGGTACAGACAACTCATTTTAGAAATAATTTTGATTGTGTTTAGCTGGGCTACGGATGGACGCGCAGCGGTCAGCGGCGATGCCGCGGCCACCGTCCGCCGGAGTCGACGATGTCAGTGAGCAGCGACATCAGGTTCACCCGGCGCAAAATGAGCCGGCCTTGCCGCGGCTGCTGCGCGGCGCTCGCGGCTCTGCTCGTACTGTTGCTGCTGGCAGCCGTCGCTGTCTACCTCGGCCGTTGGTACCACTATCATAAACATATACTAATGCGTGTCACCGATTGATTGTCAACTTAGTCAATGTATTATCGAACAAGTTATTCTTTAAACTGTCAGCAAATTAATGGTATGAAGTTCTGTTAGGTTATAAAGTTCATTCAACACCGAAAAAATTAATTTATTTAAAAGCTATTGTTTTTTAATTATCATTATTTTGTAAGCGTTTAGTTCATCTATTATTAGGATTTTTTAAATCTTTGTCTGACATTTAAATGAAGTACAATCTATTTACGTTAGTTAATTAATAATTTCGAAGAAGAAACTATTTCTATCTGGCCTATTAGCGATGAAGATTTAATAGTGAGTCATAGTATATGGCGCGAAATTAGCAAAGTCGCTGGACAACATTCGAGAGACCGGTCGGTATACGAGTAGCATCTTTTGCGAATTCGTCCGTAAATATAACCACTTGAATATATTTCACAAGATCGGCGCTGGAATCTAGAACGATCTCGGGTATTGCCTGACTTGGAGGATATGTCTTGGCAATGCCCCAACATGGCATTTAGATATTTGAATGATTTAAGTTAAGTCGTACTTAAATAAAAAAAACTTATTTTTACAGCTATTGCAACAGCAACAGCAACAGTGAGGATTTTCGTATTTCTATTTTATATCAAGAGTTAACTTTTTTACTTTGTCCTATAACTCATCATTGTAAATCTTAATTTCGTAGACTAAATAAAAATGAAATCAACATAAAATCGGTGGAATTTCTTCGTAAATAAACATGATGTCAGTAGTAGTGTAGTGGGGGGGTAGGCGACATTTGGCGCGGCGTTGCGGCCCGTCACCGCCAGAGGCCGCCGCGGACCGGCCTTGCGTTCGCCGCAACAAGTGCTTCGATCCTACCGATAACTAATACCTCACTTGTTATTCATATTTATTGAGTGCGGAAGAAATATTACATTTACAAATCTCTCAAAAGGTTATAAAGATTGTATAAAAATATATTTGTACTATTATGAGAAAGCTTAAGAGAAAGCTCTTTAATTGACTTTAGATAAAATAGTTGGCCAGTTTATAACGCTATGAGAAAATACGGTATTTTAATTTATAATAAAAACATTATCAATTTAATAATTTATTTTTTACAGACATGTACCTGTTTGGGGATCCTCTAAACCGGCAAACATTCCGCGGTTCCTTCGTGGTCACCTCTTGGAGAGAGACGGTGGAAGAAGAGAATGATCTAGAAGTAAAGAACAACACGAGGGAATATGATCTCCGGCAGGCGATATACAATGCCTATAGCAACTCGGAGCTGAGATCTTGTTTCGTGGGCACTGAAATTTTAGCTCTCGATAGGTAAATATTAAGTATTAATAGAGTCCAACTTGAATAAGCAAGAGTCTAAGGTACATCAATATTTGTCTAGCTTATAGAGATGTCTCTAATCCGAGTTTCTCGCTTATGGAGGTCTCGCTTACCCAGGCTTCACTGTATTCCTTTGGAGTATGTTTTGAACTGACCAAATTATGAAATTATGCATATCTCTTTTAGTAAGCGAGCTTTAAAAAATATCTTCATTTTATTTTCAAACAAATATTCTAACTAAATTCAAATAATGTCAATGCACCTAGTTTTTAAATTAAACAACAAAAACGTGTGAAAAATTCGTCACAGTTCCCAATAATTAGCGTTACATCAACTCTGCGTAACCAAGATACGCACACGAAGCTTCCATGTCTATTGCTGTTGCAACACATCGATCTACTTTTGAAAGATAAAGAAAGAAAATAATGACATTTGAGGTAGCAATGATATCTTTGTCCATACATCTTTTGGATATCCTTGTTACTATCGCTTTAAACTTTTTTTTTATTTTAAACTGGAATAAAGTAACTAATGGCTCTATTCAATAGTTTAACCGAATACCAATAGACTCTATTTGTAGTCGTTTGAACATTTTGCAATAGACATAAAAATTGTGAGAAATCGTGGTGTTTCCCTAGCAGAAATAAACCCGGTTACCAAATAATTAGAAAACCTTAGCACGTAAACAAACAATAATGGGTAGACATTTACCGTGAGATTCTACGTTTAATGTAATTACAACATTAAATTTTAACTTCTACATTTTGACGAATTAATGGTCATAAACAATTATAATACCTTGTTTTTGCTAACTAAATATGAAGTACCAAACTGCTAAATTGTAGACAGTTATAAAGTGGGTTGAACATTAAAAACATAAAAAATATGTAATTTAAACAAATTATGCATATCACGTGGCAAAAACAGTGATTTTCATTTCACCGCAACGTGTAAGTACCTATAAGCTCGAACGGAGAAAGTTCGCTTTCTCGACATCTCACGAGATCAGCGATCGAGCGTGCAACAGGACAATAAAGAAAACAAAAGTTCGCCGTTACATTATTGTGAAGCGTAATTGATCTACAAATGTTGTTTAAAGCATGACGCCATTACACATCTCGTATTGAAGGATGTTACGAAACTATCGTGTTCGTGTCTCTGAACGGAACATGTCGTGCTGAGGAACAACAGATTAATTTTCTAATCATCAAGTCACAGTTCCGATGAAATGGTGTTATATAATTTGAAGACAACGTCAATAAATTTGTGATAAAAGTATGCTGATTGACATTTAGAGCGCTTTGCAACATTACTTTAACAAAAAAGGGGTCTAGGGTGTTAAATAAGGTAAGTAATAGTAGAGATAAGGAAGTAAGAGGGAAAAGCTTATTTAGCTAACCAATAAAATTAATTGTGAGTATAAAGTAGATTGTAAATTATTATTTACATAAAATGAACACAACTTGGTAATAAAAAATTATATCCGTTCCATATTTGGCACAAATGATTGTATCCGTTAAAAGAAAGGGCGAAATAACCTTGTATATAGAGTACGTGTGTATCATAGAAAGTACAAAGCTTAGAAATCCGATCACGCACGAACTTTCCCGTGTCAATCGCACGCAGCACAATGCGTCGCGCGACAAAAGTTCAGTCGTCACGCCGCCACCTCCGGCTGGAAATAGGCGACACTATTGCCCATATGAAAGCAGAGCGTCGTTACTTTCAATCAGATAATTCTGTACTAAATTAACATTCCATCAAGTTAACAATAGACTTACCTACCTACGTATCAAACAAACCATATTGTACTCTGGAAAAGCTCTTCAATAGAAAACATAAAAAGCTAGTCAAAGCTAAATATGACTGTGATTCCTAAGTAGCTAGATTTCAGATGATAGATAGAAAATATTCCTCTGATTCATAAAAGTGTATTGGTGCCACATGACAGATGATTTCGTTGGTAATTGCATTGGCAAAGACTTGCTAGTTCTAGTGAATATGGACCAATATATAGTTAGAAGAGTTCCTTACATTGTGACAAATATTACCGTACTAATTTTGCTTTGTTTACATGTAGTGCTGAAGAGGGCGAGCGAGTGCATTTCGAGGTGTCGTTCGAGCCGATCTTCACTGCGGTGAGCACGCCTGACGTGACAGACGTCATGGACCGTCAGCTCAGGTCACCCACCGAATTCTTCAGCACTATCACTGTTCTTCCTGACACATTACACATTGAGGTAAGGATAATAGTCATTATTTCAACCATATGGAGATCTAATAGAATCTCAAACCAAAACTTCGGTATATCCTAGTACTATTCATTCTTAATCTTCTTTTAGGAAAGCTCAGTAATATCGTCACAAGCGTTAACGGAATCTGACAGCCTAGAAGAGGAGGCGACGACAACAGAGATGATATCGTTCGAGCTGGTGGAGGAAGTGCGGGAGTGTGCGCCGCTCACGTTGCCCCTCTGCTCGCATCTGCCCTACAACATCACCACCTACCCCAATCTAGTCGCACATCCCTCTAAGGAAGCGCTCATGCGTGACTTGGTAGCGTTCAGAGAACTCTTGGATGCTGAATGTTCACATTTAGCACAGGTATGGCAACAATTTAGAATTATTCTACAAGTTCGAAGTACCCTTCGAATAAATAATAGTAATACCTGGTGTGGCCGTAGATAACATTACCTTTGTGGACAGGACTTCGTGTGTCAGATGCTACAGCCGCAGTGCTCGGGCGGGCGGCTGGTGCGGCCGTGCCGGGCCTACTGCCGCACCTTCCACGCGGGCTGCGGAGCGCGCCTCCCAGACAGACTGCGCGCTCACTTTGACTGCGCACGATTCCCGGACTATTTTGGACCCGGCTCCTGCGCAACTGAACCTGGTAAACATCCCTCAATAGCATGTTTTGAAAGTTTTAAAGTAGATTTTGTCTTTGTATAATTTGTTTTAATCCAGACTGCAATGGCGGTCTGCGGCGGCTGGCGTTGTCGCGGCGCGCGTGCGACGGCGTGCCGGACTGCGCGGACGCGGCGGAGGAGCGCGGCTGCGCGCACTGCGCGGCGGCGGGCCAAGGGGCGTTGCGGTGCGCGCTGCACCCGCGCTGCTTACCGCAACACCAGCGCTGCGACGGGATCCCGCACTGTCCTGATGCCAGCGACGAGGCTGGATGCTGTAAGATCCATTTTACGAAACCCTATATCAATATTATTTTTGGTCGATTTTGTTGTATGATGTGTAACCACGGAAGACGCAAAGATGGTTGATGATTGATAAACAGGCAACTTCTCTTTCCAAACCTTAAAGCCTCCTATTATTATCATCAGTAAATATCTGATGATTTAACTAAGTAAAGTAGAGTTATTTTCAAAATGCATACTATAGTACTATAGAGACAATAATTAATGTTCTATGCAAAACACAAAACTATTAAAATGAATAGTAGGCCGAGCCGACTGCTCGCTTGAACCTGTGGCAAGGTCTTCTCGATCATGCGGGTAGCGACTAGCGACATTCTCTACATTTATATGACTAATCGATAACTACTTAGCTTTAGGGTTATAAAAATATTACTTTTGAAACTATTTGAACTTGTTATTGTATTTGTTTTAACTTGATATTAACAAAAAAATATGGTTTCATTGGTTATTATCTAAACAATATAAATATTTCCAGTATGGGTGACGCGTTCGTTGGCGTCGTGGAAGCGCGAGACGAGCGAGAGCACGCTGGGCGCGCGTCGCAGCCGCGGCGGCTACGCGGTGTGGGCGGAGCGCGGCCGCGCCGGCAAGATCTGCGCCGCGCCCTACGACGACGACAAGAAGGCATTGATGAACGTCGCCAACTCACTCTGTAAGGTCTTGACCTTTAGGTACGTGTGACAAATTAATACCACTTAAGTATTCAATTTTAATTTACCTCTATGCAATTTCGTTTCATCGAATACGTGTTATAATTTATGTTTAAGTTCGGCGATATCAGCTGATGCAGTATCCGACGGAGAAGTGGAGGGGGAATACAAGACTGATGAGAACAGAGAGCAGCCCGAGTACGTTGAAGTAGTGGACCCGTCCGCCGCAGAAATATCATTCGTTAAAAGCGAATGTCCAGAACGGAGAGTTTTGAAAGTTGTTTGTGATCAACTAGGTGGGTAGATTATGGTCCTTCGTAGATCGATAGACGCGCACTTTTTGCTACAGAAGCCGGTGTTTCTAGAGTATAACTTGTGAGTAAAATTCAATCGGATTGTACAGAGTGCGGTCTGGTGTCAGCGAGAGGGCGGGAGGCGGGCTCGGGCGCGGCGGGGCTGCCGCGCGCGG
>QDHC01000144.1:684336-714265 GCA_013186455.1 Papilio dardanus tibullus | reverse complement strand
TTTCTTTCTTGGCACGCTTTTTATCGTCAAATTAGTATGGAGTGCTACCTCTATGTATAATATCTCTTTGCCTGCAAGTTTCCCTGTTTACGTGGCCTATATAGGTAAAGATAACCACCGGCTACGGAGTTTGGGTAGCGGTTGGTTTCGGAGGTATCAGCCAGCAAAGTTGGAAAAATTACCTTAAGCTTACTTAAATTATAGTATGTATAAAGGTCTATTTTTACATATTTTGTTCGTGAGAATTTTAGAAGTCTCCTCCTCCATTGCTAATTATATCCAGTAGGAGATCATTTTTATGAAGGTTTGGCGTGTCAGTCTGAGGAAAGCAACCTTCCAAAGTCTCCGTCAATAGAAGAGGAGACTTGTAAAATTTTTCCGAACAACATGTATAAAAATAGAGCTTATATTTGTAGAGATAATATTTGTATGCCATGTACTATAATAATATGCTATAAATACCTAGAATGGTGTAAGGACTTATGAAGAATAATATAAATTCATAAAAATGAAAATACTTATAGTTTTTAATGATTAGAATATTGTTTTAAGAATATTTCAAGCTGGACCATAACTGTCTCGGTGGGCGGCAATAGAATTTTTAGGCGTTAAATTTTCGATAATTTTAGATAAGTAATATTTTTATATTTGAACAAATATTTAGTCTAATGAGTTATAATCAAGTTAGATAATTTATTTAAGTTTAATATAAACATAATTGCGTTTAGTTTATTGTTAAATAAAGATTGTGAAAACTGAGTTAATTGGACCGTAATACCCCCATTTCCTCTACTTTTCTTTTAAAACGTAATCGATCAAAAGAAATAAAATAAAAGAGAAACGCAAGTGTCAATGTCAAATTGTTGTTTTCGAAGTTTACATTTGTCATAAGCAAATTGATAACCGATTTGATAAGAGATATCATTCAGCAACATAGTTCAGCAATAAAAGTTAATTCAGGTTTTCAGCTTGTTTTTAGTGTTAAATTCATAACTCCTAGAGAGAGTTTGAATTTTAACGTATTTTGCGATTATGGCTCGTTTGGGCTTTGCAATTTAGTTATTACTTTAATGGATTGCAAAAAAAAGTGTCTTTTTGGCAGGGAATATTTTGAAACAACTCCACCCATAAAGATAACGGAGGGAAGACAAATAGGATTGAACCAAACAGGATGGGGTATATTGTCTGATTTTTATTTAGAATCGGTCAAAATAAATAGCCAAAAAAGTGGAATGTACCTTTCATCTGCGACGCTGAACATTGGCGACAGATCAGGACAAACAACTTGTGTTGTAAAAGGCCCAATTGTTGGTTTGTTGTTTGATCTATCTTTAAGTGAATGGTCAAACATTGAAAAGCTATGTGGTGAACGAGATCAACTTTTTTATAGATATTTTAATAAAGGTTTATGCAAGACTTATAGCTGTGAACAAAAAATGTTTTACCATTTTTGTCTAAGTAATCAAACTCAAAATTTACTCGTTGCTGTCTTTCGAAGATGTACAAACTTGAGGAAAAAGGATCAAAACAATGCTTTCCTCTATATAATGGAACTTAGAAAGTGTGATAATTCTATTTTGGATATATATTTAAATTATTTTAGAGAGAAAATATTTTAGTCAGACTTGTAGTATGTAATAACTATTATTTTACACTTCACAATTATTAATGATGGAATTATGTGATCATTTACATAGTAAAATAATTTACACTTAAGATACAGAGAAATTATGAGGAATATACAATATTTAATAGTGGAAAAAATTGCATTAAACCAGATGTGATAATACAATGTATAGTTGCGTGGATATAAAATAATAAAAACTGTAAACATACTGAAAAACAACTTTACATAAATTTGTATTATATGGTATAATAAGAAATTAAAACCAAAGAAAGGAAAATGGGCTGGTATTAAAGGATTTTGCTTTTTAATAAATGTTTAAGAACTCTACAATATATTATTGTGTAATAAAAATATATAAATGACATCTGTGTAATCAATCATTGAATAATTAACATTTATATTGATACCTGAGTTACCTGACAAACGGTTACATGTCCAATTAGTATTATCATAGGAAATATATCAATTATTATATTAATACACCTCTATAAGCAAGACAAATGTCATGGTCCCTTGGACTCGCTTTATCCTGGTTTGACTGTACATAGTAAATTTATTAAGAAAACATAACCATTACATAGTAACCTATAAGATATATGGTACCATGTTATACAGCAGACATATAATAGCAAGTCCTACCTTGAAATTATGATAATCTTACGAAAAACATTCATTCTTTTAAATATTAACTACAGGTAAAGTTAATGGAAATGGTACTCAAATATATATTGTTAAACATAATATATTTAAACTTGATATATTGATAAGCCACTAGACAGGAAAGTTTTAAGTAAAGGTATAACATTTGCAATGTCCTGCAAGAACAAAAAACAATATTGTACTTTGGAGGTCAACTTTGTCTCAGTTGCGTTAAACAAGGTTATAAGCAAAGAGATATTATACATAGAGGTAGCACTCCATACTAATTTGACGTTAAAAAGCGTGACAAGAAAGAAATTATTAAAAAAAAAAAAACTTGCCAGTATCATGAAAAAAATTTCCATGTTTGGGAAATTGTGTGATTTTTTTACATTTTTAAAATAAACAGTAGAATAAACTAAAACATTCATTAAAACGTTAATGATCGTTTTTCATTATTATTATTTTATTTAAAACAATTTAAATCCAAACAATTTTTAACAAAGACCATTTTTGTTTTATGGTTGTTATAAATTTTTAATTAGCGTTTTAAAAATGTCTCTATTAATTATAATATTAAACTTTAGTAAATACTATGAAATACAATTTAAATTTGAGAAAAGAGGTTACACTCGATCGACTTTTTATGTCGGCAAATGTAATTTAGAGGTTAACACTTAGGGAGATTTCCCTACATTGGACCTCCGGAGGTCAAAGAAAATGCCTCACTTTTAGGTATCGAGTGTTCCATCTACAGTATAATATATCTTTGGTTATAAGTATACCTTGATATAGCTTGAAAAAAATTACTTAATATATTTTTTTGTATGTGCACTAATTATATTATCCATGTCTTAGTAACCTGATTGTGTTATCTATATAAAAGTATGTTTATCTGATGTTTGTTATGTCAAGTGGCCTCCTCGTCCTTAACCTACTTTGTTGAAAGAAACATTGTTTTATTAGTGTAGAACACTTAAGTAATATTATATTGTAGAAAAAGCTGAGTGACATGAGCCATGTTTCACGAAACCTGAAATCCATGTTTAGTTGATATCTACTTTCTTATATGAACTCGAACACAGGCTTAACTGGCCGCCACTGTAACCATTGAATCATAGGTAGCATCATAACATTAAAAATTAATCATAGTTACGGTCACGCAGCCCGTATAATGGTCTTTATATGAAACTTAACAAGTACAACTTCAAATTACATTTCAACAATTATAAAGTTAAAGGTTAAATAATTATTTGGTATTGATTACAAACTTTTTTGTTCTATAATAAACTATGACAACATTAGAAAGTTATCCTAAATGTACGGCAATTGGTCCTTCGGTGCAAGAACAGGCGCGTGGGCCACGACCTGTGTCTGGGTGGAAGCTTAAAATCCGTGGTGGGCGTTGACATCTAGTGGGTACTACGGTTTTTTGCCAACGGAAGGCAACAACGATATTTAAATATATTTCGTAGGCGAAGGCTGCGGCGCGGTGGAGAGCCGTCAGTGAGCTTCGTGCAGGCGCGTAGAGCGGACGTGAGCGCCAGTGAGTGCGAGCGAGCATCCCGAGTGTAGCTGCAGCGATCGAGATACGAACACAGAAAGTCATGGAAGTTGCGGGTCAGTGGCGGCGGGAGTGGGCTGGAACGGCCGAATATGGAAAGGTAAGGTCGACCTTTGCAGATTGGGCACCTCATCATTCGCGACAGTTTGGGAACTAAAGCGAGTAAACAATACCAAAAACAAATCTATCATTTGGGAGCGATTGTTGTGTGTGATTTATCGTTTTGTATAATTAAGATATTGTTTCTAAAATGTCAAGCGTAGGCTTAAGTGCTGTCAAGACTGGATTTAGAGTGTCTGTTGTTTTATTA
The DNA here is from genome assembly GCA_013186455.1 of Papilio dardanus tibullus. Lineage (NCBI taxonomy): Eukaryota > Metazoa > Arthropoda > Insecta > Lepidoptera > Papilionidae > Papilio > Papilio dardanus. The sequence continues at coordinate 710,125 of QDHC01000144.1, read as the reverse complement.
TCTCTGAACAGATTTATAACTGTGCAAGTGACATGAATTACGGCATTTCAGATTTACAAGCGGTCACTGCCAAAAGTATGAGGCGGTCGTTTCCTTATACGGTTTTAAAAAACTCTGTCCGAGCTATTACCGGCGGAGACCCGCAACTTTTATACTTGGTATAACCTAAAGTGAATCATTCGCAACCACGTCTTAAAGTTCAATGCTGGAGGCAACTTTTTTCCTAACCCGTCCGAACCAGTTTTCAGTGTTATTGCTCTTTTTTTATTTTAATCTTACATCTGCAAACTGCAAGTAGCTCATTTGTATTTAATTTTATAGTTCGGCGAATTCATTGTTTCGACAGAAAGGTCATGGAATATAAACACAGACAACTGACCCTCTTTGATCAGAATTATTCAACTTAAATAAACATTCTTCAAAAGTAAGTTAAGGTCGTTTTCCTCAAAATTATTTCCTTTGTAAAGAGGAAATTATAACAAATGTTCGCGGCTGCGTTAGGCTCTTAAAAATAATAACTGAGTAGGAAATTATCTTTTGAGTAGGAGAATAGGAAATAACCGAGGTTCCTTGACCTTAATCTTAGCTGAAGTTTGCTGTAAAATCAAAGGTACAGTGTATCTGACGCTTTTCCTTGCAAATGAGTAAATTTTCACGAAAATCGAACTTACTACACTTTTGTTACAGTAAGAAATAAGAACGTATTGCATCATCCAACGGTACAAACAAACGATTAACGTGTGATTCATGACAGTACAAATTTAATTCTTTTATCGAAAAAACTAGAACTAAACCATAAACACTCGACACGGGCTCAATCCTAAATCGGAGAGCCATAAACAATAGATCATCATTATCTTATCAAAAAATATAAAGAAGTAGAGAAATGTTGTCAATACTTGATTAACCAATTAAATATTATATAATTTAACACATTAGCATAGAGAACAACAATTGTATAATATATGCTCTGTTCCACATATTATACAATCATTAATCTATATGTTAATACGTATAATACAAAACATTAATATCACCTAAACATTTCAAGCGTTAAACTTTCAACCATTAACAAAACCTATTATTATAGTGTTAAAACATAATATCGTATCGACATATTGCGTGTCGTGAGGCAATACTGATGAACGTCGAAGCCTTATGCTGGTATACACGAGGGCAGAACATTGTAATAGTGTAGTACTGCTATTGTTTGAAAGCATAAACCGATGCAGACCAGTCTCATTTTAACTCTGCTCTGTTTTGGGTATTTTTCTACCCTCGTGTGAAACAGGCATAATAGTCGTGCGGGACAATAGTGATTTGCGCTGACAGTCGATTATCGAACAGTGAAAGTGGCTCCGCACGTGAGGAAGCTACAGTCTCCTTATAACGACTATTCATTATGTGCTAATTTGTAGGAAACGGAAACACGAAGGATTTTTTGTCATCATGTATGCAGAATAAATAAACAGGAAAGAAAGCAATAAAAGTACGAGAACAATTTTATTTCATATAGGTGTATTAAAACAATAAAAATAAGAGGAAAAACGCAGCTTTCATGTTTATTTTGGTTTCTAAATCGAACCAATATAAAACATTTCAAAACATTTGCAGGAAAAAAAGGTTTGTGTATTTAGTAAAATTTTCAATATAATGTAATATATGACATTTAATCATATAATATTGCATTAATCAATATAAACATACATAATATGTCCGAGATACTTAAGGAACCAGCCTCATTATAGTTAAGTTATAGTCAAGTTACATCAGTGAGTGTTGCGTTGATGTCTTTTGTTCTATTGACACTAATATCGTTATAATGCTATCAAATTATTTTTATTGTTCCTTTCCAAAGAACGTATAGCATTAGCGTAAAATAGGTTAATAGCAACAGTGCCCAACACGATTTTCGTATAAATTAAGTCATTTGATAGTTTTTGTTCTTTAAGTTGATGAAAACGTTTGTCGATTCAAGTTATCATATTAAGTTAAATGTGAAAATTATTTTTGTCTCAGTTTTTATATTATTATGTGTTTGAAGTTAAAGGCTTTTAACAACGTCGTTAACTTAAGGTTTTATTAGGTTTATTCCTGTAAAATCATAAGTTCGCGGAATGCTCCACCTAATGCAATACAATTAAGATTTTTTCTAACAATATATTGTTAGAAATCAATGTCTATAACTTCATTTATTTTAAAATGAACGATTACGCATATTGTGTTTGTTCTATCGATGCTCGTGGTTCGAAAACCGCCGGAAATCCTGCAGTGAGGTCGCGACGAGGCTGCGCCAGACTACTGTGATTTACATCCACCCATTATTACATACAAGAATGAAAATTGGGTATTTTTATATCTAAACAATATATGAATAGACCGTGATGATTCACATGGGTATTAACAAGTAATATTAAAATTCATTAGCATAATTAATCGTCATCGTTTCGAAGTATATATCGAGTTTGTTGATCTGATGATTTGTATGTGGCCGGTGTTTTCCCACAGCCGCGTCATATAGAATTGGTTTTGTATGATTGTTGATGGTGCAAGAGTCGACGACCGAACATTATCACATCGCTCTTTGTATTCTCATTTCTTAAGTCTATCAGAATGAGGAATGACAGGTTAATTTGCGATGTTAAATTAACACTAAATTGTAACACGATAACCGTTATGTTAGATTAGCGGTCGGCATGAAGCGCGGCTCGTGGTCGACGGTCTCGTCTAGCAAATGACGTCACAATATCCTTCGAATACTTGACCTTAATCTAATAACAAAGTATCATTACAATAGACATATTTTCTAATAAGATCGGTTGAAGTCACAACATTTAAAACAATAACATTCGTGTGTTTTGATTCATCTTTCTCTATGTAATTTTCTTACTAAAGAATGAAAAGCAACTACACAAAATATAAGTACCTACATAACGATGAGGGTTATATTGTGACATGGTTTGTAAGACACAGTTATCCAGATATGATTGTACATTGAATTATGCTGCACACCTACGTCGAGCGAAACTTGTCGTTCATTGGAAAGATCGCAATCTTGAGGTGCCATTTCATTTCGCCCCCGCGCCGCGCCGCGCCGCGCCGCACCGCGCCGTGCCACGCCACGCCGGAGATCACGTCACTGGCTACAATAAAAATATACCTGTTTATTCTTAACGAAGGTCGGCTCGAGAACGCGTAACTTAGGATTGACAATTATGAAGGCGTGTCCTTACTTAGGGACATTGTTTTTATACTCCAAACACTCAAAAATAACGTATAACAAAGGATTTTCATTATCTTCTTTAAAGTATGATTTATTCGTTACAGGAAATTTAGGTATTAATTTCGATGACTTGACAACGACGACGCGATTGTTTAGTTTTCGAAGCGCTCTTCACAGCCCACTCAAGTAAAGGCTTGTTGTTACTGACACTAAACATATTACGAGAGGATTGCGAACAGTTATACAAGTGAGGTCATCAATACTTAAGTTACAGTATACCTGCGCTTGCTTCGTTATCGATTTACTTGGAAATGTCTGAGAAAAACTCGTTCCTTTTTTATTTTTATAACAAGTAAAAAATCCTTTATACGTTCGCGGTTTTCTTTGTTAAAGTAATGTTCATGCAAAAAACGCTACCATGTCTTTTCTATTTAATTCTTTAATTATATTCTTTTTAATTTATTACTTACTTATTCATTCGACCTTCAACTGTAGTCGTTTCAATGCGAATTAGATAATCTTTAGTTCATATTATTATTCATTAGAACAAAGACAAATATGAAGTAGCTTACAAAATACTTTGCCTAACCTTTAGTCTTCATTTGATCTCAGATTGAAATAATGACTCAATTTTCTCGGTAAGTTTCTCCTCGGTTAAATTAAAGGAAGGAAATCCTTAAATCAATATCGTGACTTACGTAAAAAGGTTTCTTTTGTAAATTACAAGAAATCATTGGTATAACTAATCTTCGTAAGAGTAGGAAGGAAACCTTCCGTCACTCCCACGATCGATACCGTGGCAACACATTCCTGACAAAACAAGCAATAAAGTTCAACGTACTTGGAACAATATTTGCATAAGTTTTTTTTTTTATTATTTCACAGGTATCTTCAATCTTTATATCAGCAATAATCACTTTGATGGACTCGACGTTTGAGTTCCTGCATGTTTTGTTGATTGATCGAACCCATTAGAAATGTACTTTTGATGGCTTCGAGTAGTAAAACCGACTTTAACGTCGATATTCAATAATGTTGAATCAATAGCACAATATCTTTAAGTCCAATACCAAATATGTTGTTTTATGAATAAAATGCTCCAAATAATGTTGAAATAAAACAACGTCTGAATCAAATAACTTATGCAATCTCTGACATTGGCATTTAGTATAACGATTGTACATTATAATATATTTATAATTTTCAATTTTAAAATCTACGAAATGGTATTTTGTAAGAGTTATTCCTACAATATTATCCTTCTACGTGTTTTAATGTTTTTACCATTTAGAGTCGTTTGATTTACGAACTTATATATAGGGAAAAGTGGATGACGTTATTTCGACGAGCAGAGGCGTGGGCTGCCAAGGCTTTGCGAGCCGCTCCACGCTTCCTATTTAACTACGTCAGTGGCAACCAGCAACGCATGTCTTTAGCCGTTCACATAATCGTTCGTTTAAACCTTTTAGAGTTTTTTTTGTTTTTAAAACAACTAAACGCAGGAACTTGGTTACGACAGCCATTTTAAAGTGCATTTTTTATAAATGTCTGGATAAAAAATAGAGTGATCTTAAATAGGTCTGTGTTTTGTTTTTTCTACGTGTTTATTGATTAGAATAAGATGTTATTACATATATCAATTAATAAATGATGATCTCATTGTTCCACAGGTCACAGAAGGCGGTGTGACGAAGCGTGTGGCGCGAGCAATGGAGGTGCTGCACGCGAGCGCGCCGGGGGCGCGCGTGCGCGTGCTGCGCGCCGCGTATCACTCCACCGCAGGCCCGGGCGTGCCCGCATCCTCCTACATGTTACAGTCCTCCAGAAGGGTAAATATCATTCATAAATTTACCGCCCCTAATCATTTCTTTATCAAACTAAGGTCATACTTACCACAATAAATTCCTGAACCGATTCAATCAATGTTAAAATTAAAGTAATGATAGGTCTCGAGTTGCATTCGGCAGCCCGTAAGCTACGCTGTCACAATTTATGTAATGCATACTAAATCTATGCGCTGACATACTGCCATATCGCAATGAACTCATGTGCGTGGGCTTCTGCAACTTTCAAAGTATCAGCTTAGTTCATGACAACTGATATAGTAAACCATGTTTAATATTACTGACATTCGTGTATCGGTTTTTAATGTGAAATTGCAAATGCGGCGCTATTTTAGGTCAGTGTAATGAAACTTGTGATTCGTGGAAAATTGATTATTCCAAGTAGTTTTTTTTCCTTTATTTAAGTTTTTATCTTATTAATTCCAGGTAATATCTTCTGGATATGACTTCGTCGAACCAACATCGCTACCGTCAAAGCCTTTGGAGATATCTTCGATACCTTTGGAGATGGTCGATTCAGATGTTGAGAAACAGAATTACAAAGTAACCGAACCCGATGACTTAGATATATCAGAGCCGTCAAAATGGCGCAGCGGTGACGGGAGGAGCTCGATACGAATGCCGAGCGAGGACTCTTCATCGGCCGACAACGCCAGCATTATTGACCTCGATTCCAGAACAAATAGAAGAAATTCTTTTAAAAGTCATTTATTCGAACACACCGAGGACAGGATAAAACCAACCCTTCCTAAAAATAACCGAGTATCACCATTATTAGATGCACCTGTAACGCTAAGTACCCTTAAATACAAATCTCTCTTAAACGGCAGCGACGACTGGAATAACAGACGAAAGAGTTACAGTTTTGAAGACACGGCACCCTTAAACAAAATAATTTTAGATAGAAAAGATAGATTTGCAATTGAATCTTCCACAGATAGTGGTATTTGTAAATCTTCTGAAATCGTTAATGATGTAGACAGTGCGCGCCAATATAAGAAGGACAGAAAGTCAGACATACAAGACGAAACATTTAAAGATTGGCTTTACAAGAACAGAGCCAGCCACCCCATGAAGCCGGTCAAAGAGCACAGCGTGACGCCGGACAGACTCAGTGACAATAACATAACACTGCAGTCTTCCGGCAAAGTATGTATCACACTTCCAGTAGCTATCGAAACAGAAAATGGTTACGAGTACAGAAAATCTCAAAATATGGACGAAAATGATCGTAAATCCAAAAAAGTTGAATTTTGTAAAACCGAATTACATTTTGCGGCAGATACGGGAACCGTTAATATAATTGCCACAGATGAGAAACCACCCCCGACGAACGATTTTAGACGGCGAAGGAGTGCATTTGTTCCTATTAGCGATAGATTCGAGAAGTCCGTTACTCTGTTCGGCGAAAAGACTGACTTTCACGGAAGCAAAAGTGAATATTTTTCTAGTTACAGCACTAACGATGTTGGTGACTCCGATGAGAATACAGCAGCTACAAAAAGTATTCTCAAAAATAAAATTCCGAAACCCAAGCCATATCTCTTAGGAGAGAACATGACACTTGGGTTCGACGCTAATGTTAATAATGTAATTAAAAATGGCAGTATCGATGATGACAATGGCGTATCTGGCGTTACTCTAGTTAATGCCCAACTTCATGCAGACAAAATATACTGTAACGAAACAAAGCCTAGTTATTCAACTAGCTCTGGCTCCACTGCTTTCCTTCACAAGTCTTATAGGACCACCAATGAAGGTAAACCAATCTTATTTTTTTTATTAAATAATTAAACAAAATATATTTTTAAATATTGATACATTTAAATACTTATTTTACTTTCAGGTACCTTTAGACAAGGCAGTTTAAGGAAAACCCCTACGAAACCAGTAGTGGAATCTAACAGACAGTTGCAATTGAGTAACGAAACCGATGATACTCTTTCAACTAACTCTGTTAAAAAAAAAATGCAAATGATTCAAAAATCGCCGACATTAGGAATTTCAAATACGCGCCAACTTAGAGAAAGCGATCTAATGTATTTCGGCATTGCAAAAGATCGCGAGTCCGATACCAATTCACATGAAGGCCAGGAGAATAAATTATACGATAAAAACAACGAGCAGGAGGAGATTTTCGAATCGGTTAGATTGGTTCGAAAAATTTCAAACAGCGTTTGTAGCAGCGATATGGAATCAGACGAGGCGCCAGAATATCAAAATGTATTGTATAAAAGCAATTACACGCCAGTTCCAGCTCCTCGGGGACGTAACAGATATGATATTGAAACAGAAACAAGAACAAGAAATTTAAATTCAATAGTGGAGCAAGATAACGACGATATTCCGACGACTCTCAGAAGGTCCAGATTGAGGAGACAAGAGACGACCAGCTCTTCAAGCCGCAGTATATCTGAGCCACCGAAGGCTAACAGGTTGCGTCACAGAGAACATAACCATCAAAATAGTAGTTCCAGAAATTCTCCTTCCTTACGGTAAGACAAAATAAACAGTTAATATTAAAATCGTAAATAATTAACATTAAGAAAATGTTATATCACTACAAATATACAAACACTACCTAAGGCTCTAAATTTTAATGACATTTAGATAAATAAAACACCTATTTTTAAATTTCAGCAGGAAGAGAAACGAATTTAATAAGGAACTTGATATAGCAGAAGAAACAGTTTCCAAAGAGAGTTCGTCTTTGTACGTTAATCTTCGACCAAAAGAAAAGCAAAGTACAAATGATAAAAAAGTTGTAAAACAGCAATCACGAATAAGAACACATTCAAATCTAACTGAAAAAAATAACACCATGGAACGTGTCAAAGCTAAAACTTACAATAAAGAAGAAGATGGAAAGAAAAAAGTTGTAAGATCGGATTCGCTGAAGAATAAAAGCAATATAGATGAAAGTTCACCAACGCGTAAAACTAGAGTACAGAGAACAGAAAAACTTGTTACTCCTGAACTACCTCATAGTGGAAGAAGAAATACAAACGAGGAAAGTATTAACGACAGAAACAATAAAACACGTGAAAAGGACATAATATCTGGTCAGAAGGACCATCGAATACGATCGTTGCATCGTCACCCAAAACCTATACCCGATGATAATAACTCTTTGAAAAAACAAGACACACTAAAATTGGATACTGATAAAGAGATTAAAGATAATTATGATATGAAACATATTACACATCCCACGATTAATACTAATTTAACCAGCATTTCACAAAAGACAAAGCCATCATCAAAATCTAAGAACAAAATTCCAGAGAACTATTACGATACGAAAAAATCCAGGCGAAGTGAGTATGTCATTAATTACGATGATAAAGAGGGAACGGTCTCATCTGTACGAAAAGTAAGACCAAAACATGGTTCTGAAATTAAGAGTCGTTCCGCTAAAGAGAATAAAGAAAATGCTACTATAGAACATAATGTTAGAATTAAACAAATAAATAAAATAGCTCTACGTAAGTAACTCGTATGCACATGATACTCATTTATAACGTAAACATATATAACATGAAAATATTTCAGAAAAGATTCCTGATCAGAACGAAAAAGGATTTATGAAAAAGGCAAGAAAATCAAAAAAACATATTCAAAGAGCTTGCCAACTTTTATAATAGAGTACTAGTCTATAAGTAAATCGTGAAAGAATTGCTGGAAAAGTCGAATCACAAAGTGATTTGCATAAGTTGGTTTATGTTTGTTGCTGTTTTGTGGAGAAAGGAGTGTAACAATGATCTCACGGTGAATTTTCTTAATAATAACTGATTTTGTATTTTCTCTAATAATGCTAAACTCTAACCTTATATTAACAGTAATATAAAACGCATTTGAATTTACTATTCGATGTTTTATTTATTAATGAAATAATTTACAGCTATAACATTCAAACTGTTGTCAACGGGTCTTTATCATATTCACTGACTAAAACTTGAATTTGGTTGTTTAATTTATTCTGTAATTGTGACGAAAATCCACGTAAAAATCCCCTTTCAGAATCCGAATGGTTAGTCAATATGACAGAAATACCTCTTTGGGCGGCATCTAACACATCGTGATGAAGCATTTCTCCTAAAATACACAAAGTTGCATGTTACAAAATTGTTATTTATTTTATAGATTGTATTTTTTATTTGTTGAGATTTTATGGCCTGGTTTTATAGATTGTATTTATCTGTTAATAGCCAATATTATGGTTCTTTTTTTAAAAAAAATCTACAGACAACTCTATATGAATTAGTGAAAAGAATACAAAAAAAATAGCTTGGAAAATACATATAAAGTTTTGCAGTGTTTTGTGTTATCGTACTAAGAAATAAATGTGTATTTATTCACTATAATTTTGAATATATGTGTGAGTAAATGTAGACACGAACCTGTCAGGAAAAGATCTGCATTGGAGACATTCTTTAGCACGGAAGCTCCGGAGCCTGCGCAAAGTGCCACAGTCTGTATTGTGTCAGACATGGTTTTACCACTGGCCACAGCTATACGTACATGTTTCAAACTTGTCACTTTCTTCACTCTGTCCACGGCGTCGGTTAAAGTAATATTAGCACTTAACTTTAAAAACCTGTTAGAAAAAAATCAAAATTATCATGAAAAAAAAACTATCAAATTTTTTAGGTTTAAAATAAACTGTTTACAGAGTCTTTTACCAAACATTATGTGGAAGAACAGGGGGTAGAAACGAAATGTAATGGATCAGAGATAGGATTTGGTCGATTATTCAATCTTAAGGTCAGGTAAAATAATTATGAAATCCTACTGTAACATTAAAACGCAAGAGATAACCATAACTATATCAAACCAGAGGCTTTCTCAAAGATAATGTCAAGGTTGACATGAATTATAAAAGTTACCTTCCAGCGCCAGTCTTAGGATCAACACCTGGTATAATGGGTGTACTCTCATTGTAAAGGAAAGCGGAGGCCAACCAGTCATTGACACCGCCCTGTGTGCTGTCCCAGCTCGTGTGCGGGGAGTACAATGATATACGATTCTCTAACAGGAAGGAAACAATGCGCTCTTTCCATGAACTAAAAATATGACATTTTGTTAACAGTGTGCATTAATTCTTTTTACGTTAATATTTTTTGACATTTATAACATAAAAAATTGGTTTTACAAAAATATTGATCTTTTTTAGACTTGAAAGATAATTGGGAAAACTGTTAGATGTGTTTAATCTCAAAAAAATACCTTTGTTTAATAGACTTCAATGGAGCAAATATTGGTGGATGATATGAGACAATCATTTCACAGCCATGATTATGTGCTTCTTGCGCAACATTTTCTGTCAAATCATTCGTCAGTAGAATTTTGGTGATAGGTCTGTAATGGAAAGAAAATATCAGATAAAAAGTTCAAAATTATGGTATGAAATAATTTAAAAAATTTAAAATTTCACCAGGAAATTTTTAATCACTTAGTGCCTGTTTCAGTTAGAAATGATACTAAAGACGCAAAATTATTTATTTAATGTTAAAGTTTCAATAAATGTAAATTGAAAAAGATAAATATATGTACCTTTCAGTATAAGGTTGTACAAGCAATCCAGTGTTATCCCAACTCTCAGATAATGCTTTAGGAGCAAAGTCTTCTAGTGTATCAATAACTTCTACTAGCTTAACCCCGTTACCTTCAGAGTTAGACATATTCTGGCTTGCAGCAAAAGAAAAAAATCTTTTAATTCCACTTGTCCTTAATATATTATAGTATCTTATTGAAAGGAACATTAGATTACTGAAAAGATAAGACATTTCAAACCTACTTTTGTCTACAATAAAAACATATTTATGTAATACAAGTAATTGTATCTACACTACTAAATAACTCAAACTCATATTTACAATTATTTATATTTCGAACCCACAACAGTATTGTAAAACAATAAAAACAGTATTTTTTACAATACAAAATAATTTATATGTAATGATTATATCTTCACTTTGATACAGTTTTCCTTTGTTCATTTTATTACAAAGATATTTGTTAATTAATACATAGTAAGTAATTCTTAACATATATAAAATACAGGCTATTCGGAATATTTCCAAATTTTTATTTCTCCATCATCACTGCAAGAAAGCAATTCTTCATTCCCCGTTGGGTTCCACACAACACAATTTACATCTTGTGCGTGTGCATTTAATTGTGTAGAGACAAGTTCGAATGTTGGTGCATTTGGATCTGAATCATCTGATTCCTTGAAAATTCTTATAATATCATCACCGCATGCTGTCGCTAGAAGTCCTGTCTTTGGACACCATGCTATATCATAAACACATCTTGTATGATATCCAGACAATGTACAAACACATTTCCAAACAGATTCCTTGTCATCTACAGTCACACCTTCCGGGTTACCAGGTTTATATTCTTTCCAGATTTTAACTGTTCTATCATCACTGCAAGTGGCAAGTCTTTCTCCGGTTTTGTCAAAAGCGAGACTCCATACTGTAGACTCATGTGATTGCAGAGTGGCCACACATGACCAGTCATTGTCTAAGCAATCCTCTTTGTACATTTTCACTGTGTTATCATATGATGCTGATGCCAGTATATCAAGAGAAGGGTGCCATGCCACCTATAATAATAATAACAATTTTATCCTTGCATTAAATGGGAATCAATTAAAGTATGAATAAAATATTCTACATACTTTTTTTACATCTTGATTGTGAGCATTGAGAACAGCTTCACATTCGTATTCATCATCTCCGGCCACTTCCCAAACCCATACTGACTTGTCACGACCACAAGTTGCCAACAATTGTCCCGAGGGTGACCAGGCCACACTTTTTACTTCATTCTCATGTCCCTCTAATGTGGCATTGCATTCAAACTGACCTATTAACATATAATTATTTATTACTATCAAAAATTGAAGGCTCCCAAGTACTTCAGTTTAAATACACACCACTTTTCTTATCCCAAATAGCTGTAGTAGCATCAAAGCTTGCAGAGGCCAGAAAATTTCCACACGGAGACCATGCCACTTCTCTAATGGTGCGCTGGTGTCCATCAACAAGAACAGTCTTCATGGTCCACTCCTGACCTTCTTTACTCCATAACTTAATAATTTTATCTTCTCCACAAGAAGCAAAAACTTTTCCTTGGGGATGCCATGACACATTCCAAACAATACCTTTGTGGCCAGTTAGGGTCTGAAGCAGTTCTAATCTACCCATAATTGCCTGCGCACAATATTTTTTTATTTTTTATTTGTTAGTTTTCTCTCCTTTTTTTTTGATGTATAAACATTTGGAACAAAACAAAAAAGGCAAGATTGATTTGAATAAAAAATCACATTACATTTTCTGTCTTCATAATGTGACATTGTAGCACACTTGTTGATACAAACAATTAAGGATAACGTAAAACAGCAATTCCTATATATGTTAAATATCTTACACATTCAGATTGTTTTCATTGACATAAGGCTCTAGAATGATAATTACCTTACCCTAGGGCGTCATTAGACCGATGTCACGTAAAAGATGGCTTTACGTCGAAACAAAACCTCCCTTTTCCCGCGAACTCGGTCTGATGAAGCCATTGGGTAAGGTAATTATTAGTTCTTGAAAATTCTACAGCAACGAAAGTATGAAAAATAACTAATAACCACTAATAACTAAAATTTTATCGAGTAGCATTATAACAAAAAAGTTTCTAACCTTAGTTGCAGATACTAATATGTAGCAGTTCAAACCTATTTATCAATTGATTTCTTAAGTGATAGGCTATTACCACAGTGTGTAAGAATTATTAATTACTTGCAGTCAAAGAAATTGAGTAAGTCAAAAAACGAAGAACCCAAAATCGAAATCTCGTAGATTTAGTACATAAGTTCAACTTTTTTAACTTGTCTTATCATTGTCAATTCGTTATCAATGTCAAATTTGACTTTGACAAATAATAATTTTCGTTCATAAACCAATTAGATTTTTTTTCATTATTTTAATAGAAACAGCAACGTAATGGTCATCTTGTTTGCTTTATGCTTGGATCAAAAAATTAGATAAATTCACTTCATATTTCGGGACTAGAAAATAGAAAAGTTCTCTTCTGTCAACTTTTAATGTCAATGTGCCAAGTGCGTACAAAAAAGATTTGAATAAATGAAATTAACCAAACTTGTAAAAAGTAGTTAAATGTACTTCTGTAAATGAAGTTTTAAATTAATTTTTGATTAAGTTCTTTATATTTAAGTTTTCATTCAGTTGAAATAAGATTCAGCCAACTTTAAACAATTCTTACATTTATAGTAGAGGAGTGCGGTTTTTAAGTACACATACAAGTAATCTTCAAATAATATTATAAAATGAATAACAATAAAACAATTGTTCCACCGCATCTTAACGCGGAAGTGTACAGATCAGATACAACTGGCACTAGCACATTATCCTATTTGGATTATATTCGGCTACATCCAGGTGAGCACATTTTATAAACTGTTTGCGTTATACATATTCAAGACCAACCGTAATTAAATGTTTGTACATATATTAAACTGTTGCTGGTAGGAAGAGTGTTAAAAAGTGCGAAGAGCACTAGAATAAAATTCAATAAATTTCTTACAAGCATTATTTCTTTTATAGATGGAACGATATTAATTGGCTGTTCAGAACTAACTGGTCGTTATTGGAATGGTGGTGTCAATATCATACAGTGTGAGGGTGATGATAACAAATTTAATAAAACTGAAAAGAAGAATATAAGCCTAACAAGTGGGACAGCCGACGGATGTTTTGTTGAGAATTCTAATAAGGTAAAAGAATTTAAAAAGCTTGAATAATATATCACTTTTATCTAGTTAACAATTTTTACGTAAATATATGGATGTAAAGGAATAAATTGCCAGTTATTCAGTACCAATAAGAAGCCATGCATGAACACTTTATTACATAAAAAAATATACTACCACTAACAATGTGAAATGTTAATTTTCATAATAGCTGTTTGTACTATATACTACAAACTGGACAAGACATCTGCTCATAGTCAGTAAATAACTAATAGTAAATAAAAAAACCTAATAGCCACTTCAACCATTTTCCCAGGTGTTATTATGTGAAGATAGTGGTGCTGTAAGTATATGGAGCTCCAGTGATGATGCATGGAAGCAATGGACCGAGGAGCTGTCAGTAGCTGAACATGATGATATGGTCCTCTCCGTTGACTGTTTGGAATCTGGAAAGATGTATATTACTGCTGGTGCTGATGGAAATGTGAAGGTATACTTGTTTTTTTTTTATTACAAAATGGCAAACAAGCAAGCGGCCACCTGGACTCACTGAAATAGCGAAGCGACCGCTGCCCATAGACATCTGCAATTGCAGATGCGTTACCTACTCTTAGTTCCGTACTTTAAAGTGTTTAAGTATCCAGACTTCCTAATAATTTTATTAAATTGTGTATACAATACAATTATAGTTTTTATTAATATCTTAAATGCAAAAGCTTGGATGGATTATTTATTCCTATCTATCTCTAAAATGGCTTAACCGATTTACATCAAATTTGGCACTTTGTAAAGCATAATCCGGAAGAACACACAAGCTATTTACTATGTTTATTTTTATTATGCACAAGTGGAGTAGCAGGCATAATGTTGTTAATATATTTTATCACAGGTATGGGATATCAGCGATTTGGTCTGTATAAGGAACTATGACTCGGCTCACACGATGCCTGTTAATTCTGTCTCAGTGAGACCCAAGTCACACACTTTTGCAACTGGATCTCTAGATCAATTTATTAGTTTATGGGATGAGAAGATATTTCATCCTGTTTGTGGTAAGTTATAATTTTATATTACCTTGGTTTCATACAAGTCCAGGGATAAGGTATGGTGTGATGATACTACGTCCAAGGGCGCCACAGGTCCGGAAATTAGTATAATAGGCAAAATCCAGACCCCCTCAAATTGCTAAAATATGGAGAAATTTCTCCCTCATACTTGTAGAGCTAAACCGTTACTTGTTTCAAATTTGTATACAACTAAATTTACTGTCTTTTCCTGTCTAAATAATTTGTTTTACGTTATAAAAATGGCATAAGCCAAGTACAGAATTTGACTTTGGGAATACTTGATATTTTAAGTAAATTTATAACAAAAAGTAATGCAAAAATTTATGCAGTGTGTTTGCTTTAAGTAATTTATTCAATAATATTTGCCAATATCCATAGGTATTTATTATTTTTTTCAGACATTGTAAAAAACAACTGCAGTATTCGCTGTTTAAAATGGCTGGACGAGAATAGTTTGGTATTTGGTGATGATGCGGGTGTACTCAGTCTGATAGATATCAGGAAGCCGGGAGATGGTATCAAATTAACTGACTTTCCTGCGGCTGTACATCAAATAGTTGTTCAGTCAGGGTAAGATTTAAGCCTAGAATTTCACACTATTCCAATTCAAAAATTTTTTTTAGTATATTTATGACTAGCTTTGCTCCCGACTTCGTTCTTTCAGAATTAAAAAATATATTACTCAGTGATAATGTAGCTTTCTAATGGTGAAAGAATTTTTGTAATAGACCCGGTGGTTTTTGAGTTATTTCAATTCAAACAAAAATATAAATGATTCCTTTTTACAATATTTTACATTTTAAATGATTAAAAAAAATAACGTTTTTTTTTTGCAGGACAAACAATGTGGCAGTATGTTGTGATAACAAGACAGTAACAGTCTGTGAAATAACATCAGATAACAAAACTAATGTAACTTACAAAAACGGAAAGTTGCATAATGCCTTTGTAAGAGGTGCAGCGTGGGATGTGAGGGATGAAGATGTTTTATACTCCGTGGGATGGGACGGAGAGCTGTGCAAGCACAATGTTAAAGGAAAACATACAAAAGAAGATTCTTAGTTTATATTTTCCCAATAAATACACATAAATAACAAGACGTGTTTTTATTTCATGTTATTTTTTACCAAGCAACTTGACAGTTGTTTTTAAGCCATTTAAATACAAAAAAAAATCTTTTACCAAATGAAAGAATAAAGTAATCTATAGCTTTTTTATATGCTGAGGAAATAATTTATTACAGAATAGATAGTTGTAGTTGGTAGGCGTTGGAGTAATTAATGTGCAGAGGGGGAGGGCGCGCGGCGCTCGGGGGAGGGGCTGGGCGAGGAGCCGCGCCGCCCCGCCGCCCCGGGGCTCTTCAGGCGCACCATCGTGTCCAAATGTCGAAACCTTTTTAACATTCAAGAACTTATTAGTTTGTTTTTGTGTAAAAGACTATAACTTTCACAAGACATGGATTATTGAACATTAATTTTGCCTTGGCCTACAACTAATGTAGAACATTTCTCTCAAGATGAGATGTAGAATATATTTTCAAACACTTACATACCTCAATGGTAAATCGTTATTGTCGTTATCGACACTTTGGAAGAAGAAGGCTAGAGGCCAGCTGATCCAAGAAGATTGTTTGCTGAAACATGAAATAATATTTAGCAAGAGTTAGTGTGGGGCTTTATCCGCGTTTTAAAGAGTTTACATGAATTCTTTGTCTTACGGTGTGGTAGGCAGCGCGCCGCCTGCATCCGAGGGTGTGTCAGGGGTAGCGGGTGCGGCGGCGGGCGGGGAGCCGGGCGTGGTAGGAACTGGCGGCGGCGTCTTGTTGATGGCCGGGTTGTAGATCTTCGGGTCGCTCACCATGCGCACGAAGAACGAGCGCTTGTGTGCCAGTGCCGCGCGGTGCCGACGTGCCCTTTCTTCGTTCAAATCCTTCAAGAGGATATGTAAAATTCTACAGATTTTCATAGCATTTGAGTGAGAGAGGAAATTAACGTAATTTGTAGTAAAAAAAACATTTGAGTCAATTAATATTTTTTCGTTTCATTGAAATATAACGAAGTAGTTAGTTAGGTATTTCTTGATCCTTCTATGATGTAATTTATAAAAACTTACTCGTTCCTTGTCCGGACCCTCGAGTAGCTCGGTAGCGAACTCTGTTATGATATCCCAAGCAATTTCTGTAAGCAAAAGGTATAAAGTGAAACCAAAGTCAAATATTATTTTAGTAACCGTTTCGTAGCAATTGAATGTTCAAGTAACCACATTGAAGACTCATTTTGTTTTTCTTAATTAAACCCTGTCTTGTTTTTACTGCTACTATTCTAACAGAAAGTTGTTTTTACATTTAATATTTGTATAATAAATGTTGCTGTGGTCGTTAATAAATTAAAAGTATGGAAGAGCAACTGCACGTAATTAAGATAAACACACGAGTACCTAAATATAACAAAAGCATTCATAACACTCAACAGTTTCCTTTGAAGATTAAAATTTACCAATGTCTTCCCGGGTTGCGTGCTGGTAGACGACACAGAATCGTATGACGAAGCGTTCGCGAACGGAGGCGGGCACCATGTGGATCTTGCCCGAGGCGTTGATGTTGGTCAGCAGCTTTTTGTTCAGCTCGTCCACCTGCTCGCCTGTCTCCTCAGGGCCACCCACCAGCCGAAAGCAGACTAGACCCAGCTAGAATGATTATTTCAATCAATAATAAGAACAATGACTCATATTTAGATACTGTAAAGGAGCCACTAAATACTTATGTCTAACTTTACTTTTTATTAAAAATATTTATCGTTGTTATCTGAAATGATTTATACCTTCACTTGGTTGCAGACTTGGAACCTTTCGTCCTTCTTCACGAGTTGTTCAAAGTACTTGGCAAGTTCGCAGTGACGGCGCACGTACTTCTGCAAGCCCGTAATGCCGTAGCTCCTCAACATGAACCAGAGCTTCAGGGATCGAAAGCGTCGGCTCAGAGGCACGCCCCAGTGACGGTAGTCAATAGCGGTGTGGTCGTAGCAGTGCTGAAGATACAAGGGGTCGACGACCAGAGCCGACGTCAGGAGATACCTATTGGTGACCCAGAGCAGGGAAGAGTCAAAGTTCGTCAACATCAGTTTATTGGGGTTGGTGTTAAAGGAATCGGCGTACTCAACGCCAGCCAGATGGTACTTGTGCTCGGGACAGAGAAATGCGCTGCCGGCGTACGCGGCATCCACGTGCAGCCACACGGACGGGAACTTCCTCACCACAGGACCTATCTCAGTCAGAACGTCGAAGGAACAGGACGAAGTGGTTCCCAGCGTGGTTCCGACAAAGAACGGAACTAGACCAGCCTCCTCGTCTTCTTCCATAGCCTGAAATTAGGTAAGTTAAAAGTTTCATTAATTTTGGATAAGTATCGTTTTTAATAATTCACTAAGTTTATATAAATAAACAGCATTTAAACAAATCTTTTATACTTTTGCATGCAAATCGACACTGAATTGAGTGAAGATCGTTTTAATTAAAACGATTTCTGAAAGGGAAGAATGGTGAATTTCAGTATATTTGCGTCATAGAAAGTTGTTCACAATGCGGCCGTGTCTGCCGGCGCGCCACGTATTTCCGGAATCCGCCGCCGAGTCATTAAACGGCCGGCAGCGGTGCCTGCGGAACATCACGCCTCGCGCCGCCGCCCGCCTTTCAATTATCTCTCGATTATCTTCATCGCGCCATAGAATCTTTATAACATACCACTCCTGCTTTATTAAAATCTTCGTGGTTTTCTAATAAAACTTAAATTCTTACCAAACGTGACCTTGAACTACCACACGAAATAAAAGTACCGACTTGAGTACCTACCTAAACGCTTTAGCAATCAAATTACTGCAATTTTATAATGTTACTCACATGTTTTAAAGTTTCACCTCTCAGCGCTCCATGTTCGTCAGGTTCCAAGATGCGCATCTTAACAAAGCTTATCATGGCTGCCTTCTCGACACAAGAGTGCGCCTCTTTCGAGCAGTATGCTATTAGCTTCGACAGCAGGAGACCTTCGTCGACGGTGGGGAACTGGTGCTTCAGTCGCTTGATGGCGTTGGCCCTCGCGGCGAGCATGCATACGAGCACGCATTCGCTTGCCGAACCCTACAGTGATAATAACACTTAGCGAAGTGACGGGTAACCTTTGTATTAACCCTTAAAAATAAAAAATATAGTCGTTCCTGTGGACGAAGCTCGAATTTCAGGCGTAGCTTGCCTAATAGAGGTCACGTAGCCTACTATCCTGCCCTCAATTTTACTCGATGACTTAAATGACAATTGACAGCCGTTGCCGCATTACACGCTACATAGAGCGTTACGTTGCGTTTGCTAGAAATCAAAAGCGTAGTAAATACTACGCTTTTGATTTCTTTTGATGTCTATTTAGACAACTCACTTCAATAACACCGCCACCCTTGCTGCCTTCCTCCAGAGCTAGGAAGGCTGGAGGCAGGCCTATGGCTTTTCCTGTAATATTCAATACATACATTAATGGATAAATCTTAAAAGATCAGAAGTCAGTAATGACTTTATCAGCGTTTAGTGTCTTCGACTCGCTCTACGAGCACAAAAGATCATTGTGTCATAGGAAGTCTTCATATAAATAGCAACTAAATCTTACCCATCCAGTCTAGCATAATTATTTCTAACTCCGTATTTGCAGGAGCCGCCGCCTGTAAAGGATGGTTAATAATATTACATATTTTATGTGTGTTGCAAATTAGATTATCTGGTGCATATTCCTCCATAACTCAATGGTTCGTAGCACTTAACGTTGATCGTCTTATTCGGTTCGTTGCTACGACGTAGCATCAGTATCACCCGAAAGTGCAGTGACCGAAAGCTAAGTATACCTAAGGCAACTTAACTAAAGAGTTCCAGAATGCCGTTTTGAGAGGCCGTAGATATTATATCTCAACTTTTTCTCAACTGTTTATTATGACATCAATAACGGATTAAAAGGCTGGTAAGAAGTTGTACTTGTAACACTCTATTAATAGCTTTTACATCGATTTTAAGTGACAGTGGATTAATAATTAAAATGTAACACGTACAATCAGGCTACTATAGACTAACTTGTGTGCTTTTTTGTAGTTTTATAAGTTACGGTCTGAACGTTTGAGTGAGGAATAATTTTGCCGTGATAACCTTCCAAGTATAAGTGTGTCCCGTATTTTATTTAACTGCAGGTTTATTGTAAACGAAAACTTCTAGAAACATGAGAACCAGAGAAATAAGTATTCTTGATATTGTGCAATAATTTTATCACAATAAATAAGGAATAATGTTTTATAATAGAAACATAATATTTTATTGTATTAGGTATTTTATTAGCGGTAAAGCAAGGTAATTGTTAATTAGTTATACCTCAACGGAGACAGAAAAAACAATTATTTTCGGCAGTTAGTGGTGATAGGTTAAAAAATCATTCATTTTTAGGTTAAATGGCACGGAGTTTCAGTTAAGTGGTTGACGACAAATTGGAGATTCGCCTTTAACCTTTTGAAAACTATTGAATGTATTTTTCGTTTTGATTCAACGAGTTTTTGCAAGCAGTGAATAGAACAATTACATATATTCTAGCCAGACTTTTTTTAGCTAGTTGCACGTTATAGTTTTCTAGCTAAGTTGAATGCCTTTATCTAGATCGAATACGTTTCCATATACGTATATATTATTGAATATTTTTTCCGTAATCCAGTCATAAATGTTTGTTTTGGTACCGTTTAGGTGAATTCTATAGCCACTTTTTATTTATTAGGTAGTAGGCCTCGACGAATAGGAGTTTAATTTATTATCATCTCGTTATTTTTACTTACTAAGTACTAAACTTGCTTCCCTTGTAAAGAGCTTTAAATTGTACTATAGTATTGTATAGAAGAAATTTCAAAAGAGTTCGTGATTAATCACATTCCGATCAGTAAAGCTTTGTAATTGAGACTGTTCTCTTGAAACACGATAACTTAATATAGGAATTTTTCATCTTGAAATTCTTACAAATTTTATGTATTTACCTGATGAAAACTTTGTAAAAAATTGATTTCGAGTAGGACACTTCTTTCAAAAGATCGAAAAATATAATTACAATAAAAAAAAATAAAGGAGTTTGCGGTCGTTACAATAAATATTAAAGCCTTACCCAGGAGAAGCCAATGCAGGCTATACCGGCGGACAGCATGTCACCGAGGATGGAGGGGTAGCCGTTGCCCGAGGGAAAGTAGGCATGGAAGCGCGGGTGCTGCCAGTGCGTGAGGCCCGGCATGATCTTGTTCTCCACGTCGCACATCACGTCGTCCCAGCTCTCTGGGTACTCGGGAGCTGAAGACGGCAGCGCGGCCCGAAGGTACCCTGGTTCCACGGACGGAGTCACCCGCCGCGAACGAATCGTCGTCATATAAGTACAAATATAATCCACCATTTCCTTTCCTCGTACCCTGAACTCTTCCGTGTCCATTGTGAATTTTTAGTCTTATAAACTTTGAAATGAAAACTTTTTGAAATAATCGTGCAAGGGGTAAAGTCGTGGCAGTGGTGTCGGCTCGACGACCTCCGACTGACTCGACGGCCAGCACTCCGCTGGTCGAGAGGTAGCGCGGGGGGGCGCGGGGCGACGCGGGGCGCGCGGCGCGGGGCAGGGAGGGCGCTAAGCGTGTGTTAGCCCGCGCTTAGTTAAGGGGTTAAGTACGAACACAAACTTAGCGATTATATTAAGCTTTAAAAAAATATTCTTTGGATAAAATTAATAAAAAAATCAACTAATTATACATACAAATTCGTCCACATCGTCCTTGTCAAATTATTCGTTAGTTTTTATCATACTTTAAAATAATTTAATTTTTAACTTTAAAGTCATCATACATAAGAAAGTTAAATTAAAAAAAAACACTTTCCCATTTTCTAAGAAGATATATCCGCTCCGCTTCCGCGGCCTACGTCTCCCTTATAATGTCCGCAATCCACCGCCCCGGTGCCACTTCATTCAGTCATAGTCAGCTAAACTGTTTCCTTCTTATTCAAAAATGGAGAGAATCATCAAAAAAAAAACAACCACTTTTTAAAGAAAATTAAAATGGCTCAGTGTCAGTCAAAATGGTCAAAATGTAATTTAGCTCGCTGCCTCACTTGGGCATTTAGATCAACTCTTTATTAATTTATTTAATTGGGAGATAGTCAACCTTTTGGGTCTCAATGAGACCTATGATTATACATGAAGTATGTTGGTGTATGCAGCAACATTAGGAAGGTTCTAGACCCATCGTCTAGATAACATTACTTTTGGAAGCAGATAATCAATCGTAAATACATTTTATGAATAGAGTCGAATTCTTAGATAAAAATTGTAAGGGTTTAGATTTAGTAGCATTGACCTTAGTCATCGTCATTATTTCCCTAAAATACAATTTCAATATCGTAAAATGTAAATGTAAATCGCCTTTTAATAGTAAAAGGTAATAAAATTCATACAATGTTCACGTTTGTAAAGTACAATTACAATTTGAAATAATTAAGGCAAAGCATTATCATTTGATTCTTATCCATAATAGAATTGAAAGTTTACATTTATTCGTAATTGTTTGCTTTTTGTTAAAATATTGAAATAATCATAAGTTGGTACTTTTTTTATTTACATTTTACTGTACTATGTAGTTAGAGTTAATAATATTTAAAATCTTAAATTAAAAAGCGTGCTACAGAATTAAAACCATTTATAATTCAAAGAAAATTTCAATAAAGTAAAACGGGAAAGCGTTGAACGCACTCAAATGGGCAGAAGTGTGCCTCTATGAATATTCATCTCAAAAAGCTTATCCTTTGAGTTAACTTTAGAATTTTTCATTATAGGACAAATGGTCAAGTGCCGCCCCGGCGCGGGTGACTTTGTATTGCTAACTTACAAGTATCTGTGGAATAATTTATTTAGTGTATTACAAAGAGACATTAAAAAAAATAAGGAAAACACTTGTTATTTTATTTGTAATTGAATCAAACGGAATACATTAAAAAGTATATGTTTAATTAAAAACCATTGTCACTGGTGTTTTTAAAATTAAAGTTCTTATTTTTGTATTAGTATTATACGCGTTAATATTAACGTGTTATGTACAGTCAATAATATAAGCGAGACAAATATCAGGGTCCCTTGGACTCTCGCTGAACCAGGTCCGACTGTATATGTTATCCGTTAACATGTTCGGACACTATTCAGAATATAATATGTGCAAACTATTTCGCATCAATGGTGCATTTTTAACATATATTTCCGTCAAACTTTATAGTGCTATGTATTCGAACATCACGATAAGGCAACCTACTCATGAAATACTAACGTATATTAAAATGAAACATCAGAAGGCAGAAAATAAATTATTTTCATTATATAAAGAGTTCCAACAACGCCCCAACTGATTGACCCTCAATTCTATTTCTTGGTATTTTTTTTTTGTAATTGATCCTCTTTGCTAGTAGTTTACTTAAACTTTAAAAGATACGCGCATTTTTTATTATAATATTCATACAGTAAATAAGAATAAGATACAGCTATCTGTAAGAAATCGTACGTGTATAGGCAGCCTATTGACGTTGTTGAGCGTAGGTAGGGCGGGCGGCGCGCCGGGAGGTCGCCTCGCTGGAACGCGCATTCCTCCCGCCCCGGAATACCAATGTCATATTATTATGTGTGATCTCTCTCACTGAGCAATACTTCCACAGAGTCGCCTCCATTCACTTCTCACTTATATCTCTATGTTAAAAGAAGTACTAAATCGTTTAATGTATTGTAGTTTTTTTTAGCAATGTCCTGATATGTTTTCATAAGTACCACCTACCCACTTAGTACTTTTGATGAGGCATTTCGATTATATTATATGAGAATAAAATAGAGATGTTTCCATTGCCATAATACCCTGAAAACATACTGAGGTTATAGATATACTTAAGAGAGAATAAGAGGTAACTCTACACGTAGACGCTCGTAGACATTGCGTAGCAATTGTTTAGCAATCGAGTAGGGAATATTTATTTAATTGTTCTTTAACGTAGAGTGTAGTCTTTTGTTTAACCATTTTATGTGAAGACCTAAGTATTCTTGTTTAATGCAATAATTTATGCGCATGATGTTTGACGCGTGGCTGAAGGTTCGCCTCGGCAGCGAAGCGCGCTGATCAAGTAAAACAATTTAGGCGCTCCTTCCCTAATCGAATTGCTCGCTACGCCCTCCTCCAGGACTGCATTCCGACACAATTATTGAACGCAAATTCACTTACCTTCATCAAGTTATTCCAGTTTCGTTCTTGCGTAAAATGTGCTCACTTAACATTGTCTCTCACATGATGGATAACTAAATAGGTAACTTCTTCGTCGTTTACTTACTACGTTATTATTGTTTTATTTATTTATTTATGGGATATCAAAATTATTAGATTTTACTATCTACGGGTAATACTCACTACGTAAGTACCTATGGCAACAATTTCTACAAGTATAAAAGTCCAGTTTTCGTATCCAATTCGCGTAGTTTCCCCAACGAGAAGTTACGTAGTACTTTCATAAATATAAACTTTGCGTAACTCCGCTTGATCAACAAGTTGGTGCTTCTCGGATATTTCTATAGCGATCCCATCTCTATAGAAAAACGATCTAGAAAGTTCGATAAAAATAAAGAGATCGTGCGGTAAAAGAAAATAGACTTGTTGAAATCTAATTTCGCGTAACCATAACGAGCAGGCACTCGAACGCGATGAGCCATCCGCGGCAGACGGCCCGCTCATATCAAATCTTTAATTGAGACTCCTTCTTCGCTTCGACGCCTTCGGAAAAATTGGAAATAAAAAAATCTCAAGATTTTTAATATTTTTTTTTATATTCGCAGTTTTTGCTAACTAATATAACCATCTATTTTACACTATTAAACTTGATTCAGAGACAGAAATTGATGTTCCTCTGAAGTAATGTGGCTTAGAAATAATTGATAAGGAAGTTATGAAAATTAATTAAACTTCTGACGGCTGTTCAACATCTGCTGCATTAGGATTCTCATCGTTTTTCGCTTGGCTCAAAGGATAGGGTCCTTCGTTGCATTGACGGCCGACACACGAAAAGTTATCGTAATCACAATATTCGCCCACGATTGTCTGAAATACGAAGAATATTTTCTTTAGAAAACAATAGAACAGATATAAAATGTCATTAACCCTACAACTTCATTAGACCAAGTTCGCGCAAAAAACGGACAATTTGTTTCGGTGTGTGACATCGGTCTAATTAAGCCTTAGGGTCATTGTTAAATTATAGTCCTTGCTTACCTTAGTAGGATGTTCAGGGTCCGCGTTGGCATTGCAGATGCAGCGGCCGCAGACGCAACTGCCGCGGCCGGAGCACACCTCGCCCTCTGTCACCTCGGCCGGCCGGCAGTTGTCCTCGACGCTAGTCCCGCAAGAGCATTCCGCATTCTCTTCTATACTAACTAGAATAAGAAAAAATTATACACTTTTCATGTATGGTCAAACTAATGTACTTAATACATATATAATAATTATGGATCAACAGACGATATTAATACCTACTTACTTTTTTTCTAGGATTAATATGACGGTTTTACATTACAATAAAACCGATATTATGTGCCGAGAAAACATACAGCATTGCCATTGAAGATGCATTGTATACTTAGCTTGATTTCCATCAAAAATTCTAAATCGATCTATCAACAGGACAGACAGTGACAGGGCGTAGATACGATTCCAATAACTAAATTAAATTAAAATCCGAATAAACAGTTACATATAAACTCATTATTGAAAGCAGGTTTAAATTACTCATCTCAGCCTGTTCAGCCTGACTTATAATTTAACATAGA